>JAOXXN010000001.1:84098226-84113546 GCA_026770055.1 Myrmophylax atrothorax
GCCCTTAATAGCTAGAGGTTTGAATTGCTTATTTCTCTTCTAAATTTAGACACTGTAATTGGAGTTTCATTTCATATAGAAGCCAGAACAGGCAGTCTAACCAGAGCCCTAAATCACAATCTGACCTGTTCATTGCTCTCTTGAGGTTATTAGATGCCATAGCAGATGGCCTGAGGTACCAGAGGAGAAACTCCAATTATACCCTCAGGGCCTCTGATAAAACTGACCTCTCATACATTTCATGAGACCTCCACATTAGAGTGTGTAACCTCAGGACTGTCTCAGACATATCTGCATACTTTTTTTTTTCTATGCAGTTTTGTCTTGAGTCAAATTGGGCAGAGAACAATGTTCCCTCAAAATATTAATAATCTTGTTTCCACTCCAAGTTGACAAATTCTGCTTTCACTCAAATAAACCCAAGAATTAAAAAAAAATAATAATATTGAAAGAGGGAATTCAATAAGTGCAAATACTCAATAGTCTGCTCTCATCATCTGTAGAGCTAGTGGGGCTGCAAAAGAAAGAGAGAGGCCAGCAGTGTTTCCAAAATGGAAAACAGCTTCTACCAAATGACCAATATATAGGTGTTTTTAATTGTTAAGACTTTACCATCAGATTAAATTACTAAAGAATAGTTCAAATCTGCATAATTCAGTGATAAGCACCATATGAAAGATCAGAGGAACAAGGCAGGCAAAGAGACATATTTTCATACAGAAAAAAAGCTATGGGTCTTGAAGGAAGAAAATATTATACAGAGAACCAAATAGTGGTCACCTAAAGTAATTTTTTTTACCACTGGAATGATCTAAACAAAGCAAATTGGATTTCGTCTCAACAGTTTCACAGTGCCTCAAAGTGTTGAGCTTGAAGCAGACTAAAGTGCATGGGAAAGTGTATATTAAACAAATAATTAAGTCTAACTGGGGAATAGCTTTTATATTCCTCAGGCAAACCATCAAGAAGCTTTATGTTGCTTTTAAGTAACAGCTGCATGGGAGAATTATCAATTTAAATAGAGGCTATTATTAACCTTAACTAGTACGATCTTCAAAGAATCACAGAATATGCTGAGTTGGAAGGGACTAACAATGATCATCGAGTTCAGTTCCTGGCCTGACACAGGACCATCCCTAAGACTCACACAAGGTGCCCGAGAGTATCATCCAAATCCTTCTTGAACTCTGTCAGGCTTGGTGCTGTGATCACTTCCCTGGGGAGCCTGTTCCAGTGCCCAACCATTCTCTGGGGGAAGAACCTTGTCCTGAAATCCAACCTAAACCTCTCCTGACACAACTTCGGGCCATTCCCTTGGGTCCTTTCACTGGCCACCACAGAGAAGAGATCAGTGCCTGACCCTCCTCTTCCCCTCACAAGGAAGTTGGAGATTGTGAGGAGATCTCCTCTCAGTCTTCTCCAGACTGAACAGACCAAGGGACCTCAGCCACTCCTCATATGGCTTCCCCTCCAGGCCCCTCACCATCTCTGTTGCCCCTCCTTTGGAGGGTCTCTAATAGCTGAATATCTTTCCTATATTCATCATCACCATCAAGGCTAGGCTTCACAAACAAAGATTTGGGAAGGGCTCTCCCCACGTGGGTGTGTCCTTCGAGCCTGCACAGTGGATTTTTTAGGTGAGGCACAGCATGAATGAATCTGGTCCCACCCTTTAACTCCTAAGGTTCATATGCCATGGCTGAGCGAGCTTGGATGGTGACAATGAAGTCCTCAGAACTAGAACTCACAGCACCTGGTATTCCCAGGAGGTCTCCCATCCAAGTACTAACTGGGTCTGCCCCTGCTTAGCTTCCGAGATCTGATGGGATCGGCTGTCAGAGTGGCATTTAACTTCCTCTTTCCTTTATTACAGTGTCCAAAACTGCACACAATGTTCAAGATGACACCACACCAGTGCATAATACAGTAAGATCTTGATCTCATCTGACTGTTCTGTTTAGAGTATGTTTGAGTATAGCCATAGTCAGGCTAGCTTTGATCTAGTTTCACTGTTCTGGTCCCCTTATCCCCTTATTGTGACTCTGACAGTAGCCAGTGCAAGATGCTTAGAGGAAAGGGCATCAAAAAGCAGTTGTGGACAAAGAGCCAGTTTGTGGTACACACAGCTCTGACATCATCAATATTCTTCCTCCTCAATGTATGCACTGCTGAGAGCGCTGCTTCTCAGGCTGTGTGTGGCAGAAGATTCTGATTTCTTGAGCCCTGTTTCCAAACCTGTAGGCATGTTCTTTTCTGTTGTTTGCTTGAGATCTGAGACAGCTGCAAAGGGTGGTAAGTCAGACCAACAAGGACAAAGGCACATGTGACATTCTGCTGACCTTTGAACCTACAAGGATGATAAGCAGCTATAGAGAGGCAAGATAGGCAACTGGGGGCAGCAACATATTGAAATGTATTAGTACAATTTTCCAGAACACTTCCATCCACATTTTAAGATAAACATGAAATGACTCCACACAGCTTTTTGAAACATTATTTTCTTTTCAATTTAGTAGGATAAATCGAAGAAACAAGCCAAAACCAGTCAAACTTATAACTGCTACCAAATCTAACTTTTGGGCTCAGGTCAAGGTCATTGAGATTTTCCTTCTCCTGCCTTTCAAAGGTTTCTTTGAAGTCCAGCCAACCCACTACTACCACAAAAATTCTTCCCTCTGCATCCTTTGTAACCTAGGCTTTCCCTGTGTCTTTGGGAGCCTCCTGTACTTCCTACACCTCTGGCCCAACTGCTACATTAATTATATTTGGGAATTTGCCATATAGCGTACCCTTGCCTTCTGTGGACATTTGGAACATGCTGGCTCTCCAGTTTTAAACAGCCACATTAAAGTGTATCAAAAATGCACATATCAAAGTACAGTCACTATGATTAATTACTCTAGATATCCCTTCAGGCAATTAGATCAGGAAGACTACTACACAAACATATTCAGGATGATTCCAATACCAGAGACAGGACAGTCAGCTTCTTGCAATCCTGGCATATATAAATAGCACAAATCAAGTAGGCACATGCTAGATGCCTTTTTAACAAAGACAGAGACACATAAAGGCATTTCTTGTTGAATCATTGCTCGTAGTAACAATCAGAATTCTCCCATGACTCCCTAAGGTGTTAAAATTTTTCACTTTATAGTTTATCTCAATTGTTAAAGAATTATAGCACTATTCCTTAAGATGATTTTAACACAAAGATATCTTTGCTTTTAGGCAGAGCCCTAAAACATTATATATAGTCTTAGAATGTAGAAGTCTTTGCCCTGAAAACTGAATAATTTCTGCTGTATATACAACCCAAACCCCTCCAACAGTGCTGAGATAACAACATATATGGCTTACTGAGAATCAAGTTTATGAATAAGAAAGGATTATGCTGGCTGGCTCCCAGGATTATTAGCTAAAATATGGTTGCTTATCTTTAACTGTAAAGTAGCAGTGTATCTCACCATGGCCCACTTCCAGAAGTCATAAACATTTTTCCTACTAGATTTGCAGTACAGTTCTCAGGCATATATTGATATTTGAAATTCAAAAATATCATTAGTTTTCCCGTTAATGTGTTCAACCTCTTCTACATGGAGAGTGTTTAAATAAAATAAAATCAGTGGAATGATCTACAACTGGTCAAGATCTCAGATGAATGTCATTTACTGCTAATGTTCTTACAGTAAAGCTGGATGGCAATTATTAAGACCTCTAGTCAGAAACTACAAATAATTTGAATTTTGTGTGCCTTTATCATTATTAGGGCTTTTATATACAGGAAAAAAACATGTGGCAATCTGCCATATCTGTCCAAGTTATATGCATATTAACTCTGGAAAATGGAGTCAGTATATCCCTAACCATAATCTATTTATCTATCTAGAACTGAATATACACATATCAAAGCAAAACAAAAATTCTTCCTTCTATTTTCATGCAGTGGAATAGAGCTTGGCAGAATAAATTTTCACTTATTTTGCTTCAAAATACTTCTTTAGTTTTGCAGAATGTTTTACAAACCAAGATTCATATATAGGTTTTTCCATCCCTCCAGTGACATTTTGTCCTGATTTATGGAGATGTCAAATATCTTTCTAAAGGTCAACCACAGACCTTAAAAGCAGATCTTGCAGCTCTTTTGTCCCATAATGAGGGCTAAATTCAATAACTGGTGAGTGTTGATGAGAAAATGGTCTGCTGTCATGACACATTCTTCCTCTTTAGTTCACACAAGTGCATCAAAACCTTCTAAATGTAGCACTCAGGATTTCATGAGAATTGTACCACACTCACAGTTGCTAATTCATGAATCATGGAATGGTTTAGAACAGAAAGGTCCTGCAGAGGTCCTCCAGTATAACCCCTGCTCTAAATAGGCCATCAATGATTGGAGAGCTTTGTCCAGTTGAGCTTTGACAATCTCTAAAGATGGAGAATCCTAGAGTGTTTTAGCCATCTTGTTTCAAGTGTTTGTGGTTTGTTTTTTTCTTAATGTCCAGTGAGACATTATATATGTCTTATATATATAACTTATATAACTTGTGTCTGTTGCACATCATCCACTCTACCTGTAAGGACTTTAGTTTTAAATGCCCACAGTTACCAAAGAAATCTGGTCTGCATTAAAAGAACTCTGAGCTGTTGTACATGGTACCTCAATTAGATATGAAACTGGTGCACTGTAAAGGGCTGGTTTTGGACAGAGCCAGGACATGACTTGAGGTGAAGCATGTCCTCAGATGTTCACTGTAAACAGATGTCCTGGTTAAATCCATCCTGAGGAGGATAATTGGAAAAATGTAAAACCTGTGGGCTGAGATCACAACAGTTTAATAATTGAACAAAAATAAAATATAATAATGATAATAGTACTACTACTAATAATTGTAATGAAAACAGAAATAACAAAAAGAGGGGAATAAAACCCAAGAAAAACACATGATGCACAAAGAAATTGCTCACCACCTACTGACCAATGCCCCGCCCAACCCCAGCCTGTAAGTAGCTTCCCCTGACACACTCTCCTGAGCTTCTATACTGAGAATGAAATCCTACTGTATAGAATATCCCTTCGGCCAATTTGGCTCAGACATCCTGTGCATGCTTTGTTCCAGCTTCTTGTGCATCACACATAAGACAACATTACAAACATTATTCCCATACTCAATCCAAAAGACAGCACTGTACCAGCTAGTGGGGAAGAAACTCTATCCTAATCAAAGCCAAGACAACAGTGTAGACCACAGACTATGAGGTCTGAATGTGAGAGTTCTGCTTCACAGAGACTCTCTGGACTTTATTGCTTTCTGAAGCAGAAGAAAAATAGCATATTGAAATTTACTGTGAAAGGGAATGGAAATGGAGCACCAGCTCTGGGATGGCCTGCCCAATGAAATTCCCCTGAGGTTATAGTAAATAGGAGCTTAAATTATTGGGAAGTTTGAAGCCTGGCAAAAGATATTCCAGCAACTTGTTATGCAGCTGATGTAGGGTCAGATGAGAGGCAAAACCAAACAGGCTCCAAAAACTGCCTAACAGGCATGGTTTCACAAAACCTGTGTGCTCAAAACCAAATGGTTTCCACAAAGAATTCAATTCTTAATAAGCAAAGTTCCAAAAAATTCCAGTAGCAAATAAATAAGGTTTTGGTTTGGTTTGGTTTTTTTTCTGAGTCACAGGATCACAGAATCAAATGGCTGGGAGGGATCTGCAGCTACATTGATAAGGGGACTGGACTTCCAACTAGCCCCTGAAGGTTTTGTTTTGGGGTGGGGTTTTTTGGTGGTTTTGTTGGTTTTTTTTTTACTTTTTTTGTTGGTGGTGGGTTTGGGGGTTTTTGAGATTCCCTTGTCAAACCATGACACTTTTCTCTCCTGAGAGAAACAGGATTCCTACTCATAAATAGTCATTTTCTGCCAATAATGTTTGCCAGTATTAGAGAGGAGGTTTATCAGGAAACATCCAGGGTGGGCATTTTGCTCTATGGAGTGGTTCCATCTCAGAAGCTTTGCCTTAGTGTCTCTACAGCACCTTGTTTATTATAGAATCATAGAATCATTAAGGTTGGAAAAGACATCAAAGATCATCAAGTCCTACCTTTGACCAAATAAAACCATGCCCACAAAACCATATTGTGAAATGAAATGTCATGTTACATTGTGCTACTTTATTCCAGCTGCAAGACTGAAAAACCTGGTGCAGCCCATTTGAAGCAGTTGATCTTTCCAAGGTATAAACATGTACAGAGAGAGAAATGACTGAAAAGTCAGACCTAAGCATTCTCAGGGGAAAAAAAAGAAAATTTACTCATATGCCTTTTTATTAACAATACTTGGATCTTCTCTACAGTAGTGGATGCCAGTATAGGATTACTAACATACAGACAATGTTATACAGCCTCAACAAGGTTCGAGTGAAATATAGTGAGAAACATATTCAGTGACTTGTCCAGATATACAGTTGAAAACTGTTCTTTCAGTTAAGAGCCGGTTCTGCAGGACTTTCCTATAGTTGTGGGAACAGGTTAAGGAAGTTGTGGACGAATAATGGTGATGTTTACACCTATTATTTATCCTCAAAGATAAGAAGATAAGGAAAAGTCTCAGTATTTCCCAGTGGATGGCTCTTCAATATTGCACAAGATTTTAGCAGAGGATTATAAAGTCAAGTTAATGTGCTGAGGATGCCAAATCCTCAATCAGACAGGAAGGAGGTCTATACATTCAAGGAGACCATACACAAAGCCTGCCTAAGTGTGTACAGAAAAAAAAGACAGTTAATGAATCTTGCAGACAGTGGAATTTTAGGACTGCAATATGAAACAAAAATGGAAAAGGCAGTTATGAAAATACACTAAAGAATAACCTCCATAAAATGGTGTCTTATAGTGCCTAAAAAATTTTAATGATAGCCAAGACTTAGAATATGTTACTGCTTTTCACCCCCTTCCCTGGAAGAAAGGACTGGTTTTAGCTCTGTTAATTGCAGGATGTCTTCCCACTCCAGTGTAGGTAATTAGCTCCATACACATAGTAAGCAGACTATACCCAGTAAATAATGAGACATTATCTTTCTTTTCCAGCCAACTAATTAAACAGGCTCAAGCTGTAATAATGTGTGTACATAATTTCTGCATTATTTTAGTTACAAAAATTAGTGTCCAAAAGGAGCAAGAAAGCGCCACTTGTTGAAAGATAATTGGGTATTTATTACCTTAATATCTAGAAATGTATATTATGTTTGCATGGTAAAAATGCTCTCTTACAGATGATCTATTTCTCCCACAGATTTTTATCACCTCTTTTGTTTCTCTTTTTGTCTGACTTGCTTTATGTCAGTGCTCAATACTTGGACCCTGAACCTTTAACCATGTTAGGAATACAAAGTCAGTGGGTGCTTTCCCAAATAAATTTCAAAATTTTTTCATACATTTTCAAGTCAAGGACAGAATGTAAAACTTGAGATTTAATGTGTTTAAATTGAAATTTACTACACAAAATACCCCTGTCTCCTGAAACACATTGCCAGGATTCCTCAGCACATTACAGTGGATATATCCATACTTAAAAGGAGATAAGTTAAAGAATGAATAAATTAATAAATCTAAACACCTAAAGGCACCTTGGGTGATGGTCCAAATCATTCTTTGATCATTGGATAGAATGACTTTTTGAAGGAATAGAACCTATCTGATCTGTATTTAAAATGAGTCAGAGACGGGCAGCTTTGACTCTGTTTTTACAGTCCCTGAATTTACTTGCTTCAGAAACCATCACTTTCTTTTATTCTCTCTAATTTTGAACTAATACTTGGCAAACAGGCAGCTGTTGAAAGAACAATGATCGATATTAATTATGAAGGCATTTGAAACATGGACATACAAACAGTTTTATAGGAGAAATACCAATATCCACTTTCCCCATACTACATATTGTTGTGTTCATAAATGCATCTCTGCACTACCTTGCAAAGGAAGCAAAGATTTTCCCAACCAATTACTATATTTCCTCTCCTATTCAAAAAGGTAATTGTGGCATTCAGTGGACTCAGCAGAAGCCAGTCATTATTTCAGGATCTCTTCAAACTACCAGCCATCAGCTTTAAGGGTTACGTTGCAAATGTCTCACTACAATAACTGAACTGCCAACACCTACCTGATGAATTGCTGACCTGAGACAATAAAAAACAGCTTTTAGAGTAGATTGTTTCTATATCTCTAGGAGTTTCCATGTTCAAGTGGTTTAGCGCTAAAGTTTTCAGACTATCTCCACATGGAAAGTTTTAGAAACTTGTGACCATCCTCAATCTTCCCAACAATGCAACTTCCCTCACTTACTGTTTTGGTCCAGGAGTTGCACTGTACACCAATATATTGTGAAGATTTGTTCTAATTCTTTCTACTCAAAAATCTTTCCACATTTCAGAAATGGCTTTGAGTGTCTCTCTAAGAGTCTAGTCTGATGAATAGGGCATTTTATTACATAAATTGCCCTGTAGATCTTCTCCATGGACACCTCCTTGTCACAGGGGAGAAGCTTGCATGCCCTCATGAGGGTGTGTGCTATGCTGGCAGTGATATGTGCCTCCGGTAGGGTCTCCCATGCCAGACGGGTCTCAGCTGAAGGGTCAGACAAAGTGTGTCCACAGGCAGGATGGGCTCGCTAGCCGTCTGGCAACCATCCTAGGAGAAGGACAACTCCAACCCCAAACCCGGGCAGATGGAGCTCGCTTAGCCCTGTAAGGCCATCCATCTAAGAGAAGGATACTCTAACCAAACCTACGTCCTGAGGTACTCACTGTCACCATCCAAGCTCGCTAGGCCGTGGCAGATGAACCTTAGGAATAAAGGGTGGGGCCAGTACTGCGCACGCTGTGCCTCACCTAAAAAATCCATTGTGCAGGCTCGAAGGGTTCACCCACTTTGCAAAGCCCTGTAGCTTTTGTATACAGAGCTGAATACTATGCCTAATTTGAACTGGTCTTGTGAAAACTGTAGAAATTGTTATAATTTATTTATTACCAGATGGAAAGTCATGTCTTCAACAATTTTTTTATTATGAAGACTCAAATTAAATTGATTTGGTTGTCAAGGTCCGTACTGTCAATCTTTTCAACCACTAGGAACCTTCTCTGTCATTTTATTACTCAGTAAACCACTTCTAGTGGATTTAAAAAAAAAAAAAAAAAAATCCACTGCACAGGCTGGAAGGGCACAGCCACGTGGGGAGAGCCCTTCCCAAATCTTTGTTCGCGAAGTCTGGCCATACATACATATACATACAAACCACTTCTAGTAGAGTTGCCAGGTTATCATTCAGGTGAAATGGGCAACAAATGCAGTTCGTGCAGCACTTCCTAACCACACTGACATGTCTTTATAAGCACTTTCAGAGTCTGAATCCTTCTTTAGAAACTGAGGGACATGTATCATTTCATTTATTTTCTCATTTTTTTGGTCTTGTATAGTGTATATTTGTGAAATAAGACACTTCAGCAGAAAAAGTGATTCATGATGTCCATTTAATGATCCCCAAAGTATTGACAGTTATTATCTATACTGATGTCCTCAGTCTCTTGCTGAAGCACGCTAAGGTGGATAATTTTGGACTTTGCCCTGGCAGTACTGGGCACTTTCCAAGGCCCTGTGCTGAATGATGATCATCCTTCCTTGGAAAGAAACATAAGAAAAAATTATTTGAAACATTACTCTTTACAGATAATATTTACATAACATTATCTCAGGAACTGACATCAAAGTGAACTCTCAGAAGATCCAATCTAACTTGCGTTTTCTTAGGCTGCTAAATTCCCTGTATTATTATTATTATTTGTTCCTCATATCAGGTAAAAAATTGCTGCCATGAGTAATGACATTATACAAAAATTAGGAGTAACAAGATGATAAGGTTGTACAATATAGGTCTGGGAATTGTACAAGCAATCTGAAAAAAAAAGAAGTGGGGCAAAATAAATATCAGGTAAATATGATTTCAAAATACGGGCTCTTATTAATCTTTTCTGAAGAGTAAAACTCAACATATTTGCACAAACTTCTAAAAAATATGTATTTTCTGTGAGTGTACTAATTGGCTAAAGAGAGCAGTGCCTCTGCCTGACCATCAGGCTGTGCCTCCCAACTGAGAGCAGATGTGAAACTGCTTAAGACGTTTGGAATATTTTTTTGCATAACAGTGAAACCCAGCAAAACAGAAGAATATTTTGCAACTATTCATCTGTTCACAGCTCTGCAGTCTGCAGAAGTCAATCACATGAACCTACATGTTTATAATAAGAAAATAACACTAGCAGATGAAAGTAACTGATAGCATCCACAGGGTAATTTTACCAAAATTTTCACCTGAGATGTCATAGAATATTCTTGAATTTAAGATGAAAGTATTTTTTTCATTTTTTTTCTCAATTTCATATAGATTCATGACTGGCTTACATGTTATTTTAAGGTAGATTAAAAAGCCTGGTTTTCTTTTCAGGTATAATAGTCTAATACAATCTACTTTATAAGAATAAATTTAGTTTTGATCCTTCAAAGTATTATGAAGGTTGAGAACCTGAAATTGTTCTGAGAGGATATGAGGATACACAAACAAATGCCTGTAAAATGGATCTTATCAGTATAGTCAGTGTATATCATTATTTCCTTTGGAGCACTGCCATTCTGCAACTACAATGTTTCTGGTCTTTTTAAACACACAGCAAATTCTTGCAAAATTGCTTTAAATTCTACACTTTCTCCATGTGACATAGGCAATTTATTTCAATTTTAAAGATTTTTTTTTCCCAAATTAACAAAATAAAAAAAGCTTCTGCTAGCATAGGCATGCAACTCATCAGCATGTTAGTCTGCCAAACTCCTTGGCATTGTTTGACTTCTCTGTAACCATCTAAACGTGTTTTAAATGCTATTTCTTGATTCAGCAACTGATTTGGCTATTCCTTCCCAATTGTGATTGATGTTATTGATTGTCTTCCAAAGGCTCCTTGAAGTCAGTAGAGACAATTAATTTAGTCTGTGTACTTTGGATCAGTCCTGACATGTAATCAGAATACCTGATGTTTCCTTCTAGACTGTCCTTCACTGCCTCTGATTTTGTAACAGAGCAAAACCAGCATTAGCTGTGTTTAAACCATAATCTCTTGGTTCTTCTTGTAATTGAGACATAAAGAATATATAAGGAAAATAAGACAGAAATTATTAGTGAAAATCCCTACTTAAAGAACAGTAGTACACAATCATCTAATAATATCTGGAAGGGAAGATTATTTGGGGGTACTATGATTTAGGGTTTATGAGTGATAAAAGGAAACTAATATGAGAAATTATAAGGATCATAGGGTACAATATTCATAAACCAAATGAAATCTAATTGGGGTTTGAATGAAATATTTTAAATATCTTTTTAAAAAATTTGTTTCAATTTGAAGCTCCCAATTTAGCATGATCTGGAACAAAAAATCCCACTATAATATGTTAACATTAAATGTACATTTGTGTTTTTACTGAAAAATTTAGCAGACAGGTTTATGAGGTAACTAGGAATTAGCTTTCCAGTGGCCCAAATACTGTTTTAAGTAGAATTTTTCTCATTAATTTTTTTTATGCTGGAGATTCATTAATATTCATTCACCAAAATCTAGCAAAGGTCAGCCAAAAGGTAATTGCGTGAGGACTGAATAATTTTCCTTAGAACTTTCTGTACATTTTAAAGCCATTTTTTTTCTTCTACTTCTATAAAACTAATTTGCAGTAGGATTTACTGGCTCTGTCAGACCTCTCTTACTCCAAGGCAACCTTTTAGATGTTGAATCTGCTGCAGACACACACACACATTCTCACAAGGGTGTTGTAAATTTACACTGCTGTGGGGAATTACCAGCATCCCTGGAGAGCAGCTCTCTGTGAAGCACAGTGGGAGAGCCCCATGCAGCAGTTGGGGACAGCAAGGAATCACTCTGTGTCACGAAGAAACTCCAGTTGAGTCAGGCAGAATTTTCCAAGCCGCAAATTGGTGCTTGGCCAGGAGACTGCAGCAAAACCTTCACTTTTAAAGGAGTAGTACTTGAGCATTAAGGAATTAATGAATGAACTAAGGAATTGAAGAACATTAGGGAATAGAGGTGTGCTGACTTCACATTTCAGCCAAAAAGTAAAACCTCTGCACATAAAGGACATGTCACCATTATATAATGAGGAATGGCCTCAACTCAGGCTCCAAATAATAGTAAATTGTTATTTATTGTAAACAACTAGCTGCTTTTAAGCTTGTCTTAAAAGTTCAAGTTTAACCATAGGGAACAATTACAGATTGTTAACTCAAGCTGGTGTCTCATCACTATTTCAACCCTAGAGCAATGGATAGTATTTTACTTTATGTTGAAGTTTTATTCTAGGTGTAGTTTCTGCTCTGGCACCATGGCAGTGTCTGGGCAGCAGGGGAGACTCCAGCTCACCTTTGTGTGGCTCTCACCATTTGGAGGAGCTCCCTGGACAGGTCACATCTCTCTTTCCTGGGGAGATATTGAGCATTTGTGGAAGGGAGAAACTCCTGGAGCTGAAGGAGGAAGAGGCAGAGACCACATTGTGAGCAATTCTGCCACAGCAGAAGATGGGAGATTCCCTAGAGGAGCACATGATCAGGCCTCAAGATGCTGCCAAGGAGACTTTCCTAAAACTGCACAGGGCTTTCTCATGCCAAATACACTGAGAACAAGGATAAGAAAGACATAAAGAGCAGGAGAAATTTTTACTTTAATCAGTCTCGCTGAGCAGACCTGTGTCCTGCACCTAGAAAGTGATTTTGTCAATGTTCATTTGGATTAAACAGCAACTGAGATTCAGAGCTTCCTCATATCTTTGATGACCTTCTCTAGGAAAACATGAGGTGATTGTATCTGTCAGTCAGGCTAACTTGAAGCTTATGAATCAGCTTAGTCAGATGTACCTTTTTTCTGTAAGTGCTGTGGAAATGCTAACCAAACTAATCAACTGCCAGGAGTTGCCCAGCTGAACTGACAATAATTCCTGCAATCTCACTGTGCCACAGGGACATTGCGTGCTGCTGAATCTATTCTCCCTCTGTTAATTTTGATGGAAGAAATTTAACATAGATAAGTACAAGTGTTTACAACTTAGCTGTTACAAAACCCCATCATATTCTCTCACCAAAACTTTTTTTGTGGACTTGCAGAGGGCCTGGTCAAACTTTAAATCTCCTACCAAAAATAGAGGGTTTTAATCTTTCTTTCAGAGAAACTCTAATTTTCTGTCAAATATTACATAAGAACGAACCACCAAACAGTTATGATGCTGAGCAAAACCACTTAGAGTTGGAGGGAAAAAGCTGACAACAAGGGCACCTCTTAGGTATTGTTCCTCTCTTTTTGATCTCAGACATCTCCACATGGGTTTACAGAACATCTTTGTCCTTTTTGCTCCATAGTCTGAGAGGAGATGCTCACACTTTCTTTCTGGAAGCAACCATGTGGGAAATATTTTATCTACACAAAGTAGTCAGGAGGGCTGACAGAGGAAAGGTACAACTCGTGACTGCTGACATGGTGTATTGACAGGATTCCACAAACCAACTCTTACCTTCCTCCCAGCTCAATAAATGTACACTGGAATGCGGTGCCATATGCTTTTGCATATACACACCTATGTAAATAGATTACTGAGTTAATGAGAGCATTCATAAATAAATAACTGAGATAATGAGAGCATTTCCATTTGTTTCTTTGCCTTAGATTTAAACCAACTTTTCTAATGTCATTTGAAAGTACCATAACACTGAAGGTTTCCCAGCCTTGAGGAGCTCATTTTTATGTGTCAGAAGGCAGGTCCCTCAGAGCTCACTGGGCCTGAAAGGAAGGGTTTATAACGACTATTTTTATTTTTAAAATAATCTGACTAATAGACGTTCAGCTAAAAATGACCCCTTGATGGTTTTTTTCTAGTTCCAGTTCCTAGAATCGATTTTTATTTAATTAAAAAATGCATTAATAGTTTTATGGTAGTAAATCAGGACACAAAACTGTTCTTTCAAGTGAATACACTAAATATAATTTTACTTAATGTTATTGACACTGTGTTCTAGAGAAATTTGAACGAGTTTCTCATAGTGAGACTGTTTCATAGTGGAAGAGTAGAATATCATCCTCCATCCTCATTTTACCTTCAGGAATAGCTACCAGTTGTGGTTAGGAGATGGAGATTTGACCTTGAAAGTCTGAAAAGAGCATTCATCCCACTTCAAGCAGAAGTGGCCGTGTAAAAGGTAGATAGTACTGTCACAACTGTGTCCTGCAGGGTGTTTGCTTCTGTCAGCATCTGATACGGTCTGAGAAACTTTGCAGATCAAATCCCAGAAGCACTTTGGGGAGACGTTTGTTCAATCTGAGACCTTGGGCCTGAGGTGATATCCACTTACAGGAGGGTGGCTTGACATGCACAGAGATGCCTTTTTTAGCACTTTGAGGTGGTTAAAAAGAAAAAAAAAAAGAGAAAAAGAAAAGAAGAGAGATTAGATTTAGCCAGCTGCTTACAGTGGATTTTGGAACCTGTATTCTGCCCCATATATCTGACACGAGTCAGGTGCTACTTACATTATGTGTGGAAGAGATTTTTGTGGTCACTTAAGAATTAGATGCATCTGAAGAAAAATAATGTATTCTGCATGGTCTACTGGAAAAGAAAATTAAAATGTATGTGCCCGCTCTTATGGAAAGAATTAGGCTGATCAGTCTGATTTGGTTTCACATGCTGAGAGACATCAGACTTCCCACACTGCTCATTTCTTCAAGGATAAACAGACTCTAAAATGAAGACAGTGAATAAATGAAACTGTTCTTTTGAGTTTAATTCAAGGTAAAGCAGGTGTCTAGCACAGGTATGTGTAGTACCTTTACCTTGCAAATTATTTTTACTGGGTTTTTAAAAGATACAGCTACAGCTGCTGCCAGTGGTTTCCCTAATAGAAGATATGACCAGTCACAGCAGGCCCCCAAGAAAATGGCTAAAACTAGGCTGATCACCCCAAAAGGCTGAAAGTCTTGAAATTTTAAACATCAAACTAATTAAAATGCAGAATTCTTGACTACTAGGCATGGCTTATCATATTATCAAGTAACTGTTTCATGTGAAACTGGCTAACAATGATAACAAAAACTGACAAAACAGCAAGAATACAATAAAGAAGAATAGTGTGTTTTCTGATATTACTGCTGTCTTAGTTTGAGGGAAAAACCAAAATGTTTACCCACAAACGGGGGAGGAGAATTCCTCCACAATAATCACACCA
>JAOXXN010000001.1:84113646-84132386 GCA_026770055.1 Myrmophylax atrothorax
GGAGCACCAGCAGCAAAAGCAGCAACAACAAAAACAACAACAACAACAACAACGACGACGACGACAGCAACAACAGGTAATAATTTTGGTATGAAGCCAGCAAGTTGATCAACGGGTTGTTATATTATCACCCCCCCCCCCTCAAAAAAGAGTCTTCTTCTATTAGCATTAACCTCAACAGTGCAGTCACCCGTTTTATAAATGACAAAACTTACAGTTCAAAGCAGTCAAAGTGAGTTTCCCCCCAACAATATCTTGTATTGAGACACAAAATCTGAATATAACGAGTTGATCAGGAGTGTCACAGCACCAAACCTCTTGCAATTCAGTTAATCTTCTGCTGAACTGCAATAGGACCCTCCGAGACACGTAATTCAGAGGCCCTCAGCTGGAAGGATGTCCAGTTGAACATCTGCAATACCAGCACTATTTAAAACAGAACCAGCACTGCAGGGTCAAGCCTTTGAGAAGTCTGAATTTTCAGCACTTTCAATTTTATTTTTACTTTTACAAGCCTATGTTACAGCAAACTAAAATTTATGGTAAATGCGGTTGTTACCCCATTAGAGTTGTAACAATTACTGCAGAGCTCTGCTTCTCTCACATGGGGAAGACTTCAAAAGAGGAAAAGAGAGGTGTATGGTTCAAGCATCATACTCAACAAGATAAATCATGTCTTCATAACCTTAAGGGCGTTGCTGAATCAGCACTTGAGTGTACATGATCATTATCATTGCTCACAGGAGTATTGTAAAGATAGAAATGAATGGGCTGTATACTGAAAGGGAAAGAGGAACAAGAGGTATGACAAGAGGAGTTTTCTTCAGTAATGGCATGTGCTGGTTTAAGCTTGACTGTAGCAAACAAACCTCTGAGGTGGAATGTGTATTGTGCACCCATGCCTGAAATCCTCATTTGTTGCTGGTTTAGGTAATATATAGCTATGCTAAGAAACGTTATTTTTCTTTTCTTTTTTATTTTTTTTATTTTTAGTCTGTTCCATGGCTCCTAGTATGACATGTGAATTGCTCTCAGGATGCTATTTCAGTATGTGTGGAAATAATTTTAAAAAAACCCAACTAGGCTACTAGTCTCACCTTTGAAAATTAAAAACAAAATTCAGCTTTAACATACCAAATATATTACTAGGTTTATATACAAGATTTTTTCTTTTGTTATTTAAAAATAATTTAAAATGTAGTGTAAATGCATTTTATTTGTATTTTAGAATAAACCACTTCAAATCACTTCTAAGAAAATTAAAATACACAAGTGATCTCTATTCTACTTTCCTAAAGAATGACAATGAGAACCAATCCTGCTGGAGTGGCTGAGTATGCTCACACTTATCCTAACCAATCAGATATTAGGCCCATTCTATTACACGTACGGGTCTCAACTATGGCCTGCAGTCTGCATTATTTCAGTTCCTGATATTACAAAATAAAATCAATTATCATCAAAGTTTCTTATTAGTTTACACCACAGTTCTTTCCCTTAGCAGCAACAATCAGTACTGATTTCAACTGGGATACAGTTAATTTTATTCCCAGTAGCTGGCATGGTGCTGTGTTTCAGATATAGGATGAGAATCATGTTGGCAACTTACCAATGTTTTAGTTGTTGCTGAGCAGTGCTTACTCTAAGTCAAGGACTTTTCAGCTTCTCCCCTTGACCCACCAGTGAGGAGGCTGGAGGGGCACAAGAATCTGGGAGGAAACACGGCCAGGACAGCTGATCTCAACTGGCCAAAGGGATATTCCATTACATATGGTGTCATGTTCAGTATATAAACTGGGGGTAAAACAGACTGGGGGATGCTGCTCAAGAACTGGTTGATCACTGGTCAGCAGCTGGTGAGCGACTTCATTGTGTATCATTTGTTTTGTATATTCTAATTCTATTATTATTATTATTATTATTAGCAGCAGCAGCCGCAGCAGCAGCATTACTATTATTTTCCTTTTCTGTCCTTTCAAACCACCTTTATCTCAACACATGGATTTTAGCTTATTTTCTTTTCTTCCACTTCTCTCCCCTATCCCACCTGGAGGGAGTAAGCAAGCAGCTCTGTCGTGTTTAGCTCCCTGCTGCAATAATCCTCAGGAAGTACCTTGCTGATTCACACTTCTGTACCAATTTGTAAGTTTTCAGAGATCTGGATGTGACTTTTGACTTAATCTCTTCACTCCACACCCATAATCACCTGTAATGCCCACGTTCCAATGCAACATTGCAAATTACTAAAAGCAGCAAAATAATTACGAGAAAACTACTTTCTTATGGAGGATTTTGCTACTAAAAAAGATAGTGTTCCCTCTGGTTTTTAAGACAATTTAAATGGAACATCTCAACAAAACCAAACCATTTTGATAAAAATGAAGTTGTGTATATAGCATGTTGCAATTTATGTTGCATTTTAGGTAGCTTGCAAACTAAAAAGATAAATGAACCTTAAAACAAAAAAAATCATTCTGTACAGATTTTTCTTTTTCTAAATAATATTTAAAAAAATTCCAGCTCTACCTTTTAGAGATCAGTTCTACACATAAGAGATTAGAATTACTCTATTCAGAAGGCTAGTAATATTCAGAGAACCACAAATTCCTCTCACAGGACATAGCCCTATGCAATTAAAATTAGGAAAATGGTATAGTGGTGGACTTGGCAGTACTGGGTTAATGGTTGGACACAATGATCTTAGAAGCCTTTTCCAAACTAAATTATTCTATGTC
This sequence comes from Myrmophylax atrothorax, assembly GCA_026770055.1. Taxonomy (NCBI): domain Eukaryota; kingdom Metazoa; phylum Chordata; class Aves; order Passeriformes; family Thamnophilidae; genus Myrmophylax; species Myrmophylax atrothorax. The sequence continues at coordinate 84,116,382 of JAOXXN010000001.1, forward strand.
TAGGATTAATTTAAACAAAAAAAATACTGCCGAATGCAATGATCTTAGAAGTCTTTTCCAAACTAAATTATTCTATGAGTCTATGATTAATTTAAACAAAAAAAAATATTGCAGAAAGTATCAAAGGACTTACAATAAGAACCCTCAACATTTATGAAGTCCATCTCCCTGCCTCAAGCTGGGGACAATTTCCAAGCTCTCCCAGATATCTGACTATCTGAAGTATTGTGCAAATTCTACATAAAGGCCTCCACAAATGACAATGTCACTAGACAAGTCTGGTGTCTGTCACTTGACTGCATTTCTTCACGCATGCAAAGAAACTTTATAACCTGGGAAAGAGAAGTTACATTGTTTTGGGGTTGGCTGTTGATTACAAAAGGCTGTGAGACCAGGCAGTAATCATTAGTGAAAAAAACGTGAAAGGGACATTGGCTGGTCTAACTGAATTTTATGTTAGTAACATCATTCCCTGGAAAGGTAGCACCTGATTCCTTATCCTTCCATAGATCTTCTTGTGTCTTCTCACATTAGGTTTTTTAAAGCTGATGATGGAGGACAAGATTTTCAATTAAGAATTTAGAAGCACCAGAACCTAGATATAAAATAGCTAGATTCTTCACTCATATAAAATGAGAGTAGAGTCCTTGTCTTGAGCATAAACCATCTATTTTGCTTCAAGATTCAGTAATTTATCTTTAAATGGACTAGAGATCTGCCTAAACTAGCATGATGACAAAGAAAACACAAGGATGCATCAACTCAGACCTTTTCGTGGTTGCACTTTTCCTTCAACTGGCTTAATTCAGAGCCCTTTTTCTGCCTCTTTATAGTCAGTTTGTTTAGGGTTTTTTAATGTCCACTTTATTTCTTCTGGTCATCGCTGATTGTATATAGAGAGGTCAACCTACAAGTATAGTTGCTTCACAATCATTATAGTTCTCTAAATCCAGTTTTCTACATGTTTCAGTGCTAACAGGCTTATTCAATGAACTTCAGCAAATATGTTACAAAGTAAGTTCCAGGTAAGTTGACAGCTCTGAACAGTAATGAGAAAAGTCTTCCAGGAGGTCTTTAAAATTAAAACACTATTCTTGAACTACTCTGTTGGCTTATTGCCAAAAATGACAGAGATGATTAAAGAGGTTACTCTACAAAGTTATGTAATATATATCTTGTTTTGAAAGCTTCAGCATTTTTACCTATGGCCTCATGACTTGTTTTCAGAAAAGTGAACATTAATGAGAATATACTAATTAATATATAAATCAAAAAATCTGATGATGGAAGACAATGGAAGGTGTTATATCCAGTAAATACTGTTGGTTCGCTTACTCTGTTGATCACATAAATTTTGGATAAAGTCTTGGAGTCCTTTGTAAAGACAGTTCCTTGCCTAAAAATAATACACAAAAATTTCTTAAGTGTAGTGACTAATATGTCATCAATAAAATATTGGGTAATACAGTAAAATAATACTAATGCTACTGCTACTACTACTACTAAATTTTCTAGATGTAATAGAGTGAATAGGGAAAATGAAAAGCCAATCAGACATATATCCTATCTGGCAACCAGATAAAATATATCCAAGGGTCTTGATGGAACTGGCAGATGTCATTACGGGGCCATTCTGCATCCTCTTTTAAAGGTCATGGCAGTCAAGGGAGGTTTCTGAGGGATGCAGAAAAAGGAAATGCCGCACATCTTAAAAAACAGCAGGGGACTACAGGCTGACCAGCCCCACTGCAGTGGCTAGGAAGATGATGGAACAAATACACTTAGAACTTCTTTCTAAACTCATGAAAGAGAGGAAGGTGATTGAGAATAGCCAGTACAGATTTACCAACAGCAAATCATGCCTGACAAGCCTCATTCCTTGCTATGATATGGTCACTGTTTCTATGGACAGGGGGAGAGCAGTGGATTATCTATGCCTTGATTTTATCAGAGCCTTTGAAATTGTTCCCCATGTTCTCAACAAACTGGTGAGTGGAGACTGGATAAGTGAATATTAATGCAGGTGGAAAATTGGCTAGGGCACTGGGCTTAAAGACTCATGATCAGTAGTATAAATTTCATCTGTCAGTGCGCAGCTAGCTGTGTCTTTCATGGATCAGTACTGGAATCATCACTGTTTAATGTCTTCATTAATGACCTGGATAATGGGACAGAGAACACCCTTGGTAAATTTGGGTATGATACCAAACTGGGGAGAACAGTCAGTACACTAGAGGACAGGACTGCTACTCCTAGTGACCTGCACACTCTGGAGAAATGGGCTAGAATTAACCTTGTGATGTTCAAAAAAAGCGAAGTGAAAGGTCTTGCATTTAGGATGCAATATGCTCATGCAACATTATAGGCTGGGATCCAGCCTTCTTGGATGGCGGTCCACAGAGCTTATTCAAATAGGGGTCCTGGTAGATTCCAAGATGAATGTGAGTCAGCAGTGCACCATTGCACAAAGCAAGCCAACAGCCTCTTGGACTGCATCTAAGAGATCCAGGTTAGTGATCCTCTGTTCATTACTTGGGCATCTGAAGCAGTCTGTTATGTTCTGGACTTCCCATTACAAGAAAAACTGTTGAATACTGGAGTTAAGTGCAGCCACCACCCCCTACCACCATGCTGGACAGGAGTCTGGGGCACACAACATCCAAGGAGAGGCTGCACTTGCTCAGTCTGGAGAGGAGATGGCTCAGGAAAACATGATGACTTCCAGTTAGATACTGGGAAAATTATTTTCCATAAGGATGGTCCAATACTAGAAGAGTTTGTACAAAAATGTCATGAAATCTCAAGCCTTGGAGGCATTCCAGCACAATGAGATATAGTCCCTGACAACTTAGACCTTCTTTAGACAGGAGGTTGGACTAGGTGACCTCCATAACTTCTCTTTCAATCTAAAATAGTCTGTGATTCTTTGATAAAAATCTCTTGTTATCAGAAGCTACCCTCTTTACCTGGGTATGGATTCCATACTTAAATTCAGGACTCGTGACAGGTTATCATGCAGATTTTTTGAAGACAAAAATAGTAGAGATGAGGCAAGTGCAGTTTAATAGAAATTAACACTGGTAGAAATGAAAGCTGTATTATTCCAGGTCTATACTCAAACTATATTTCCATAACTTCTTTGGAAAGTAGAGAAATAAGTATATCTGGCATTTTATTCCTTAAATATCTTACATATACTGATTAAAAAAACCTCAAACAAACCTGTGAATCAGTAACTCCTTTGATGGCAGTAGGAAGAGTGAAAGGTGGTTTTATAAAGTTGTACTTGTGGGCTTTAGAAATAAATAAAAAAGGACAGGAAAATACCAAAAGGCTCAAAGTAAATGTTCAAAAGACAAAAAAGGTTCTGCAATTTTGAAGACTAATCTTAAAAAATATAACTTTTTGTTTCTGATACTTAACTGAAAATGGTGAAGGAAGCATCAAGTACTAAATTAGCTTGGGTTGGCTTTTCGTAGTTTTCAGAGATCTTATTGCATGGGTTTTGTCCTATTAATTGGGCATAAGATTTGTCCAATACCTTCTCTCCTATATCAGGAACGGACATATGGGAAAAATTTAAACTTTTAAGGCAGTGGTAGAATAAAGCACCTTCACATTAAGTAACATATTCCCCTTGTATTAGTGACTGGCTTAAGTCTTGTAGCCTGGGATATTAATTATATTGGCTGTACTGTTAACATTAATTAGAATAACTCTGTATGTTATTGCAACTCTAGTACACCCCTTCATCTATTGTGGAGATGTGTAATTTCCTGTGGCAATGAGTTGTTCAGGCTAATTGCACATTTTGTAGATAATTATAATTGTAGATAATTTTGTCTTTTATCCACTTTGACTATTATCCATTTTAATTTTACTGGATGCTCTCTTTTTCAAATATTTGAGACAGTCAGAGAAGGAGCTCTTGAATTTACTTATACAGGCCCATGCTCATTCTCGTATTTTCAAAATCTCTTTTTTGTTCATCCATTCTACAGAAGATATTCATAAAATGTCTGCTCAATTCATTCCAGGCAACAATACATGAACCCCATCATCCCCTTGGTTCACTTTCTGACCCAATGAGGCATAATTCAGCTCTAGTTCTGAAGTTATAGATCTATTGCAGCATAACCTGACCTAACATGTCTTGCTAGCTAATTAGCAAAGTCTGCAACAAATGGGCAGACACAGCCCCAACTGATAAATTGTTAGAAGCAACAGAACTAAATTAGGCTGAGTCCATTCACACTTACAACAGCAGACTAAGTTCAGAAGGAAGGTATAATGGTACATCTACTCAAATTAACTTAATTAATGTGACATCTATTAGAAGAACCTCACATTTGTTGGAGAATTCATAGTGTCAGGGAAATCCTGAATCTGTATAACAAATTTTCCTCTTAAATATTTAGGAAAACAAAATATTTGTATTTGCTTTCCATGACAAGCATTATTTTTTAATGAAAAAACCACATATGGTCACTTTGAATTTTTTATTTAGAAATATCACTGCTGAATCCCTTTGGAGCTGTAAAGGAGGATTTCACCTCCTTCATCTTTCAGGCAACCTTTTCCAAGCACCCTGTCAAAGCTGTTGATCAAGGTCATGGCGGGGAACATGTTGCAGTTCAGTAGTGGAAAAACATGGATTACACTGATATCTCTATTTGATCAGCAATCGTCCTTACCAACACTTTAGAACACTGTTTCTCTTAAATTAATACTCGTGTATTATGTGCTATTAAAATATGAACATAATAGAAATATATCAATTCTATATTTACATACTAAAACCAATTAAGATAAAGGTAATAGTGACAAAATTCTAATCTGGATGGCTTCAGAACTCCAGGTTAACATATTAGCTTCCTGCTGCAATTATTAAAGCATTTATCTAAAGAACATGTAAGTGCAAATCCTTTGGACATTGTAAGGCAGCATCTCCATAGGCCATTATGAAAGTAGATAAATGCTTTGCATAAAATCTGTGAAAACTCCATTCTCAACATGATATTTTCTTAGAAGTATGCTTAATAGTTTGCACAAAGAGAAAACAATATCCTTAAATGTGTAAAACTGTAGAAGCAGATACCTTATATGACTCCTACGTAATTCCATGGCAGTTTTGAACCGACAGAGATTTTGATAAACTAGAGAGCAGCCATGTTGCTATTACAATCAATAGACGATTATCTGCCCCATTTCAGTAGGAATAGCTGACACTGCACTGAGCACAGCTAAACTACGCTGACCAGCAAATGAGTCAAACAGTCACTGTATGTGCTAGAGGTTGAGAAACCAGACTAAGAGTGTAGTCTATTTCCCCATAATCTGACTGAAGACTAGATATATCAGGTAGCGACAGAAGGGAGTTTATTAGTTCTCCTGATTTAGGGCAATTCTTGTTACAATGCAGCCTACAGTGATGAACAATCTGTGAAAAAAATAGATGTCCATCATCCTATTTTACTATTAATTTTTAATGTGGTTTTTTTTTTGTTTTTGTGGGGTTTTTTGGGGGGAGGGGGTGGGAGAGGAGGTACTGATACATCACCAGGGAAGACAAGAATTTTTATGCCTTCTAGAAGGCCATAAACTGAAATATATTTATATTTACGTCCATTTAAGTGCTAGAGAGAAATCAACAATAAAGGGCTGTATTGGTGAGCATGGTGCAAACATGTGAAACACCAGCAGGCTGTTTAGCCATTTTTTTCCATTGGCCACAGTCTCTTGGAACAAGGATCTGTCCCATGGCTTTTCATTCCTACCAAGTTCCTGAGGGAGAGGAACTGTTGTCTTGCACAAAGGCAGCTGCTCCCAGGTCTCAGTACCCATATTTCATGGACTGTATTTACACCACATGGTGGAATGACTAATCCCCAGTGGTTACCACACACCATGCATCTCCCATGGTTTGAAAGTTGTCCAAAGTGATATGCTTTTCCCATCAGTTTTTTCATCCTTGTCTTGAGTGCTGTAGCAGCCAAAGATTACACTGAAGATAACAGCATTTATTTGCAAGGACACAGGAAGGGAATCTCTACTCTTCCCAGCAGGAAAATAAAACTTGTTTAAGCTATTAGACAAGGATATGAAAGTTTCCAAGATGCCATCATGGCTCTGCAGATACCATTATGAGCTTATTCATTTATAGACCCATTATCCACCAGGGATTTCTATTGACCTGGAAAGGCCATGGGATGCAGAGCACTGAAGGAAAAACTTTCTGAGGCTCCCAGAGATGACTATTACAGCAGCAAATCATTCTTCCACATTCACTGGTTTAAGTTAATCTCTCTCTGCTGCACATTGTGGTGGGTCAGCTGCACACTCATGGCTGATTATCACATCTCAGCTGAGGAAGGGTGTTCTTTCAAATCACTTTTTTGTTAATCTGATTATGCTCTTGCATTTTTCCTGCATTCAACAAAATAACAGTAAGACACATCCAAGGGAAAAAATCTTCTTTTGTCAGTAGTAACAGTGCCAATCACTAAGATTCAGTTTTTAAGGTGATACATTTTTAAATGCTGGTAATAAAAACTGGAATTACACATGTTAAGGTAATTAAATCTCATGCTTCCAGGAAAAATGCCTCTGTCCTACTGATAGCCCTGGATATATGATTTATTGAACAGATGCATCTGTATCAGACACTACTGAGCACAGAACAGTGGCTTGATGAATCTATTATGTCCCCTGAAGGGGAAATCACTACTCTTTTGGTTTGCGCTAGTCACAAGCTGCATTAGCATAACAGATCAGACAGAGCAGAAGGCAACTACTGCTTTGGGAATAGAAGGCCAGGATCACATCCAAACTACAAGGCTTATTAGTGGAACAAGCAAACATCAAATCATCATCTGCTAGGCCTGGTGGGATTCACTATGGGATGCAAAACTGGGAGTCAGCATATTCCTTGGCATAGATCAAAAAGTCATTAAAATCAGAGATGTCACCAGAAGACCAGAGGAAATCTAAGTGTGGTGCCAATGTGAAAGAATGAAGAGATGAGAGTAATAGACCAGAAAATTTGGCTTCTGTAGCCATAAACATGTTGGAATGAATCTTTCAGTAGAGATAAGGTGGTTATTAAAATAAATCAAAAGGGGCAAAATGATACAGTAGCAACAGCTAAATGTTTGCCAATCCCAATAACAAAGGACAACTATGACCTCTGTTTTCATTTTGCTCCATGGAGTTGACTAGTACACATTGACTTTATATTGGTCTTTGCAATAAATACCAGAGAAGAGCACAGAAACAATGATTTCCAGAGGACAGGGGGCATGATAATAGAAAAACACCACATTGTGGAAGGGTTATGTTAAATAATACATAACACATATTATTATGTACATATACGTATATACGCATATAAATAATAGGTATTATTTATTATAGAAAAAGTTAAAGTATCTAAAGAACACAAGGACACAGATGGAAATCAGCATAGGAAGCAAGAGACATGGAGCTGACAGGAGGAAAACTATAAGGCAGTAAAGAGACTTCTTTAGCTTCCCCTTTCCTGCATATCCTTTTCCACATATTAGAAAGCAAAACTGAACCTACAGTATCAATAAATGCACTCCTTTCTCACAGGAACTTTTGCTCTTGAGCTTTCAGGATTTTTATATATCACAATGGACAGAATTATCAGGAGGCCAGTGATTCATCCAGTATTCATTTATGTCTTCCATTTCTTCTGACAATTATTATTAAAGGGAAGATTCTGGGGAAAATATATGTGCTGCGACCTGATTGCAAATGGTATGAGCAAGTTTTATTACAATTACATGGGCACATTCCTAATAGGAATCCATACTTGAAGAAAAATTAACTGAGCTGGTGAGTGAATCAACATCAATCTTCTCCATTCTGTAATATTAATGGAAATTACAAAAGACTCATGCTAGAAATCACTTTCAGAGACAGAAATAGATATTTCCCTGCTTAAATGGATGTTCCAGGCAAACAGAATACTTTAATCATAGCGTAAACTGCAGCCTCTTCGAAAAACTCGCTGTAAACCTTAGGGGCATCCTTGCCAACAGAATGCATGAGTTATGGTTCTGCATCACTGTCTTCTAGAAACACACCTTGAGAGGTCCTTTTTGATTTTAAGCATTCTTTTTTATTATTATTAATTGAAAAGAATAATGAGGCATTGTTTTCCTACATATAATTTTATCCAGCAACTGGATCTAACTGCTTCACAGTTGTTTGTAACACACAAGGTAATGCCAGTAGAAGCTACCTTTACTTCAATAAAAAAGTTATCTATAGATACTAGATAGACAAAAGCAGAGCACTTGAGAGTGTTTCTCCTAGTAGCAGGTGTAGATATAGAATCATTTAAGGGAAGAGGCCAATCAAGATGGAAGACGGTTTCTGCTAAAGAGTTTTTTCAGGGTATGAAAGACATTCCCAGCTTTTCCTTATACAGTACTTGAAGAAACTAGGAGAACACAGTTGATTTTTTGTCATAAAAGGCAGGTATCTACTTGCTTCAGAGGCTCAGCTCCAAACTGAATGTGTCTCATGCAAGTTTGTGCAAGATAGCATATGATAAATGGGTAGGAAATAGAAAAAGCCAAATTTACTTGTAAGAGAAATTGGACCAGCTTCCACATCTCTGCATTTGCAGAGATTTTCAGTATAGAAACCTTTGTGAACCTATATAATATCCCTTGAGAGGACAAATCTCTTTGTCGTTTCCATGATGCCAAAGCAGGTAGAGAGATTTTCCTCTCCTGTTCCAGGGGAAAGCCTTAGAACCACACAAAATGCACATTTACTGTCATTGAGACAAGACTTATGCTCACCAAGAATAAGTTTTCAGATCCTAATCAAATTAGTATCCAAGGAACATTTTTTACCTACAAAATGGTGGTCAGTCCTTTGTGATCCCACTGTGTCATTCATGTTTTAGGGTTGGTGAGATGAACTAATTTTAAAACATCTGAAAAATTATAATCATAGGTAACACCTGGATCATGATAGTGTAATGATGCAGAGAAATCCACATCTAGAATACAAATGCCTCTTTTGTGCTTTGTGTTTGTCTTTATTTATTTGCAAACTCCCAGTGATTTGGATCAGTTACTTCTGTAGGAGGACACTTTTTAAGATCTCTTATACTCATGTAACTAAGCCAAGATTTTCTAGGATATGCTTAAATTGAAACTTCTTGAAAAAGAAAAAAAAAATAGAGTAGTTACTCCAACTCATTTTTTCCCTTTGGCTAAAATGTCATTTCATCACCACTATACTGGATTGCCACGACCACTCATTTGACCCAGTCTGAAGGGAGACTATGAATTGCAAACAGCTTGAAATTAATTCCTGGTTAACTTAATGTGTTACTTTTATGTGATTATTGCACATTGCAGGATAGCTAAGTTAACACATTACCTGCAAATGAATATTTATTGCTATGGGGTTGTCATTAATGTCTTATTGTGAGTTGGATTGAAGCTTGGAGGCAGAGGTGCTTTTAATGTTTAAATCTAAACAGTTATTTCTATTTGGCACCTGTGAAGGTTTTGAACCACACTAGCCTACTGTATTCAAACCTTTGAACTACAAGAAGTCTGAAGCAAGCATGAGGGAAGAATCTTCACCTAGGAAAAATACTTTAAACACAAAGACTGGGAGACATTAAGGCTGGTATACCTACAAAGGCAATATAAGCAGCAACAGCAGAACATCTCTTAAAAATAGTTGCTAGTCTTAAATATCATTTAGCAGAACACTGGCATGGCTGGGTAAGAAAAAAGTATAACTCAAACATGCCTTGAGGGATTTCAAACAGCATGTTTCTTCCCTCACATTTGCAGGCTATTTGGAACATCCACACTGATTTGGATAGCTCCTACTATCCCAGCCTTTACCCAGCCCATTGCATGTGTCTTGACAGTGGAAGAGAGAGAAAAAAAATTAGCTCAGTTTCTATAAGAAAAGAGACTCACATGATCACATTCTTATTTTCTTTATTTGTCTCTGTCCTTCTCTAGTCACATTCCAATGTGCTGTTCAAATGCAGCAAAGGATGTTTAAAATAACTAAATTCATGTATATTTTTGCCTTTTAACTGCTTAGATGAAAGGAAGTTTCACATCTTAGCAAAACACAAGAAGATGCACACAGGGGAAAACATTACCACATACCCCAATTATGGGTTGCTTCAGACAGAAATCACAAACAGCGAATTCAAGGGCAAGCAAGCTTCATTATCTCTGATTCGCTTAGAACTGCTTCTTTATTACTTTCCTTTTAAAAAAGTACTTGTTTTTACAGATATTATTAAGGGGTGCTGGATTTTACAAGACTGACTGAAACCTGCTAGAGATAGTGTGAGCGTGTCCATTGGCTCCAAAAGGATTTGGGTCAAGCCCTAACACAGTAGGGGATGACAGATTCCAGGAGCCAGAAATGTATCTTTGTGAAATGTACAGTTTGTTTCTGCCACAACTCTTTTATTGTTAACATTATAGAAGATTTATATATCACACTGGTGGTCAATAGAAATGACAATCAAAAGGTAATTATGTATTTCCTAGAGGCTAGAATTGGGGCTTTCACACTGTCTGCCTTTAGGTCTTCTAAGTTAACAGTTCAGTCTTGCAGAGTTTTACATTCCCCCATTGTTAAAGATCATTCTTGTCCTCTCCAGGGAGAATACTAATACAAATCCCTCTATGAACTAAACCTTCAAATGGATTTCTTTCTCTTCATACACCACATGAAGACATCACATGATGGCATTTAAAAATGGTGTGAACTTTGCCTTGAAAAAGCTGGTGCAGCTACTGAAGATAATGGAACAGAACAGCCTCCATAACTTACCCTTGTGTGGCATCCCTTAGTAAGCTTTTAAGACTCAGGCAAGTTGGGTTTTGGTACTCCACCTTTTTATGTGCTTGCCTCTGAGTATTTAGCATGGACACAACTACTACAACCAGCCATAAACTCACTCCTCTCCTTCCAACAGCCAGCTATAAGTTTTGGCTCACTGAGCTCCTGGCATAGAGTATTCCACAGGCAGGCTATGAGCTTTCACCGCTTTCCTTCTGAAAGCTGGCAATCCATATATTTACTGAAGACTAAACAGTTCTCTAATATTTTGACAAGCCTCATGTTAGCATCTGTCTTCATAATATCCAGAAAAAGACATGGCCAACAGTTATAAGAAATGAAGTTTTAGGCTACACTCAAGTTCCTGATCACCAGTTCTCACAGTACCCTACCATCAGTGCTGTCATGATTCCTTACACCTGTTTGACAGAGTAAAACCAAAATAAAGGGCTGCTAAGTTTTGTTTTCCCTACCTAAATCCAAGGCATAACAGAATTTCATCATTACTTTTTCTGCTCATAACTATTGCTGGCCTTCCACTGTCAAAGAGGACATCCAGGCTTCCTTCTACCAACTGTATCTGAGACTGACACTACTTGATCTCTTTGAGATTGGGACACTTTTCTTCTATTGAAAAGACTAAACCTGACCCTTTAAAATTCAGACTTCCTACCATTTCTTCTTGTAAGTAAGCTGCACAGGTGCAAAACTCATCAAAAGAAATTTGTAAAGTGTTCTCCTACTTAAGAGAAGTCCCATAAAATATTATACTGCTTGCACACTGGATTTGCTACTCTTTTATATCCCATCAGTGACGATGGGACTGGGTCTGTCATCACTGATGGCAGTACTGAGCAGAAGTAATCAAGCATCTGTTACGTATGTCAGTGATTCTAGCTGAGGTCAGTCCTGCAGGAAAAGAAAACCCCACTTCAACAGGATGGACATATTTGGCCCCCAGGTATATAGCTATAGGCTCTACCAGCTTTCCCATGAGAACAAATTACAAAAAAGGCAGGAAAGGGTCTGAAGAGGTTACCTAGTCTAGTCCCAACTTCCACCAGAACTATTTACACTACGAACTATTTACACTTAGTCCAATACCCCCTTGTCTAGAGTAAAGTAAAGTAGAGCAGGCTGCTCAGCGCTATGTCAATTTGGATTTTGACTATCTCCAAGGAGGAGGACTCCACAACAACTGTGAGCAACCTGTTCCAGTCTTCAGTCATGTTTACAGTAAAACTGTTTTTTTTCTTATTTTAGCAACATCCTAGAAATAGGATAAGCAATTGATGTGAATTATTAAAGGGATTGGTTATAAAAATACCTATAAAAATAAGCTAAAACTAAGGAGTATTTCTGTCAGAATGTTAGTGGGATAAATCACAGCTAAAAAGCAAGCCAAAATTTTATTCTTAGTATAAATGAAATCTTAACAGTCTAATTCAAGAATCATTTTTAGTCTAGATACAATTAACACAGAAAAATAAAGAACACATAGGAAACTACTTAGAAGCCTCACTAATTGTAATATAACTCTTTAAACTGAAACAAACACTCTTAGTTTTTCTCTCTTTTATTCCTGAAGTTAGGCTCACCCTTCTGCTGATCCTCTAGTCTTAAAACCAGTAGACTCAGATTGTCAGAGAGTGTAGACAGAGTGATCAGTCTCCAGCATCTCTTGCTAGGAGGAATATGATGTTAATGAAGGTGGTTTCTTTGTCCTCCCTCTAGCATCTACTTGGGGTAATTTTCAGCTGTTTTATAACATGCTTTTACACCATGGTTTTTTATTTATTTTGAAGGGCTCTACCATGAGGGTGTGTCCTTCCAGCCTGCGTAGTGGGTTTTTTAGGTGAGGCACAGCGTGCGTGGAACTTGCCCCCTCCCCTTAACTCCTGAGGTTCATCTGCCATGGCCAAGCGAGTTTGGACAGTGACAGTGAAGTCCTCAGGACTAGAACCTACAGTCCCCAGTATTCCCAGGAGATCTCCCATCCAAGTACAAACCGGGGCTGACCCTGCTTAACTTCTGAGATCTGATGGGATGGGGTCCCAAAATCTTCTTTCGCGAAGGCAGTATCATAGAAAGATAAAGAAGTGATGCAATTTAGCCATTGACACCTGGTCAATAAAAGAAATTTATGTCAAAGCTAAATGAAGTAAAACAAATCCACAGGCAGGTCAAACAAAGTTCACCCTGAGAAAGCCTGACAAGCTTCCCTCCAAGAACCTGTGAACTCTGTAGAAACCCTGTCTGTGAGTAGCAATGGTGTATTACAGAGCTACACATGCACTCCTGGGAGGGGATAATTGTGCTTCTGAGGTGAAAGCACATTGGGCTCAGAGCTGTAGCAGGTCCTCTTTAGACTACATGCTAGGACAAGTTATCTTTATCTACCTCTTTATCTTGCACGAGGTGCTAGTAATGGAGGCCTCTGACATTTCAGCTCTGATACCTATAAATATCATACTTACTCACACACATCCATATTCACAGGTTTAAAATACAATCCTAAAAAACATCCATTCCCGCTTGTATTCTCTACACAGGTTATGCTACAGTGGCATTATGTGCTTAGAGAAATAACACGCTGCATTTGTCTGGTCTTGGGCCTAATTCTCTCTTGATTCAAATATTTTTGCTATAAAATAATGAGAGGTAAAACCTCCATATTCAGATGTTTTTTCATAAAGATTGGATAGTATTTCAATAGATATATGACAGGAAGATCAAAATATCCTTCTGTGACAGTGGAAAAGCTAATTGTGTGGTTATGTCAGAGTGCATAATAATAGAACCGGTCATGAGTTTATACAGCTCTACAAAGCTCAGTGGCATTCTACCCCTTGGCTTAATTCCACCTGCTGGAGAAGTGATAGCAGCATGATCTGAGATTCACTGATAAAAAGCAATTTAAAATTTCTTAACGATCATTGATAGATTTTTTCCTTTTGTGATTGACTCCTCACTGGCAGAACATCAGGACCAAAGGTGATCCCTAAAAGCTACCCCATACAAAAGAACTCCCCACCAAAACCAATGAACCAAGCAACCAAAAAACACAACAAAACCAAAAAATTTTTTTTTTATATTTGCAGGTTCTTATTTCCTATTTATTGTTGTTTAAAGAAGAAAAAGTATATATTTCTTCAGAACAAGAATAAGCAATTTCAGAATATTGGCATTCATGCCAGGCTTTGTAATAAGTTAACAGTCTAATTACAGAAATGCTTTTATAACACTATAAGAGACAAAAATTCCCTATAATAACATGTTAAAATAATAAAATATAATTTAAAAATATTTCTAAGGCACAATTTTCTGTCAGAAAATGCTGATTCCATACAATAGGAAATTTAAAAATCATACAGTAGTTTTCCTCATTTTCACATTTTGATATAATTAAAAAGTTTTGAGTTGCATTATTCTGACATACATTTATTACAGAATATATTATGGAAGTTAGAACAATGTAGCTGAGCATAAATGAAATCTTTTATAAGATGATCTGTCAAAAAAACCCAAAACTAAAACAAGAGCTCTAAATTTGAGATGAAATAAAATCACAAAAATCACACAAATTAGTATAGAACAGAATATTTATTTTCAAGATGGTACTAAGTGTTCTATTAGTTTGTCACATAATGTTTGAATCTAGGACAGTTGAAATAGGAAAAGTTAATTCAAATGTTCTTGTAATAGTATTAGTATTGGTCTCAAAATATATCACATTGCCCAGATGTCTAATTTCCTTGAAAGAATAATTCGTCTTCTTTCATAGAGATGAAACTCCTTCTCCAGTTACTAACTGCAACTTCCAAAGACATTTCCATTTTTCTCAACCAATGTTAATTTAAAAAGAAAAATTGACAGTGATTTGCAGACTAAGCCAAGTAACCAAAAACTCTCTGAATAAGAGATGTTAAACTTTTTGCTTTAGATATGAGAAGAAATTCTCCATTAGCTCTGTTCATTATTTCGGCTGGGTTCATAGTGAATTTCTAACTTGTCAGGTGAATACATGGAATAGAAAAATTTCTCTAGGTTTCTCATATCCATTTTTCTCAATTTGACATCAGTTGGCTCTGGATAAGTTATCTACAAAGAAATTAAGGTAGAGTATTTCATAGGATAAGGCTGGCATAATTTGAGAAGCTAGAACTTTGGTTTCAGTTTAATCCAATACAGCCCGTGGTTCACAGGATTCTCTTGTTTTAGCAAACTTTGTATCAGACTCTGAAACTATATAATAAATAATCCACCACCATTCTGGGTATTCCATTACCATTCTGGGGTAATTTAATCAGTAAATTACCCCAGAATATCTCCCTTGCTGGGAACAGGCAATTCTCTTTGTTTAAGGCTGCCCTGGTCTTTTTTGATGGTTGTTTCAGTGGCTACAGAAGCATTGTAGACAGGAAGATATTCTGTGGGACACAGCCTTGTCTGATGACATTTCTTCTTGCCCAAAACTGAGCATTTGAAAACAAACAGAAATAATATTTATACAAAGTTGTTTAAATTAAAAGGTTGATCTTCTAACAAGAAAAACTACTTCTGTTACTGAATGCTGAGAGAAAGATGATTCTGGATCTTGTGACCACACTGTCAGGTTTTTATAAGGTATCTTGTACTGAAAATTAGCAACAGTACTATTTATATACTAAGAAACAGATTTTCAAAGGGAACTCACTCACCTAAATCCCATTTAAATCCAAAGAGCCTATAGATTCCTAGTATATATTTTCAAGTACTTCTATGCACAATAGGGAAAAATCCAGTCCATCTAACCTCACACATTCTGAGAAGTATCTATATGTCTTATATTCAGTGAAGTCAGTGGGTCTTCTGTATCAGTAGGCCTCCTAACTTAGATGCTTAAGATTCATTGATATAAGAGCTTAGACCCCTTGCAGCTTTATGGGAAATTGGCTTAAACCTGCATATCCACACTTTCAAAGGAAAATTCTGTAAGCAAGCCTAAGCTGTAAGGAAGTAAAAGTACATTTTGACTAATAGTTTTAAAACACAAATTATGAACTTGATTAAATTAGAAATTATTACAGCTACTATTCCCATTATGATATTTGAGTTTGGTGTAACAGCACAATTTGCATTTCAAACAGGTGGTTTCTT
>JAOXXN010000001.1:84137163-84156735 GCA_026770055.1 Myrmophylax atrothorax
GAGAGATCTAAGAGAGATCTACGAGAGATCTACTAGGAACTGGAGATGATGTAATAGGAACTTCTAGAACTATCTACTTCTACTATGAGCTATGAGAACTGTCTGTTATCTGTCTTGAATAAACTGTCTAAGTATAAGCCTTCTGATCAAGCATTCTGATGTCTGCTGTGCTTGAGCTCTTCTGACTGTCAGTCCACAGCGCCCCAGCTCGGGATTAAGAGGTGACCCCAATAACTCAGAGCTCTACCTCTAACCCAAGTCACACTGTGATATGGCCAAATAAAGCAGTGTTTTCAGACCACGAGACATAGGATTTGAGGAACCATTGTGTAACATTAAGATACAAGTGAGCTCTAAACCAGTGACAGCAGCAACAGTTTGACTACAGCAGGGCATCACTCACAACAGGTGAGCTGGCTCAGCAAAGAAGTTGCCTTTGCTGTACATAGCACTGAGACTGACAAATGCAAACAAGCTCTCTTGTAGCTGCTCTGTGGTAACTGCTCACACACAGATGGCTCTTTGCAGCTGCAAAGAGCTATGCAGTTTAGCTTGACTGGGCTAAATCAGCTTAGACCACATCTTGTTTGCATGCACTGAGAGCAGGCAGAAAGGTGGCTGCCATGGCTTCACTGGTGTGAGCTTCACATTGTCCTGCCCCTCACTTATCAACATGTACAAAACACTGACATATTTTTATGTGTTTTTCTGTAGCAAGATCTTTTTACCCACTAGCTTTTTGAGTTGTGCTAAAACATCTACTAAAATTACTGCCTTGATGTAGTACTGCACAAGATTTGACTAATTTAAAAGCAATTACCAGTTTTCTCACCTTAATGAGTGCATTCAGTTTTGACTGACTAATTTAAAAAAATGTACTGGGAAGAAAAAAGGAAAAAGGAATGCAAAAATGTTGAGAGGAGATATATAGTAGAAGCAGAAATCTAAAAAGAATGGTTTGCTTTTGTTTCAATATGGAAATTAAATTAATCAGTAAGAAAGACAGTCAGATATTTAAAATAAAGAAAATCAAGAGAAGGCCAATACAGGAATAATATTTTATCTTATGTGAATACAAAATGTAAACTACTTTCAATAAAGTAAAAGCAAGTTTTATGTATTTATATTTCACTACGGTTTCTGGTGATACCTTTATATGCTGTGAAACTCATTGCTACAGAAAGTTACATAGGAAATAAGTATTTGCAGAAATGTCCACTGGATTTAGTCTGCCTCTGATAAAATTACAGGAATTATCATCTTAATGTTTTGAATCACAATCTGAGCACTTCACCTCTAAAGAATACTTTTAATTTTGCTACACTGCTGTAGGACAAATTATCTTTTGCTGTGTGAATACTTTCCCCTCAGATATTTATAATTAGCTTGTGATCACCAAATTGAATGAACCACTGTTTTTAAATGTTGTTGATATATTCACTTTTCCTCAATTGTTGAAATAACAAAGACAGAGAAAGCTAATGCTACAGGCCATGAGAGCCAGTAAAATCATTGATTAAAATATTTAATAAGCTTGTGTGCAAGATGGAACTCTAGATGGAGCAGTTCCCTTGTATTGAACTTGGTTTGCTGTGTTGATTATGATTTCACTAAGTTAATAAATATTAGATGAATGAGTGACCAAACCATCATAACTCAGTTCTGCTGAAACAGTCAAACTCATACTGGATTTCCTAAATAAGAAGTTTGTGTATTAGCATAGCAGGAAAACCTGTAGTGAGTATTCCCCTTCCTAAATTTAGTATTTGAAATAATAGCAAAAGATATTTTATGAAATAACAAGACTGTGCAGTGCAGCAAAAAATTAAGAACTATTTATTATCTACCTTCTTGAATATATGATTTGCTCTAGTGGCAAACGAACATGTAGCAAGAATTACAGAAAAAGTCTAGCCAACTACAGGAAACTAAACCATTGTGTCATGTGCCAGTGGTATAAGTATTACCAGATTAATTTCAAGTGCCAAAAGGCTCTGCATGTTGCCCAGTTTAGAGAGAAGTTTCATGTGGTCAACTTTCAGTCCTCTCTCATGGGAGAAAGGTGCAGGGTTGCTAGCCACCAGGCTTTCCCTTTTACGTTCTTGTTCACAATGAAAATAGTCAGGAAAATATAACCAGTTATATCAGAGAACTCTGCTGGGGCCTCTGGAACCACCACAAAGAGCATATTCAGTTGCTTAGCTCCATAAATACCTACCAGTGTTCCATTTCCTGCACTTCTCTAAAGCTTTCTTGGACAGTACACCTCCCTAACATGCTTGCAGAGTAGTCCCATTCATTTAGTGTGTATTTGTTTCCTCTCAATATCTGTAAGAGTAGAATCATTGCAAAATTAAAGATGCATACTTCAAAAGAAAACAAAAATAAAAACCACAACAATAATGAGAAAAATAAACACACACAATAACAAAAATTACAACAAACAAAAAAACAAGACAGAAGACCAACCTCCTGCATCCAATTGTCTCTGTTCTCCATCCAAAGGAGAAGAAAAAGAGTAGATTTCACTTAAGTTCCATTTCCTATTTAAACTCCCTCCTCAGAAAATTACATGCAAAAGAAATGGCCCTTTATACCTGATCTCCCAAACGAGAGTTGATGCTTCAGGTGAAGTTGAGCACATTACTTCATTCTCCTTCCCTTCTTTAATGGAGGCAGGCCTTGGAGTCCTGCATTTAGTTAATGGCCATTTTTCATTATAAAATGAACCTCAAGCTGCCTGAGCAAAATAATATCCAATGTACACGAAGACTAGATGATGGGAAATTAAAAGAATTAATTCCAGAGAATATACAAGTCTTGGCACACATAGAAGGAACACACTACAAAAAGGAATGCTTTCCTGCTGATATGTAAAAACTTGCAACTGAGAGAATGGTGATTACAATTCTTTCATTTTTTTCCTATGCCCTCAGTCCTCCACACAGTTGGTATCATGCACCAAGTCTTTTTTAAGTCGAGATCAAAGAGAGATTACTAAATTACAGGACTTTATTTATGCTTTCATTTTAATCTGGTTAAACAGTCTGTGACTTCCTCTGCTCTCCCAAGAACCTGAGACTCATGTATTCTATCAGAATTAACTTCAGCATTTCTCATCAAGCACTGTAAATGGATATCTAATGCAGCGTTTTCTTTCCTCAACAATATTGCCTCCCAGCTTCTCAGGAAAATTTCCTTACTTTGTAACTTTTCTTTGCAACATAATTTTTAATACCTAATAATTAAGTTATTGTCTCTTATATGCATTTTACCATCTCCCCCCCCCCCATCAACATTTTCCTCCTTTCCCTTGTCCCACTCCATTTTGTCAATCAAATGATTTATGTTGTCTATAATCTGCCCCATTCAGAATTTGTTTGTACAAAAATTGCTTTGAAGAAATGACTGTTTAAAAAGCAAAAAATAAAACCCTTCTAATGTGTAAAATGAGAAGGTACTCTAGAGTGTGGATTAATGACCTTTTTCAGGGTTTAAGCCAATTGGCTATCATTCCATCCTTCCTGACAGTACAGGTATGTATTCATAGACTGTTAATAAACGCTCCCTCAACATTTTTTTGTTAAACTGTGAGCCATCAGTAGAGTACATATTCAAGGAAATAATAGGACTTGTTGGGCCTCTGGCAAATAAATGCCACATTAGATTTGGAGACAAAAGACGATAAGCAACATTGCTAAATGTGATGCTTTCACAGGAACTAATCTCTGGAATACTTCTGTTTGCCAGTGGTCAGAGGTCTGAATCAGCAGAAATATTCACTGCCTATCTCCTGCTCAAGATGAGCAGTGTCATTATAGATAAATAAATTATATGACCTGACTTTATGATTTCAGCACGTAAGTCACTCCACATTCATAAGCAAGATAAAATAGAGCAGGGACATACATTTTCTAATTGGGAATTTCTAAATCAATATTAATTCTATGAAAGAGCTATGTTAACAAATGAATAGGGGTGGTTGGCAGAAGGCAAAATTATGCCTGGAAGAGCTTACAAATTACAAAGGAAAACAAACACTTAATTTCTGTGAAGTGAGTAACAGCTAGCAAGACAAACACCACACTGTACAAATTTAGATGTGATCAGAACAAGGCAAAAGATAAGAAAGATGCATGAGGTTTAATGAAAGGGTATGAAACACTGGAACATCAACTCTAGGGTAAATAACTAGTGGATTTTTATCAGAGCGCAGTACCTAATCCTGTTGGACACAAGTCACAGTTTTGACATTAACTTCAATGGCAGTAAGAGATGTGTCTTTACTAAATTTAAGTATACTGCACAGCTGTGATGTCAAATCCACAGCTGAAAAGAACAGTCTAAATTAAATCCAGTGAAGATCTAATCCAAGAGGTGACTGAAAATGTTAGTTTACAGAACAGATATCTCTTGCACAGTTCATATAGACAGGAAGTCCGTACTGATGATTTACATCTCCTTTAACTGTCAGATTATGAGCTGAAGTTTCAGAACTTCCACAGCTTGATTTCTTCAAGAGTCTCTTTTTTAAAAAGCAGTGTCTTTTTTTGACAGAGGACCTGCAGTATCAGAAATGGAAAAAATCGTGTAAGAAATGGGCTCATGAATATGATGAAGAAGCAAGCCCAAATGCCTTAAAACCCAGAAGCTTTTACTGTTGTGTAAATATATGTTACAAAATTGATTCCTTGTTCTTTTTATTCTGAGTCACTCTCTTCTTCCCCAAATCCCCTGAGAGAAGACCCTTATCTTACCAACCAGGACTGCCTGATTTTTGGCATTGAAAAGTTTGTGTAAGTTCCCTTATTGGCCACTATTTTACCCTTTCCTATGGGTTGTTATCCCTGTTTTCTTATGGCTAGAATCCTCCCAAAACCTTTAAATACTTCTACCCATGTTAATAAAGCTCTCTCACTGGTTCCTTTCCTGTGGTCTCTGTGTGGCTCTTCTGGGGCATCTTGGGGGCCACGTGGTGAGGAACAAAGTGGGAGCACATCCCCTCCAGGTAACAGGTTAGTGCCTGGGTGCCCCTCAACTGTCACAGTTGTTAAAGTTATTTACCTGTCCTTACACTCAGATACTCATTTGTAGACATGGACTAATATAAATTTTCATAATTCTGAAAAGTTTTTAACTAAAAAAAAATAGGAAAAATATAATGATAAGGAACACCTCACAATATGATCAAGCTCCCACAGCTGTGAAGAAAAGTGTATTTTCAGAATATGTCTAAATTGAGTTTGAATATTGATTTAAATTTAGAATATTCTTGTTCTTTCAGTAAAACCATATCCATTACTTTTTTTTTAGGGAAGGTCCCAATTTCACATGAGGCCTTTGAACTTCAAAATAATTTCCTGAAGGAGAACTTAGTCTTCATCATTTTATTTTAGGGTTCACAAAATCCTCTACATAATCATTTTGTGCAACATGTTGTAGCACTCTCCAAAAGGGAGGCCTGCCTCTTAAAAATAGACCTATTTCTTTGCAGTGGTGTTCTTGTGCATCTTTAGTTCTCACAGGAACCAAAGTATGTATAGAATTTCTCAAGAACAAATGACATAAAGAACAGCAGCATTGTTAATTTGAAGATTTGGATAAGGATTTCTGGATTCAGACAACCATCTAAAAGACCTCTCACTGAAGTTTTTCAGTAATTCTCTCACAAAACACTTTCAATGTACAGAACATATTCTAAAAGCAAAATGCTATGAGCCACTTGAGGCCATAGTACAGTTGAAACAGAGACTAGGTATTATGTCTAAATAGAGTAGGCAAAGTTCAAAGCAAGAAGGTAAAAAGCATCCTAAACAAGCCTCAGTTTCAATGCCTTCCTGAGTCTGAACCTTTGATGAGCATCTTTCTGTGCTTTCCAGCTCTGATGTCATAAAGGAAAGTGAAATTATCCAGATTTTGTGCTTTTCCTTTGATGGTAATAAAAGAATGTCACTAAGATAGATTTCTTGTTGGATAGCACAAGCTATCCAATCAAAACTAGTCTAATTTTGTGTCCCAAAGCCAGGACCATGTCTACATGTCTACAGAATGCTCAGGTTTGTCAACATACCAGTAGATATTTGAAGTCTCTCCTGAGACTTTTAAGCCCTACTCTCCTGCACTGAACAGATTCTGTTGTTTTCCAGCTTAGGTCACCTGACTGAAAGAGAAAATAAGAGAAAATAAATTGTCCTTAATTTGGAAGAACTTACGTGGAGAAAGGGCAGAGCCATATGATTTCTACTAACTTGAGCTCTAATTATTTCTAAGAACTTACTTTGTTTTGGTCACATAACTTTAGTGTCTGCAAAAGGAGAAGAAGCAACAGTTGAATGCTACTGACAGCTGAGTTTTTATTTTTTTCTCTGCTAGATGTCAGCCATGTTTGTTATTGGTGCAAACAATGTTTTTCAAACAGTAGGCAAAATCCTGCCTCTACAGATTTCATTGGCAAAACTCAGCTGACTACAGTGGGCTAAGGATCCAATTTATGGACTGTATTTTAAAACTCAGAATTTGCCAGAAGCCTGCAGTTCTTCTGAGAAAAATAATTAAACAACAACAACAACAATAAAACAAAAACCAAAAAACAAGCCAGAAAAAGACAGAAAAATCCATTTCTTTCCTAGCAGCTAAAGATCTTTCATTGCAATGAGTACAACAGCAAATAATATTTCTCAACATATCTTAAGGGGGTTTTTAGTGTATGTGAAGTGTAATCTCTCATTGGATCACAACAACCTGTTTGTTGCATTCAGCCAAGAGCCACTGTTCCTATGTATGGAATTGGATGATCTGTTGTAAGTGTTGTCTTTCAGTCTCATGTTGCTGGTATCAGCATCTCATCAGCAAAGTTTACTCTAATCAGGGAGAACATTTTGTTTTGCTCTTAGTGAAAGTGCATTTGCCTTTGTTAATACCTCCCATTTAACTACCAAAAAAATTTAAAATTAGCAATAATTATATAAGACTAAGTGAACAAATTTGAAAACACATCACTCCCACTGTCAGTAGCCACAAGACCCAAGGCACTGATAGTCTCTAGCAAGTCCCATGGTAACTATTTAGACTGATTGTAGGTGCTGATAATCTGAAGAAAAGTGTATGAACCTACATCCCTGCACAATTTTTACTTTCAGATGATGCATAAGTTAGTTGGGGCTTCAGTGTCATTTTTTGTTATACATTTTGGTATGCAAATACAGTTCCTGGTCAGGGAACCAATTTATCTGTCTTGGGTTGAGCTGGCAAAATGACAGCTGTCCAAGACAGAGTAAAAGTGTTACTCCCTCCCCAACCAGCCAAGAGGAGAAAAAGAAGGAGAGAGGGAAAAAAACCCTTCCAAACTAGGTTTATGCTGAAACTAACTACATATTTACACAGAAAAGAGAAAACTAAAAGAAAATTACAATATAACACACACTTACACAAGTTATGTAAAACAAGAAATAACTTCCCACTTCCCAGTAAGCACAAATTCTATCATTCTAACTACAAATCACTTTAGAAACTTAATCCCCAGAAAGACTTAAGCAAAAAGACTAAGAACAAACATTTTTACTTCCCTAAGATAACATAGTGGTGAGTCGGTGCTGGGCTTGGGCCTTTCCGTCCCTCCTAGGATGGCACAGTGTGTCTTGCTGGGACCACAGCTGGGAAGCAACTGACCAAGCCACACCCACACACTGGGTCCCATCCCCCCTGAGGTGATGTCAATATGGTATGGAATACAATATCACTGGTTAGAAGAAGTCAGCTGTCAGCTAGCCCAGCCCAGCTCAAGTCACCTGACAATCCCAGGCCTGCCCTGAACTTTAAAGCCTAAATTTAGGCCGACTAAGCTAACCCATAACACCACCACAGTCTCTTCCTCTGAAAAATACATTAAAAAGTTACCATTCCCTGTGCATGGGTTTGCATTTCTATATGTGGACAGTTAAATATATTGCTTATGCATACTCACAATCTTGAAGATTTTTTTAGACTTACAGAGGTGTGTGTCTGAACACTGGTGAGCAGCATTGCTTCTTGGTGGAAAATCAGCTAAATTTTTTCTTCATCTGTTTTCATTTTTTGCATTTTCCCTTGAGGGATTCATCCCTCATCTTATTATAACTCCATGACCATTTATTGCAAAGTTTTGGTAGATTTCCTTAGTGGAACTCAGTTATTGCAAATGGTAAAGGGATATTTTTACATCCACGTTGTGACACTGACTTTTACAAAACCACCAAAATGACTGTTGATTTGAAACAAAGCTGAAAAAAATATACTACAATACCAGACTTTAGTTCTGGTTGAGGAAATTCTTTGGCAGAGACAGAATGATTCTATTGTCTAGGGACTAAGTCGTCATCTGAGAGGAAAATCACCTCCTTCTTGTAAAAATAATTTAATAAACTGACTGGCAGACAGCCTTCTGCACCCTCCACTCTCAGCAGTGCACTCTGTCTCTCACCTGAGAACTTGTGGAGCACATCTTGCTCTTAAAGATTAATACATCCTTTAAATATTTCATGTGTAATGGCACAGCTTCCATGGGAAAGACTGAAAGCTATTCAATCAATTTGCTGACAAGCTGGGTGTCAAGGCAGTCCCCAAGGAAATGGAAGTCTGGACATCTTCAGACCAATTCAGAAATGGAATCTATATCAGACACATCACTGTGGAACACCAAGCTGCCAAGTATCACATAAAAAATGGGCTGCAGCATCTGCTGCTGCTTTTATTTAGGACCAAACCCAGCAATTATGGCTTGGAAATTCCTTACTGATGCTTCCTGCAGACAGCCTGAAGGAACACTGCACTGCTGAGCTGAATACAACTTGTATAAATAACACTACAGTAGATGAAGACACCTATCACTTTTTAAAAATATTTAGACACACAAAGGTGAAGATAGACATGTGTCTGTGAGATTTCCATAAGTCTCCAGATGTCTAAATATGATTTGGAGATTGCATAATTAGGAGTTTGGCACTTAATGCTTTTGAAAATCTTGCTGGGCTTCACAGATTTTATGCCAAAAGTCTAACTTTTAATTGACCTTTTGGCAAGCAGGGTTGCTTCTTCCCCTCTTCCCTCCTGTTTTCTCCTGTCTTGATTTTAACAGCGTTGTATGCTTCATTTGTGCTGAAGCACACAAGAGAAGACTCTTGTCCGAAGAATGTCTCTTTGGACACACGTTTAGCTTCTGCTTTCAGGTTGGGATGAATTCCAACAGCACTGGTGTCACTGAGAACCAACCTTATTCAGTACAATATTGCTGCTTGATAATTATACAATAAATTCTTGATTTACCAGGTAGTAAACAGACAAAATATATGTACACATCTATTGAGATGAAGTAACTCAAGAAGCTCAGCTTCTCTGCAGACCCTTTAATATTAAAAACACGAAAGATATGCAGTTATGCAGTGATCTGTTTGGGACCTTACATGTGCTAAGATATATAGATGTCATATTTCATTTTGGAGAAATGGTTTATTTCCAGCAGTAAATACGATGTTTGTGAAATGAGAATAGGCTATTTCAAACTGTTATAAGGCCACTGAATAATTGAATTATTACTCATCAGGGGGCAGTGTAATTTGTTACCTGTGTGATTCCAACACTCTGAATCAAAGTAATTACATTCATGATGTCATTTACTGAAATAATGCTGTGAAGGTCTCTGTGAAGAGCGAGGCAATTGCTGAAAGGATTTTGTTGAAATAATAGCAACAATTCAATTGGTCCTCTTGCTTCATTCATTGTTACTTTATTATATGGTTAAATAGCTTGTTCAGCTCTGCTTTTTTAGAGTGACAAATACAAGCTTTGGAAATAGCATCTATGGAGGAAAAAAAGTACAGCTTCTTAGAAGAAAGTACCAAATGGGAATTTTTAGTATCACTAATGGGCAAATGGAAAATAGTAGAATAAATTTATATTTAAAAAACAAAACAAAACAAAAAACCAACCAACCAAACAAAGAAAGTCAGATTTTATTTTCCTTTGAAAATTCAGTGGCAAGATTCCACTAGAGGTTTGTCTGGTGTAAAGAACTGGTGGGGGCTATCTGGAGATTGCTTCAAACCACTGCATCACCACAAAGCAATCACTTCCAAATCTCATGAACTTGGCTTCAGAAAACTATGACATTTTGGTCTATTCAGCCTGGAGAAGAGAAGACTGAGGTCACACCTCACTGGGTTCTGCAGCTTCCTCACGAGGAGGGGCAGTGGAGGGGCAGCACCGATCTCTGCTCTCTGTCACCAGTGACAGGACCTGGGGGAACAGCTAGAGCTGTTCCAGGGGAGGTTTAGGGTGGATATAAGGAAAAGGTTCTTCCCCCAGAGGGTGTTTGGGCACTGGAACAGGCTTCCCAGGGAAGTGGTCAAGGCCCCAAGGCTACCAGAACTCAAGGAACATTTGGACAATATTCTCAGGCACATGGTGTGACTCTTGGTGTTGTCCTGTGCAGGGCCAGAAGCTGGACTCAATGGACCTTGTAGGTTCCTTCCAACTCAAGAAACTGGTATAAAAGAAAATCCCAATGAGTAATTTTTAAGAATAAGTGTTTAAGTGTTGGGGAATTTTTATTTTATGTATATCTCCAAACTCTAAGCATACATGCATTTATGTATGTGAGTAGGAAGCAGTTTTTGTTTTGCTACTTAATCCACATCTTATCCTTTAATGTATTTATTGTCATGACTTTTCTCTGAGGTGGGACAATCCTCCACTCCTTGCTTCGAGAAAAAAAGAGGAAGAGCTGAAGACACATATTATGGAAGTTGAATGTTTGGCTAACATCCACTACATCCACTTTTTCTGAGGATTTATATTAGCTTTTTCTTTAAAATTATTTACACATTGTTGTAACATTCTTCAGGTTTCTTTAGGCATTTGACTCCAATGCAACTTAGAGAAGCCCATGCAGGAGCCACAAGAAAAGGTGTTATGGATCGGTGATCTGAAGCAGCTTTTCCAGATACATGTATTAGTCTTTAAAAAAAAGGTGTGGTTACTCCCCAACTACACCAAATTGATGGTCATGATGATCATGGGGGTGGGAAGTGGTTGAGATATTGCACATTATGTTCATGCAGTCTATGAACATAGCTGGAGAATTTTAAAGTTGTAATTTTGTTTTCCTCAGTACATGCAACACTGATCTGGAGAAACTTTGACTACTTGAAGTCCTGAGGTTATTTCTATTCACAGAAACTGGCTGTAAGGATCTGGGGTGAGAGAAGGACAGTAAAATTTGCTGTGAAGTCAGCACAGAGTCAGTGCATGGAAAGGGAGGAACAAGAATTCATGAAGTTTCATCCACCAAGATGCAATCAATAGGAGTTGGCATTTCCTTGGAGCTGATCTGAAAGTATGACCTGGTTTTAACCTAAATAGCTATCTGCTGAAGGGAGATAATTTGCAGCTATTTGGGTGTTGTGAAGCCGTATGGTAGACCTAAATAACACTTCAGAACCATTTAGGATATGAAAACATTTCAGGCAGGTCACTTTTTTCTATGAACCACTGCTTGCCTCTAAGAGGGCTAATATTTTTATTCATCCTAACCTGGACTATCTGTTCTGTTAAAACCAGTGCTGGTACAAGAGACACCTCAGAACTGGCAAGTTCAGGTAATGACAGAGGTGTTCCCAGTGTCTGAGAGGGATTTGTGTCCAGTTAGCAAAAGACATGTGCCAGTTCCAACAAGCTGTCAAGCAGTTCAGTCCTGTAAGTGTTTATAATTTCCCTTGCCAAAGACTGAGACCCTGATAACTGGAAAAATTTTCCCTTAAAAATAGATTTCTTCACATTGTTGGATTCATGTAGCATTTTATATAATTACAGCCCTTGGAAAATTTATGCTCTACAGATCTGGATCATAAATCCTACACTTTATAGTACTAGTGTGGCTATGTTACAAACCCTTACTGCTGAATCTAGCATTTATTACTGGGGGAAAAGGTGGAAAACAAATCCACACATTTGAAAGTGTTCCATAATACCATAGTGTTTTAGCAAGTTTTGAACTGCTGCTTTGGTCTGGGGATTTACAGTGGGGTTTTATTTTGGTACCTACACAGAGAAATAGCAGGCCTATATGCGCATATTTCTTTGAATAAGAAACAAAGTTGTGATCTTTGTTAATAGGAACACAGTTTTCTGGTGTATGTAGTCATTTGGGAAACCAGTCTTTCTCTTGAGCAATTTAAAAACCAGAGTGTTTTTTGCTAATGGAATGTTTTCAATTATTTTTGAAAATCTGTCTCATGTTATCTTGAGGTGATCTTCAGAAGACTGGCAGTGAAGTTCCATATTATGGTATCTTAGGCCATAAGTTCCTGCTGAGTTCTCCCTATAAGGCAAAACCAGCATAACGTTTGTGTTTTCCTGTGACTGATTGCCTATTCCCTGTGTTCTGATGAAGATACACCCTAATACAGATCAGTGAAGTTATCTGTTTTGGAAAGCAAGTATCTTCTGCTACTTCTGTAAAAAAAACCTCTTTGAGCACTCTGTTTATCCTAAT
Organism: Myrmophylax atrothorax; assembly: GCA_026770055.1. Classification (NCBI taxonomy): domain Eukaryota; kingdom Metazoa; phylum Chordata; class Aves; order Passeriformes; family Thamnophilidae; genus Myrmophylax; species Myrmophylax atrothorax. The sequence goes on from JAOXXN010000001.1 coordinate 84,149,690, forward strand.
GCAAGAAGACCATCAGGCCATTTTTTCCCACTTATCATTAGAGGGATTTGCAGTTTTCTCCTAGTCTCAGTGTGAGATCTCACAGACAACTGTATCTGTGGTACAGGGCAGTTCTGCAAGGTGCATACAACCTCCTTCCAGCAGGACTGGGACTAGCAGTCACACAGAATCACAGTCACAGAATAGTTAGAGTTGGAAGGGATCTTTAAAACTCATTTAGTGCCATGCCCCTGCAATGAGCAGGGACATCTCCAACTACATCAGGTTGCTCAGAGCCCCATTCAATCTTACCTTGAGCATTCTTGAAGCAGTCTTGTGGCTTGCAAAACAAAGCCCTAAGGCAGGCTCAAGACCTGTCTCAAGAGTGCTAGCAAAAAGCACTGTCCACACCAAGGTACAGATACTCCAAAGTCTTTTTCTTTTCTTTTCTTTTTTTTTTATATTTTTTTGTTTTGGGGGGGGATGGCAGGTGCTGGAAGCCTGGGCAAACCTCCAACACATATAATTGCATTCTATCATCTTATATTCTCCTTGAAATTGGTCTTAAAAGCTGTGACACAGTAACAGTCCATGGACAGTCCTGCAAGTAGACAGCAGCAGTACTATACTATTTAAGGCCTTAAACACTAAAATTAAAATGCTAGAGTGCACCTAAGCTATCTAAAAATAATTTAAATAAATAAATAAAAAGCATTTCCATAGGGAAGAACTCAAGAGAAAATATGTGAATCTGATAGCGAGGAAATGTGACAGTTGGTAAGGCACAAATTACATCCTTTCAGTGTTCTTATTAAGGGCGACAGGATCTCTGCAGATGACACAGGATGGGCTCTGAGTCCCCGGACTGATTGTCATCCCCTGCGAGTTTATGACAGATGGTGAAGTCCCTCTCAGGAAAGGCTGTGCACAGGAATTCTGAGGACTTATCAGTGGGAATGGCTATCAGGTACCATGGTTTAATAACTAGCACATCCAAAGCAGAAGGTCATCTTCACCTCTTCACCCTGGTTAATGAAAGCATCTAGGTACCTGGAGAAAGGCACATTCTGAAAACATCTTCCTTTACCTCCAGGACTGTGTGGCCAAAAGCTGTGAAATCAGGAGCCCTCCCCCAGCCCTGGATTGCCTGTGCTCCATGTGGTATCCTGGCACTCACACACAGGTGCCACAGGAAAATGGTGCTTTCTGAACCAAACCTGGTTGACAAAAGTACTTGGTTGAGCACAAATGCCCTGACTGCCTCCAAACAAATGGAAAGCTCGTAGTTAAATAAATAGTAAATGTGGGTTATTTCCAAATATCCAGCTCTGTTTGATCTGAATGAAACACGTCTGCCAGAGACAGCTACTTCTAGTCTTCTTGCTGCCAATGACATCTACAATTTTTTCTTTCCTTCTTTTTTCCTTCCTTTCTTTCTTCCTTCCTTCCTTTTTCCTTTTCTCCAGGTTTTTAGCAGGGAGTTTATAATACTCAAATCCTCCTGGACTAAAATCATACTCATCCCTTGAAATAAATAAGCACCCTTGGCTGCAAAGTTCTGCTGACTTTAGTGGGCCTGTGTCAATTTTATGGTCTTTGAGGAATCGCCTTATTCACTTGGGCCTACACTCAATACATCATTTAACAGATTGAGGTGTACACAGTCTGTGCTTGGGGAGGGGCAAATTTCTGAGCTTGTTTCACTGGCATAACTAACTCAGTTTTACACATCTTACCAGCTTGACACCTCCTGAGCTTTGTTTTTCTGGTAGCTCTGAAAACAAGCAAGGTACAAGAGGAGGTAATGATGGCTTAGTTGATGCTGAATTGGAAGGACATAATAAACCTTGTATTTGTGCTGCCTGTTTTTTCTACAAATACATTGTAGAAATACTAGTTAATTACTTCTTCTGTTTTGGTTACTGCACTAAAGTCTTTGGAACAAAGTCTTTTCATCATAGAAAATATTATGGAGTATATACAAGAGACCACTGGGCTATGAGTCACATAACTTAGATGTTTAAACTAGATATAGGGGATTAGAGCCAGGACTTTGTATGCTTGAAGCTGCTAGATCAGCAAACACAGAAAAGTAAAGAATTCATTAATATGTATAATTCAATGTTGTACCCATGCCTCTAGAATGTATAAAATGGCTTGCTGTGTATCCTCAAGATGGGCTCGTATGTCCAGTGAGAGCTGGCTAGCTCCTGGCATCATAATAAATACCTTTACTGCTTAAAAATAAATTGTCTATAAGCAGTTCCTTTGTTCAGAGGTTTCTCAGCTTCAGCTCCAAGATCTAGATTCATTGTCAGAAGAAGCCTGGAAAGAAAACAGAGAGGAAGAAGATTCCCAGTTAATCAGTTATGGTAAGGTTATGGTTATCTGCTCAGCCCACAATGCATTTTAGGTCAGTGAATACAAAATCAAAAAGATTCCAGGCATAAACATCAAACAGTTTTGTAAGCATAAAAATGTGCAGCCTGTGCAGACTGATTGTCTCTTTGAGTTGAAAACAAGTTTGATCTATGGGAGAACATTAATTTAGGGTTTGAATCAGCCTGGAAGCACATTGGTAGGAAATGGTGATGAATATGCCCCCTTGAATCCATCAATACTGGGAATTTCACTAAGCTGAACTTTAGATTGTATTCACACAGTGGCTCTCAACTGGTCTACTACAGCATGAATTCCTGCTAATCAGCTCAGCCACAGCCACTGACCATGATCACAACCCCAAAGCAAGTGCAATTGCATCATGGAAGCTGACACGCTTTGCTCAGTCTTTGGAGCAAATGCCTAGAAGGGAAAGGGTAATAATTCAATTTCTTGACGTATATCTGCTGAGAATATCAAGGACTATGCTTTCAAAAAGGCACTAAATGTGTTAGGTTTTCACTTATCACTTAGATTTGGATGCCCTGGTTTTTAAGGGCCTTCAGAAAATCTCAGGAGGAAAAAGGACACTAGGATGGATTCTGCTTGGTAACTTTAAAACCACAACATTTCCAGTTTTGAGTAGACACATAAAGCTTTTAGCGTATGGGATTTGTATTATCTTAGAAGAGCCAAAGATGTTTTTAAGATGCCATTTAACCCAGAACCATTCCTCCTTAACCCTCCTCAGGATACTGCTCCTGAAGTCTGCAGATTCATTTGACATTAAGATATGACAATAAAGTAGGCTAAAATGTAGAGCTGTTAATCAGCAACATCATTTTCTGACCCAGTATTTATTAGCTCATTTAAAATGGCTGTTTGAGCTAGTATTTGTTGTTATTTCAATAGGATGTAATGCCTTAAATTTAATCAAGTTAGCCGTATTTGAAACCACTGATAGGAAGTGTCTTTCACTTCAAGTGTTAAACAGGGTTGGATTTTAAAAACGTTGGACCAACGATGTCAGGTCATCGCTTTAGTGGAAGATGACCTGTACCTGTGACCACATGGACTGCCTTGATCTGAATCCTTTGGGAATGCAGGGTTTAATGACAGGGAAATGAATTTAGCCTTACAGTTTTTAATGCAATATACATTGCATGTCTCTGGACACCCATTCAAATTCTATGTTGGAATGACATCCAGGTGAATAACAGTACCTCATCCTCAATGTAATATTGTTGTGTGTGGGCTGCCAGGGAAGAATAACTCATTCTGGCCAGCTCCACAGTATGGAGTCAGGAACTGCTGAACCACAGAGTGTATCTGCTTCACAGTGCAGACACCCATCAATCTGATTTAAAAACACCCTGACTCTGTTGACTGACACTCTTGCTCCCGATGGTCCCTCTTTCAAGCTGCTGACCATCTCCAGCAAGCTCTTTATAGCCCTGGGGAGACTGAAGAGATTCAGTGCCTTTTACACTTATCTGTGCCATCCGTTGCTAAACTCAACACTAGATGTAGCTGCCTCTCTTTTGTGGCTATGCCGCAGGTAACACACCTGCACTGCTGTTGCTCTGAGGTTCCCTAAAATGAATGTATGCATTTTTTATAGATTGCTTAATGTGAAATGTCACATTCCTGGCAGAAAAAGCATATAGTCTTTTGAAGTGTTTGTAAAAAAATGTATGAATTATATTTTTTTCCCCTTCTTCAAGTTCCCCCATATCTGTGACTAAGTGGTGGGGTATTTGCAAAATTTAGAGAGGAATCAGAAACATGGCACTTTATTTGAGCTTCATTTGTAGAAGGTAAAGTAGCATATGTTATGAGTCAGTTAATCTCTTTAGGGCTTTATCCAGCACAAATTAGGTTCTGTGGTCACCGAGTCACAGCAGGCTGTGGGCTGCTGTAGCCTTGGAGCTTTATTCCGATTCAGCTGCCAAGAAATGAACTGCTCTGTGGGCGCAAAAATTGGCTTATGCTTTGTAAACTCCAGCCAGGCGTGCGCAGCTTCAGAGGCTGCTCTTTCTTTGTGCACAGCTACATGATTTCATTCTCCCCAACTCTCCAATAACCTTGCTGCTAAGATGCAGCCCCTAGAAAATAAAGAAGGTGCTAATTCAGACTCATTAGAAATCAGTAAAAGTTGAGAAATAGTTTTAAAATATGTGGAAGCTCTCACTGTTTTGGCTATTAAAAACTAGCCAGGACAAATGCCTACTGCAGGGATTAGCTCTGTGCTGCTGCTCAAGCCATATGGGTTTTTTTCTAGTTTGTTTTGCATTTTATTTTTTCACTAGTTGCCCTTAGTCTACAGCTGGAGATAAAGTAATGCCAATGAAAATAAAATGCCTTAAGTTTCCTAAGTGGACAAAAGAAACTGGAAGGTAGAGTTTTAATTACAACTAATGGCTTATAGAGGCTTGGAAAATCTCACTCTTAAATCACTTAGCAGAGACACTGACCAAATCATAGGGAAGTCCCTAAATGCCTGGCCCTATATGCAACTTTCTCTTTCCCCACTGATTCTTTAGCTTGGTAAAGAACACATCATCTCTGCATTATATATTGCACATAATAAATGAGGATACAAATATTTGTCTAAGTCACCGCAGTATTGTTGAGATCAAATGAGTAGTTATTCTTTGCACAAACTACAAGACCTCCCAATTTATTTAGCAATTTATTTTTGCCATGTTACTTATCTATGCCATTCATATGACTTAATGAGTATCAAATCATTGTTTAGTTATTTTCACTTCTAATCTTAGTGATTTTTTAAGTAAACTTTCATGGAGAAGGAGTCAATTCTGATATGTTTAAGTATAAAATATACAGGATGTGCACAACTGTGACATTCTGAAGACACAAGACATTATCTGTATATCAGTGACAAGAAGCTGTTTTCACTGATGCTTGGCCAGGAAACATTGACATCGGAGGACAAACACAGGGCTAAATCCCACCCTCTTGTAAAAACCCCACAAACTCCTCATTTCTGGGCATGTGGAGCAAGCACCCAGGAAACAGTCAGACTGGCTATTGACATGTTATTTTAGCTGAGTAACCCTCCAGCCCTGCCTTTCCCTCCTATAGTCAAATGCTTGAAGTGGTGCTGCATGCCTTGGGCTCCGGTGTCCCAGCTCAGGTTCAAGAAGGTCTTCTGCTTAGGGCTATTTGGGATTCAAAATGTGAGTGTCTTTTTGTGTAATGTAACCTGAGAGATCTGATCTGGCAGATGTGCTCAGACCACGCTCACCCTTTCTGGCGGCCCTGACTCCAGCATGAAGCATGGCAGCCACCATACTTCAGCTCAAAAACACAGCCAGAAGATAAAGTGTCATTTCAATCTATTTAGCTCTTGGCATCTTAAAAACCTGACAAATTTAGGTTCAAAATTAACACCCAGTAAAATTTATAGCTGATAAAGGTTGTACTTATCAGGTAAAGAAAGGCACAAGGAGGTTTCTTGTGCCTCTTGCCTGCTTCCCTGTCTGGCTCCAATCTTTTGTGTTCACTCAGGATGGTATCACAGCTTCCATAAATCCATTTCTCATGAATAGCACTAAATGCAAATTTTACAGTGCAGGTCAAATATGAATGCAAAAGAGAGTCTTTCTTAACTTTCCTTATTATCCTAAGTATGTGACAGATATGCAGCAGACTAAAGGATGTGTTCAGGGATATTGAACCCCAGTAGCATGATCCAAAATGGAAATCTAGCAGATTGGTTATGTATTCCCAACATTAATTTGCTAAAACATGTTCTATTGTAATTTTTCAATTATTCTACGCTGTACCCAATAACAGTTGCAAAACTGTACTTCGACTTAAATGTATGCAGATGTTTAAGGGTTTTGCTATATTAGGGTTTGTGACACTGGCCCTAATGCATGTATTTTGCATAACTCATCAAAGTATTTCATATGGTCCTTGTAACCCTTTTTACCATTCTTCATTTACAAAAGTTGCAACCTACATAGGGTTGCCTCAAAAGTACTAAGGTACCTGTAGCAAGTCAAACTAACTTGGGACAATCTCAAAAATCTTATTTTTTGTCATCTTTGCTGGTATTTTCTGCTCTTACTAAGGAGTGCTGGTTTATGTAAGACACAAATACATTTTTCCAAGAGACTTGCCAAATATTTGGCACATTACAATTGTCATAAACCAATGATTTTATTATTTTTATGACTAGGTCCCATAAAGGCAAGAACTAAGTATATTTCTGAAAAGATATCTGAATATCATGGTGTGGGGAAGCCTCAGGGTGAGGCAAATCCTTGAAGGACTGGACCTTCCAGATGGGACTGATCTCCTTTTTCTATACTTTATATGCAGCATATTTGTACCTCTACTTCTGCTTTAAAATAAGAGCAATCAAAAGGAAGGCTTTCAGCCTGAATTTGGTGAACTACAGATCCATGACATGTATTTTTACAGCATTAGATGTTGTGTAGTCCCTGCAATTCATACAGCCACAAGAGCAGTGACGTAAACATACCACAAAATCATCAGCATGAAACAAAAGAGTCAAGTAATTTATGAATATTGCTTTTAAATCTATATGAACCATTGTCCAGGAGAAAAACACCCCCCCCCCACATTTACTGAGCCCTATTTGCTTCACAGTTAAATCAAATTTAGGACAGGATAAAATGTTTCTTATCAATTAAATT
>JAOXXN010000001.1:84160597-84177986 GCA_026770055.1 Myrmophylax atrothorax
TACCAGATTCGAGCTAGGGAAAGAAAGTTTGTTTTCTAAAACAGATTTAAAAAACAAACAAACAAAGAAACAACAAAATGATAACACTTTGGCATTGTATAAACAGCATTTTTCATCCAAAAATAATTGAAATACCCTTTATCTGCAAATTCTAATAGAAACAAAGTGGATCAATCTTGATTCAGAGCTTTGTTTTCTTTTGCCATCAATTTTTATGCATGTAATATCTTCGTGTGAGTGAGAGTGAGTTGCTAAAAGGTCTCAACAGCTCCCATTTACCACAGCATTGGTTAAATACTGTTTTTTTCAATTACAGGGGAAGAAATTGCATTCTTTTATGGAAAAAGGTACCTCGTGGTGACAGTAGTTGATGGTCAAGACAAGCAAGATTGAACCTTGGCTCACCTGGCTGAGAGTCTGGTCGCAAAGACAGTAAGACAGTGTTTGCAAGGACAGAACCACAGACTCATGGAATTACAGAATGGGTAAAGTTGGAAGGGACCACTGGAGTTCATCCAGTCCAACCTCCCTGCTCAAGCAGGGTCCTCTAGAGCAGGTTACTCAGAATTGCATCCAGGCAGCTTTTGAATGTCTCCATAAAAAGAGACTCCACAGCCTCTCTGGGCATGGTGTTCCAGTGCAAGATCACCCACATAGTAAAGAAGCTCTTCCTCATGTTCAGGTGAACCATGAAACATGTTTTGATGAGAGAGGAGCCAGACAAAAGACACTGATGAACAAATGAAACACTTTTGTGCCAGCAGGCCTGAAAGAGGGATAAAGTTGAAGGCACTTGAGGTACTGGATTTTTAAACTTTGTTAAAAGCTGCCTCTAGTAATTTCTGCTGGGTTCAGGGAAGCATATCTTTGTATATATTCATTGTAAATAAGCAGGACAGTACCAAAATAACCTGTCTGATTTCTGTCATCAATTTCGTCTCTTAAGGGAAACAACCTGGCCAGTCTGCAAATGTTACAGCTGGGGTCAGGGGAACAACAGTATAAATGTTTGCAATGAAGGCCTTCTGGGCTCAGAACACATTTGTTTAATCAAAAAGATTTGTGTAGTGATCAAAGAAATTATTCTGGCAAAAGCCATGTAGTTTGTAGAGATTAAGCAAGCAATCCAAACTTTGCAGGAGAACCATCTTTAAAGCTCATTGCTGTAAATCCACTGCTTTCAGCAGAAATTAGAGGTGCACTTAGCAGTCAAGTTCTACTGTAATTAATAGGATAATGTTGCACAATACTTTCTGACCAAAGCTGAAAATACATTTGCACAAAAAGATCCAGAGAGATATGGACAATTTATCACATTTTAAAAATACAGATAACAGGCAACAAGCTCAAATATGAAAAGAGGTACACTTCTCTGAATAAATGGCTTTTTTTTTTACAAATCAGCAGGTTTTTTCTGATTTACAGACAAAAAAATATGGAACATACAGTGATCTCTAACAGATGAGAAGACTGAATTCTTTATAGTGTGAATATTAATCACTTCATCATTTTGCTTCTTTCTACTTCTCCTGCTTCTTGCTCATCTCTACTGGAGGGGTTAAAAGTAATTTCAATATTAAACCCCATCATCCTACATTGAGATCCATGCTAGGGTTAATTACAGTGTGTTCTTTTTACTAGTCATAGTTTTCACTATGACCACACATGTACACTGTAATGAGGCTACCGGTGACCCAGATGGACAGAACAGCCCTACAGAATTAGAGGTGCTATACCATAAAAGAGCGATATCTGAGCAAACAAGGTTCTGGCATGCCTACTTGAAATCCAATTATTTTTCTACTGTGGGGAAAAACCTACACAGCTCCATTTATTAAGAAAGAATGACACAACAAAGCTACATGGAATACTTCATACCTTTCTCCTGTGCACACACACTTTCACGTTAGCTTATACAGGACCACTGAACAAACACAGCCCGTTAAAAAAGCTCCCATTTCCAAGCAATATGCAGTTTGGATAATATTTGTAAAAGGACCTGAGGGACTGGGAAACCAAATACTGAAGATGCCAAGGCCTGTCACTTCAGAAATATTCTGACTAAATTTTCAGAACACCAAAGTCCTGGAGCCTCTTGAATGGTTTTGGCTATGAATGAAATTTGGGTTTCTTTGAAACCACACAATCATTTAGGTTGGAAAAGATCTTTATTATCATTGAGTCCATGAACCTAACACTGCCAAGTCACCACTAAACCATGTCCCTAGGTTCCATGTGTCCCATCTACACATCTTTTAGATACCCCAGGGATAGTGACTCAACCACTTCCCTGGACAACCTTTTCCAATGCATGACAACCCTTTCCATAAAGAATCTAATAATGGAAAGTGGCTCAGTGAGCCCTTTGGCCAGCTCCCTCAGTACCCAAATCTTGAGTTTCTTGCACATTCACTGAGTCTTTTCACCACATCAGAGAGAACCGAGGAGAAGTGGAGGAAGAAATCAAACCCACATCCAAATTTCCAGCACTGTAAATCATTTGGTTTTTTGCATTGATAGTGCTTAATACTGGTTAATAATGGGGACTGATAATAAAAGTGCTGCAAAGAATGGACTCGCCTTCCTATTTCCCTTCCCTTTCTGGATCAGTTTGTGTTCTTCTCATTCTTTTTGTCATTTTCCAAAGAAATGCCATGCAGGGAGACCTGAAAGAATCATCAAGTGGAATGATTAATGTCACAACTAGGCTTTTGGTCTGCATATGATGCATAAGGACAGCTTTATCATGAGGAATAATAATAAAATCCTATATCTGGTGATATCGAGGATATTGAATACAAACTGTACCCACCACAGAAATATTAATGACTTTAACTGATGTTCTGCATTTTGAATGTCTTTCAAAACTGTGCCTTCTCAGAACTGGAAGAGACTCAGTGTAATTTCCTAATTTACATGGCAAAGAGACTTTATTCATATACGGTGTCAAAGGTAATTGTTGGGTTAATGAGATTTTATATCAGACATTTATCCAGTTAAATAAACAGACCAGACTCAGTTTGTAAGAATGGCTAAGAGATTAATTTGAAATGTGCAAATGAAGGAGTGGAATCTGGGGAAAGTATTTCTTGCTGTAACTTGCAGAGAAACTGCACAATCAAAAAAGTTCAAAGTTTTTCTAACATATGGTGTTAGTCATAGAGCTCCAGTCAGGCTGGATCCCTGAAGTACACAAGAATAGCTTTCAACCAATTCAAACTAATGAAGTAATTGATAGCAAGCACTGATTGCCATCTTTGATGTGGATCATCATGGAGAGGGGAGAAAATGTTTCTCTAATAAGGGACATGGAAGCCTTCACATGTGCAGAAAACAAGGAAACATGACATGGAAACCCCAGCCTGTGCTCCTGCCTGGTGCAGGAAGGCAAGCAGTGCCTGCTGTTCCCTTCACCCGCTCCAGCTTGACTTATTCTAACCTCACCCTGCTCTCCATCCCACTCCACATAATTCATCTTCATTGCTTCTCCTCATCCTTGCTCCACTCATTTCCATTTAAGCTTCTCATTCCAATCCAAGCCATCAGTCATCAACTACACCCAGTTCTCACCCCCATGATCCTCCTGCACCAGGGTTCTTGCTTCATCAGTCCAGGTCCCTCACAACTTTCATGCTTGTCCAAGACATTCCCAACTCACCTCCAGTACACCAGTGACCTCTAATTCCAATCCACATCCTTTGGGTCATGTTTTCACTCATTCTCTGTAGTTTCCCTGGCCAGGATCAGTAACTCTGCTCCTGCTTTGTTCACACTCCTTATCACAATCCAGGTCTGAGGGAAGCTGCTGCCCTGAGAGCTGCTAAGGTACAAGCCCATTAGAAAGAGTTCAGGAAGAACTCGCTATTTTTAGGCCCGGTATCCTGGGCACCCTGCCCCCAAGCAGCCAGACAAAGTCTTGTTGCAGAAATTATCATATATTCTTAGTAAAATAAAAACCTGGAACAACAATAAAATGTGTATGCCATCTCCATTGCTGAAATATTTCCACACCTGGGTGCTTTAGAGTCCTGATGCTTAGGCAGAAGAGGTTCACATAAATAAGGCCCTTTGCTAAATTATTTGGACACAAAGTGTCAGCTTAAGTTTACTCACTGGAGCTTGAGGACAGAGCTATTAATGCAAGAGGCAGTCTTCTTGAGAAAAACAGCCAAAGTAGACTGGGAAAACCCTCCAGAGATTCTCTAAAAGTAAGAAAGCTTTTCCTGAAGGGAAACAGAAGTTGATTTCAAGGCTGAAGAGAAAGAATGTACTATACTGAACAATGAAAATGCTAGGGAAAACAAAAGGACACTCACTGTATCCAAACCCTCAATAAATTTTAATCTACTGTTGACACAAGAGCTACCAGGAAGGAAGTTGAGAAAAGCATTGAGGGTATGGTATGAAAGAAAAGGTGCATGATCTTGGCACAACAGAATGATTCTTCATTTCTCAGAAGCTATTTCTCCCTCACAATGCTTCCTTTCTCCATCTCTTGATTTGCATAATCCCTTTTTAGGGATTGCAATGGAGCCTGTATGCCCTTCTGGTTCTTAAGGAATCATTATTTTACTTCTTCTTTACAAAGCTATTTTCCTTAAGAGGACTTTTCCCCTAAGCCAAACAATACAATAAACCTAGAAAAATCAGTGCCAAAGCAACATGTTAAAGACATCAGAATATACTGTGTTATGGAAATCTACATATAGGGAATGCACAGAAACTTAGCTTTGCCTAGGGAAATGCTACAGAAAAAATGCTGTGGCACTTTAATGTTGGTGGTCTCAGCTTAGACTAAAGATAGAATTAACATGACTATCTATCATTCCCCTTCCCATATACAGATCCTTGGCTAAACAGAAATATTTCAATAGGAGTGATGACACAGAATAATTCCAGTTTCTACTGGTGAGGCCAAACATGGCCCCATTGTTCCTGTCAGTGGAGGACATAGCTTCCATTTGATAGTCAGTGCAACATAATATGAGGATTCTTCCTATTTCTCCATTATGGGAAAAGTTGTGCTTGTGTGAAAGTATGTATTTCTTTAGGGAACAAACCCACAAAATCCCTGTGTGTCTGCATGTGAAACCTTCCTGGTTTCTTGTGCTATGCCAGAGGACACAAATAAATATGACAAGCAATGCCACAGTTGGTTTAAGACAGAAACTGCATGCTGTGTTTCTCAGTTCACTGAAGGTCATATCTTTTGTCAGGGATAAATCTCCTGATGCTTTTCCTCAAGAGCTCAAAATGCCAAACAATAGAAAATTAACAAGGTAACTTTCCCCAGATGACAGGTAAAATTACATTCCTTAAGGTAGTTTTTCCCTTTCAAACTCATACATTAAATGTGCAAGCATGCTATGAAATAAACAGCACATGTAGTGTGGCTGAGAGAATATCCACATAGCAGTAAATTCAATGTTGCATGAACTGGTATTTTCTGCATTTGTTATAAAAATCGCTTGTATTTAGTCCTTTTGCCCTTGTTTGGTGGAATTGGCAACCCATGCTCAGAAAGTATCCAGAACCAAAACACAGGAAATGCCAAAGGCCTGCAGTGACATAGAACAGGGCACGTGAATGTCAGCAATGCACCCGGGGCTTCGACTGATACCCAGGAATTTCCTAACCTGTGCTTGCAAGTCAGTCTGACTTTCTGCATTACAGTACCCCTGGCAGTTGCCAAGAAAGTCCACATACTTCTCACAACTAGAGTTCAGCAAATCCCCACCACAAAGAGTAAATTCTACCCTAAAGATAATAGGAGCTGCTGAGGGAAAGTGAGGCACAGAGGGTAAAGTGACCCATAAAGGTGTAGCAGATTAACAGTTTAAAGCTGAGTCTTGTAATTTTTAGCCTTGTGCCACACCCAGAGTCCCATCTCTCTGCTGTTCTTATGCTAACAGATACTGGTCAGTTGATTGAAAATGATTAAAAAGCAACTATTGACTTAGTAGACTTTGGACTTTGCTCTCTAGCTCCAGGAATAAGCATCCCAGTTTATTCAGAAACATCTACAAAAGGCATCAAAAATACCCCATTAATTTTATATCCACTAACTTCTCATAACATGCTTGATTAATTTGTGTGTTCTGGAGAATACTGCCATGAATGAAGCCAACATCCTTTCACTTGGATCAGAGGCTATGGATCTACTGGGGAACAGCTGGGTCCACATGGAGACTTGTGCCTTGTTAATATTTATTAACTGTGTTAGCAAATGTGTTTCTGAGAGCAGAAAAATAATGCTAGTGTGTTTTCCACTCTGTCCCATTCCTTCCTTACATTTATTCCCCATGAATTTTCTTTTGTTTTGTTTTTTTTTTAGGAAATATAACACTCATAGATTCTGACACCCTTCATCGCAGAGATGACAAAATCCCCTGCATCAGCAATTAAACTGGAGCCACAAAAACAAGCTCAGAGATTTTTCCTTCATTCTTTCAGGCAAGAGAATTTCATGCCCACAGGTTTGCTGCAGAGAAGCTCAGCAAACTCATTAATACTCCAGAAGTAGGTAATCAATCCCTTCAGGTCAAAGAGGAGAGGTAATGGTATCAAGGCTTAAATAGCAACCCTTCAGCAGTTCATCTGGTGTTGGCTTCAGATTATGGAGATTCACCCCTGAGGCTGAAGGCCAGGTTTTGTGTGTTCTCACCCCACTTCATATAATCCTAGACTGTGGTTGAGGCACTTTTTTTTTTTTTTTTAAAGCAAAAAGCTTCATAAAATGCAAAGAGGCAAAATAATACTCATTCAGGAAGTAAATAGATGTTCCACTAGAAAAACACCTAACCTCTGAAGTGCATAAAATACATAAAATGCCTGCACAAAGTGGCACCACATGTTCAGGGCAGAAATGTTATGGAAAGTAAGAATGGTGCAAGGCACTTTATGCCCTTTTCTATATCTGTAGGTCCATAGCAATATTATTCCCTGGAAGCACAACATGTTTACACTTGGAAACCTGAAGAATGGATAAATAGCAAATGAAACTTCATTTTCTTTTAGCTTATTGTTCTACCTGACATACTGCTGTCCTGAGCATCCACAATAAGCTCTCCAGCCTCAGCTCTATTCATCAGCTATGAGCACCCCCAAAACCAGGTACTTACAGCTTAAATAAAAGAGCTATTCTTTATATATAAAGCACTACTTTTGGTAAAGGGGAGGGTCACATAAGAAGTCTCTGGTTTAATGATGTGCACTGCTAGTAGATGCAATTTATTTTCAGCACTGCCTGCATTCTATAGTTAACAATGCCTCTAGACTAGGGCCTGTTTACTGACTTGCAATATTCAGGTTGCTGGTAGGAGAAAGGACAATAAATTACAGCATGCCAAAAGTTCATGAAAAACTATGTAGTGTAGAAGCCCATGATTTCTTTCCAAATACTGTGGGACTTTCAGATGGTGCCAGACAGAATGAGAGATCCCCCCACAGGTATCTTCAGAAAGCCAGAGCCTGGTGTAAAGGCTACAGGAAGGAAGCAGGGAGGACAGGAGAAGGGCTGTGAGTTGAAGCAGAGGGCAGTGGGTGAAGAGCTCATGGCAGATGCTCAGCGTGGCAGCCTTTTGTGCAGCAGCGTGGGGTGGGCACTGAGCGCTGCTGCTGCCCCAGGCCCTTGTGGCTTGCCTTGGCATGGCTGGTTGGCTCCCTGTGGTGTGCCTCTGCTTTTCCAGTGATGACCCTGCCTTCGGGTATCCAGGTAGCTCCGGCCCAGCTATCAGGCCAGAGGGAGCAACTGCTATCCCTGTTTAGTCACTTTCCATGGAATCTTATGCTTTCTGCAGGGCAGCAAGAGGAACATGCTGGATTGAAAAGACAATGCAGCTGAAGTAAATATGAACTTGCTGGCCTCAGCTCACTCCTGTGTGCAGAGCCGGGGGAAAGTCGTTCATTTTGCTTTTTTTTTTCACTTTTTAACCAAATCAGCAGCAATACAATTAGTTTTGGTAGGAAACATGTCCTAAAAAAAAATCTCATATGCCCATGGGCTCTGTGGCTGTAGTGGTGGTATCTGAGTAAATAAAGGGAGTAAAAAGATTAAATTAATTCTACAATCAGATGCTCTAAGCAAAAGTAAGGCCAATTGCTGTTATTGCTGAATTACACTGCTGTAGCACAAAGCACAATCAGACTGGAAAATCAAGTATCCTCCATATGACTTGAGATTTCTTTTCTTTTTCTTTTTCTTCTAAATATCTTTTTGATATCTATTGAAGATTTCACAATGTCGAACTCAGGCAATAAATTGAATCTTAGATTAAAATATGCAATAGTATCAAGAACAGTGCTGATCTCAATTTATTAGCTCACATGGAAACTAAATCCCATATCATCCCTTCCAAAAATGATTCAGGCAGATTAAATCTGACAGGACAGCATGGGGTAATTTGTGCTGTGGTAGCATGCAGTGTACTAGTTTTCAGATAATTTCTCATTTCCAGGGCATTTGAACATTTAGCTTTGAAACTCTGACACATAAAAGAGAAAAAAGCATTTGAGAAAAACTGTTTTCTCCCCTTCCTCCTCACCTTTTAGCTCACTTTTGAAGAAGCAACAGGATGTGAAGATGGATTGCCATCTATTGGTGTGATCAAGAAATTCCACCAGTGAAAATTCCCTGGTCAAATGTAACTCAAGTACCTTATTTCTAAAAATGTAGCAGTACACACTTCCCTTACGTAGCACTTGCTTAAGCATATTAGATGCTGTCTACCATATACTTACAACCCAATTTAATTAAATTACCTATTTAGACAAAACCAGGTTTCCCTCTTTTTCTCCTTTTTAACTCCCAACCACTATACCTGGACAGTCAGGTCAGTTTTGAATGCAGTACCAGATATTGTCTTTGTATTCTGCTATTGTTTATAGAGGCCTTATAAGCTACACCCTACCTCTGAAAAACAAATTAGAAAGAATTAAAAAACAAAGGCCTTGCCAATAGTCAGGGGCAGTTTAGGTTGGATATTAGGAAAAGGTTCTTCCCCCAGAGAATGGCTGAGGACTGGAACAGGCTCTCCAGGGAAGAGATCACAGAATCAAGCCTGACAGAGTTCAAGACGCATTTGGATGATACTCTCAGGCATCTGGTGTGACTCTTGGGGCTGGTTCTGTGCAGGACTAAGGGCTGGACTCAATGATACTTGTGGTCCCTTCCAACTCAGCATATTCTGTGATTCTATGATTTTGGCAGAGGAAATTAAGGTATTTTGGGAAGACACAAGAGATTACCTCCTCTGCAGAAAAACTCAGAGAAAGGAATAACAGGAAAAAGAATGTGGCAGTGGATCTGCAGTATCAGGAATGGAAAAAATCTTGTAAGAAGTGGGCTTGTTAAGAAGCTAGCCTTAAAAACACAAACTTTCATTGTTGTGTAAATATATGTTACAGAATGGATTCTTTGGGGTTTTTTTCCCTTAGTCACTCTCTTGTTCCCAAAATCCCTTGAGAAAAGCATTATCTGACTAGTTAGGACTGCATGTATCTGTCCTTGAAAAAGTTTCTGTAAGTTTTCTTATTGGCCCTTATGTACTCTTTCCTATTGGTTGTTATCCCTGGATTCTTATTGGTAATAGTTTGAATCCCCCCTAGCTTCTTATTGGTAGTAGTTTAAATCCCCCCAAACCTTTATATACCCCTACCCATGATCAATAAACTCTCTCTCGTTCCTCTCCTGTGGTCTCTGCGTGGCTCTTTTCGGGCACCCTGGGGCCACATGGTGGAGGACAAAGGGAGAGTGCCTCCCCTCCAGGTAATGGGTTAGCTCCCAGGACCTGGAGCCCCTCAACCATTGCAAAAGAAAATTAATTTAAGCATTTCAAAGCATAAAGACGTTTCTTATAAGCAGGAAGAGGAGAGGTTGTATCAGAGAGAAGGACCAGGAAAGGAAGCACAAAGAGAATGTGGGAAAAGAGATGAGGAGACCAAGCAACACGAATATTTCATGGTTTTAGCCATTTCTCCCCTCTATCAGCCTTTCCACAATGTAGGAAGTACTTCCTAGCTAATCTTTAAATGTCATTGATTCTCAGAGCCAAGAGAAGAAATGTAGCATCACAAATGCTACCTCAGATGCATCTTGCCACACACCAGCTGAATGCTATTCTCTCCATCCACCACTTGAGAGGTTTACATGGCATTTTTCAATTTTGCTCACAGTAGCACTGACTATGGCTGTAACACTCTTTATTATAATCCAGATACTTCTGCTTAAAGGAGATTATTTCACAAAAGTAGAACCACAGGAACAACAACCACCAGCAAGAGGGATGATGGTGATAGCCCATCACAGCTAGGTCATGAGCAGGACATGTGCTTTAGTGGTAAGGCTCTTTCCATCTGTGTTTCTACAGAAACAGTTCTTAGCACAGACTGGAGTCTTAGTTCATGTTTCACTGAGGCCATGATTCCCTTTTTTCCTGCTCCAAATACTCGTTTTATAACAGCTCAAAGAGGTTTTACTTTGTTTCCTTTCCACCCTCATAAAAAGAATGTCTTTGCTGGTGTAGTCATCCAGCCTTATACTGACATTTCCTATCCTTCTCTCCATGAGCCTCCATCTGCCTTTAGATTAGGTTTCTGTCCTTCTCCTATCAAGCCGTGACACTTTTGCACAGGATTCCCTTCTTCCCATGACACAGAGCATTTTTCCACTCAGCACTTATAACGTGTGGGAGCTGGAGGGCTTCAGTTCCAGACTAATGCAAACCCTATTATTCAAATGAAGGCCTGAAAAACCTCTTTTTTCCTTTGTGTGATCTTAGCAAGGAGAGCATGAAATGAGAAGACCAGAGGTAGCTGTTTTCCTGAGAGTAACTGCCACCAGCACTGAGCTGAACACACAAAGAAAGGCTGGAGGGCTACAGCCTAGCAGCACTTACCTGTTCCCTGAGCTCTGGGTTACCACATGGGCTAGTATGAGCCAGGGTAGCTCCTTTTCATCTATTTGAGTTGTCACAGGTCAGACCTATTCAAGGACCTTAGAATCCAATACCTTCATGTTCTGGGCATCAAACTACTCTCCAAAAGAAACTAAATGAAAACAGCTTGTCCCTGAAAGAGACTTTCCATGACTTATTGTCAGTAAAAAGTCAAAAGTGTCTGGTATTGGTACATAAGTAAAGTAGAGTACCAGGGAGCTGGGGAATAAAGCATCTCAGAGCTGCTTACCAAGCAGATTCGTTGATGTTAATGCCTGTGAGATCAGCATGGAAACAGCCTTTGGGATATATAAGGAACAATATTATCAGAGTTGGAGTGCAAGGAATACTAGACTGCACTGCTGACTGACAAAGGAAGCGCTTGGCTTATTTACTAATAAGAAACCAATATACAGTGTTATGAGGTTGCTATGACTCTGTTCACCAGGAAAAAATAAAGAGCTCATTTGTTGTGTAAACATTTCTCAGCTACTTGATCCCCCTGAAAAAGCAGTTGGTGGAACTACTGTTGTATGGGAGGGTTTAGCTGCACAACAGCATTTGCTCACTTTGGTACTGTGAAATGAAATGTTGAGTTAAATCACATTGTGAGGAAAAAGAATAATAATTACTATTAACTATACTACATAAAGTAAGACAGTGTAACATTAAGAGGAAGAAAACCCCACCTTGGGATTTTGTTATTGTCAATTGATTTTCAAGTGAAAAGGCACTCAGACCACCTTCAAAACACTTAATAGAGGTGCTGAACTTTGTCATCATAACTGCTGAGGTGCCAAAGCTCAAAAAAATCAGGTAACACCCTAACAGGGGGTTAATCTATGTTATTGATCACAACTTCCAGATCCTGGCTCTGTATACTATGAAGACAGAAAAATATTCCTAGTGTCTTTGAGGCAAAGCACCCAGTGCAAGACTTACATTGCAACAGATTGCTTAGGCAACCTGGGAAGAGGCAGAGTACAACCCCAATATATTTTGCTAATATTTGGAAATAAGAAATTATTGTAAACACTGTTTTGAAACACCTGTGAAAAGTGAGGTGTTGGATAAACACAGGCTCTGGCCCTTGCAACTGACACCAAGTTCTGAGGTGGAAAATTGATGATTTGAATGAATGAGAATCACAGCCATGCACTGGACTTAGACTGCCCCCTTCTATCACCAAATGCCTTTCTGTAAATCACTCTGGTGTACATTGATATATATAAATACCTTTTTTTTGGTAGTGTATACTTTCTTGAGTATTCAGAATTCTTGACAATAATTTGTAATCATATCACATCTATCAGCAGTGAAAGTCTGCTCTTTAACACTATGGAACAACTATCTTCAAGGACTCAAAATAAATTGTTAAAAAACTCTTAATGGGTATAATAATAAGGTGCTGGAAATATGCTAAGGAGAAGATTGTAAACAGGTGACTTCTGAAACTTTGGAGTCCTGGGAGCTAGTTTATGAGTAACTGTGCTAGTACAAGATGAATCACACCCGGACTCTAGAAGGAGCCTGCAATGATTAATTCAGATTTAGCCTTCAAATTCATAGCTGCTTTCCACCCCTACCATTCAATTACTTCCACGGATTTAGGGTTTTGTGAAACGTTGCTCCACAGTCATCTTTTATATGCCTGTTCATACTTTTAAACACTCATTTTAACAATACTGGTAAAATTTTTACTCTGTGAATACAGCCAGGACAGCACCTTCAGTTACTTAGGTCATGCTGGTAAGCGTGTACATCACTTATATTGCCCATTTGCAGAAAGAGTTCCGCCTCCTCTATCCCTGCATATTTTCCCAGCATTTCTGACAGGAAATCTGCAGCACAACAGCATCTAGGCATTTTTATTCTACACACTGGATTGTGAAAACACAATAATACAAAGGTAGGCACAGGCTCAGAGCGGTCCTGATAAAGCACCACCATGTGGATATTTATTCCATTCTCTATCAATATTTGCTATAATGCAATTAAGAATGAAGGTGTTTGGAAGGGAGACTCTGATACAACTTCTACAAGAGATGTCTTGACGTCAAGAAAGGTTTGTCTTTAGCATCAATTATATGTTCTGCCTGTGAATACTGGGTATGTTCTGCCTTATTCATTCTGGGGTAGTAGCCATCACATATAAAGTTTGTATTTCATTAAGCATTGCACTATTCCAAATGTGTGCTTCAGAGTTCCGATTATAGATGGGAGTTACTATAGGTTTAATAACGTTGATTTCATAGACTACAGATTTGGCAAAGGTTATTTCAAAATTCAGGGCTTGATCTTGTAACCAGTTGCTATTGAGCCATTGGCTCTAATGCATCGTGCACATAAGGAGAGCGAGACCTGATCATCGGTGTGCAAAATTTCAGAGTGGACTACAGTAGAAGGGAGATCATTTTGATAAGCAATATGAAAGCACCGCACTAATGACATGAGAATACTGACATAATGTAATAGAACCTGGAATCAGCATTCTTTGGTACAACTAAACCCATAGTTTTCAACTTTGTAATAATGCAGAACAGGGGCCAAATTCAGTACAAAAAAAAATTCTTTTTAATTTTAGTGCAAATTAGAACAACAGGGTCAACGTGATGGAAAGCATTATTGAGAATGTTAGATCAAGGGCTTCCTCCTTCCCAATTTTTGTTTCTTATTTTTTCTCGAGACTTCCACTCAGAAGATGTAACAAGTCCTTCTGTAAAGAGAGAAATTAAAAAATCCGGTAGAGCTTCCTGGCAAGGAAGCTAAACCATGTTTTTTTGTTTATTTACAGTGTCTTTACATGACACTGATTTGGAATGATGGGACATATGAGGAGCTGAGCCACAGCACATCCTCATCCTATTACAGAAATGCTGTAAGCCATCATTAAACCAATGTCATGCAGTGATATTAGCAGTTCTTCCTGCAAACTGAGATTTCCCCAGTAAGTGAGTATCTTTACCAGGCTTCTCTCTCAAATACACTGTTCACACTGCCTCCAAGATAGGTCATTGCGCTTTAACACTTATACTGCTGTCCATTGTCACTTCATGGGTGTTCATCCTGCAGCAGAGTTCTGGGACTAAGCCTGCTTCCAGGAACTTTGTCATATGGATAAGCTCAACTTTCTTACACATTTCCTCTCCATTTTGCTGGCAACTCTTTTTGAAGGAGCATTTGTTTCTGATCGCATCTCTTATCTGCTTTGACAGACCCTCTTATGAACAGAGAAAAATCTCAAGGACTAATTGCAGTTCTGTGCAGTATTCTGATTTTTGTGTTGCTGTGCAACCAATTATTATTTAGCATCTGCAGTTGTAAGCCAGTAAACATTAACCAGTGTTCTTGATCCTACATGCTTTTTGAAAGAACTCAAGTCTTTCCTATAGGCAAGCTCTTTGATATCACAAACGCATGACTTGCTAAAATCTTTTGTACAAAGAAGTTCACATTGAAAAATAGAAGAAAGAGGAAAAAAAGAAAGAATCAGACTTGGTTTGTTAATGTGTGCTACAGTCAGAAGTTGAATGATGCTTCAGCACTTGTACTGCAGCAATGGACTATATACATTTGTTACCATCCTGACTGCATTTTGCTGAAATATTTCCACTGTGCTTCTAATACCAGTTTGTTATTTCTTAACATCTGGATCAGATTTAATAGTAATTACACAGGTTGAAAAGAGGTTGGAGTGTGGGACTCTGAGAGGGCCGGAAAGGTGGCTTTCAGAAGAGAAATGAGCCTTGAATCCTTCAAAGGGAATCCCATTCAGCACAAAATCTTTGCTTTTTCTTTCACCTTACTGAAACAGAGTTCAAAAAAACCCTGTCCAACATTTTAGTTCAAGAATTTCAAAACCAGTTGGAGCAGGGTTCAATGTGCCTAAACTTAAGCATATAGCACTATTTTGGATCCACTGGGATACTGAAACATCAGTATGAAGCTGTTAGTCATGTCATCAGGAAGTCCCCTGCCACCCTGGCTGGATGTGAGTATTCCAGAGTGAGCACTGAAATTTAGTAGTCACATTTGCAATCCTTCGCCATAATAGTTGAACAGGAGTTGCACAAACATTACAGCTTATCAGCAGTGGCGACAGATAGGCATCAGTCATCTGGAAAAGTTGAAATCTGAGCCTTTAAACCAGCAAGAGCAGCAGTAGGTCAAAACTGCAGCAGTAGGTCAAAACTGCAGCAGTCACCACTGAAAACAAAGACACTAAAGATACAGCAGCCACAACACAATTGCCACTGATAGTTGTGGTGGGTGCTGATCTCTACCTGCTAGAGGAGCTAAATGGTTATCAATTAAGTAATCAGTAAGCAGCAAAACAAACACAACTGCTGTCACGTGAAGGACACATTTGACTGATTTTATCATGTGCCAGGTGAAAAAGCTGGATCAAATTCTTCCCTTGGAAAACGGATTCTGTCCCCACTTACTAAATGGAAGTACATTTACTTACACCCCAAAGGAAGACAATCTCTTTATCCTACACATATGGAAAAGAAACTTTAGTTCAAATTCTTTACATTCCAGAAATGTTTCCATCCCTGCTGCGATTCTTCTGGGGCAGTAGGAAAATTTTATTTTGTCCACACCTGGTCACAATAATAGTGGTGGGGCCATTATTACACAAAGTAGACATTTGGGGTGATATTTGTTAACTAAATGTGGATCTCTATATTTATTTTAACGACTCTCTGTAGGCTTTCTTTATAATCATGGGGGAAAAATACTTTTAGTTGTTGTTTTTCTTGTGCTAGAATAGGCATCTAAAATAGACCAAAAAAAAAATGCACCTTAGTTAAAGTGCCCATTATTCTTCACCAGTAACATAGAACTTTGAGCAGCTCAGAAGTAAATGTCAGCACTGCAGGTATCTACAGTTAGATGAGATTAATTTGGTCCATAGAATAAGAAGATATGCAGATTATGTTAACATTTCTTAACAACAATTACCCATATTATGAGGTATACTCAGCTGTGGATTAAAGCTTAATGTACCTTTATCTCCAAGCCCATAATTGTCCTGCTATTGCAGCATTCCTTCTAGTGGAAAGTAATACACCAGCGATGATATACTGATATTTAATATGACAATTTACAACAGGAGTTGGATATCAATTCTGTAATGCCCCTATTAACGTATTTTTCAGCATCATAGTTCATTGTGAATGTCTACATTAAGTATTAGGAGAACAGCATCTGTCTTATTTTGAGAATTGTAGAAGAAGTGTTTAAATTGGTATAAATAAAAATATACAGGTGTGGAAGCACCACAAAGAATCACGCAGCTGGAGGAGGACTGGAAGAATGATGCATTGATATCATTCAGATCAGGAGGTCATCAAGATCCCAGCACATCTCCATGTTTCTTCTCAGGATACCCAGACTGGGAAAGAAAAGATAGTGAGTAAATCTTGAGGGCTCACAGGTGAGACAGGATGCAGAGACTAATCCCGTTTATATAGAGAACAAAACAGTTACATCCAAAATCACCAACCTAAGCTTAAACCAGAAGACATGAAGAGAAACTGGCCTGTTTCTCTCATCCTCTGTGTTGTAGAATTGTAGAATCATTAAGGTTGGAAAAGACCTCCAAGATCAATAAGTCCAACCATTAATCCAGCACTAAACCATTTCTCTAAGCACACATTTTTTGAACACTTCTGGAGACAGTGACTCTAGCACACACTTCCCCATGTAGCCTGTTCCAATGCTTGACCATTCTTTCAGAGAATAATTTTTTCCTAATATCGAATCTAAACCTCCCCTGTCACAACTTGAGGATGTTTTCTCGTGTCCTATTGCTTGTTACCTGGAAGAAGAGAGTAATACCAAAGGGAATCTAAGTCTGCCTGCCTGCATATCAGCATCTTGGTGCTACAAGGGAAGACAGACTATTTGAACATATACATTCTGGTGTTGTACATGCTTTGGGGAATGTGTAGATTAATGAATGAAATCAGCTCTGTTTCAAAATACCATCATCCCCCCTCTCTCTAAGGTCTCCTGCTGAGATCTCCTAAGCTGTAGCCATAATGCTGCAGCATTGTTTCTGACAAAGTACTTCTCCATCTCTGCCAAAAAACAGCTCCTCCTCAGCCTAGATCTGCTGTTTTCTTTCATGTCAGTAAATACCCGAGGGCAGGAATTATTTGACACTACTGTAACAGTCAAGACTTCTTGAGTGTTACACCAGATTTTTGGAGGCATAGATAAGAAAATACTCCAGTCCTGGAACTTTTAATTTCAGACTAGCAGCATGACTAAACTCACAATTACATTATTTCATGTGGGTGATACTGAACAGAAAACCAAACAATGACAAACCCTATCCTAGAAGCACTGAATTATTGGAGACAGGGCAGTTTACAACTGATTATGTTCCACAGCTTTGTGAATTAACAGGTTGAAATCTGGCACTTATTATAAGAAAGAAAAATTAA
>JAOXXN010000001.1:84179566-84193683 GCA_026770055.1 Myrmophylax atrothorax
TAGATCTTCTGAAAAATATATCTAAAAAAACCAAACCAAACCAAACCAAACCAAAAAAATACCACCAAAAAACCAAAAACCAACCAATCAAAAAAAAGCCGGTAGTTTTGGTAGTTCATGATCTAAGGTTCTGCAAGTAGGCAATCTGAAACTTTACAGAAAAGTGCTATAGAATTTGCTATAGGATTATAAAATGCTATATGATTTTAAAGCAGACTGGAAAATTCTTTATTAGGGAGTCTACACCCTGTTATATTTTATGGCCCTGACCCCTTTAGTGATAAACTATGATTGATTCTAAGGAACATATAGAAGGGTATTTGCTTCAGGAAGCTACTTATAAAATGTGCTGTGGCTCCAAAATCAGACTCTACTGTCAATCATAAACATCTAAAGATGGTTCTAAATTTTGTTCTGCACCATGAAGATATGACCAGTGAAATACTCCATGGTGTGTATTATGGAAGCAATTGGTTGATCCCAGCTGTTAAAGAAATGGAAATCTGTTTTTTCTTGAGGTTGCTCAAACCTAATATAATAATAACTATTGAAGGTAGATCAGTAAACAGATCTAATCCTGTGGTTATTAATATTTTTCCATACATCACCTTGTAGATAGACTTTTTTATCATAGAATCATTGGGGAGTACAGGTTGAAAGGAACCTCAGGAGGTCTCTAGTCCAACCTTCTACTTAAAGCAGGGCCAGCTCTTAGGTCATACCAGTTTGTGTGGGGCTTTACCCAGTCTGGTCTTGGAAACCTGCAGACACAGAGGCTGCTCTACCTCTCTGCGCAGCCTGAGAATCTCTTCCTTCCACATATTCCCAACTGCCTCTCATCTTCCAACCATGCATTGTTTCCTTAGCTAAGGCTTTTCTTTTGGTTTGTGCACTGTCATACATATGTCTTAATCCCTAAATTGGATTTATATTGATGTACCTTAATGCCTGTAGATAGTCCTGGTGATACCAATGAGATTATGCCCAAGTGCAACAGCATCCCTACTTGGAGGAGGACTGCAGACCCTGCAGACCTTCTCTGTAAGCAGAGGAGAACAAGTACCAAGTTAAAAAACATTGCAGAGAATTTCAACTTGCCATTTAAATAATCACATTTTCTGTAGATCTCACTTGCTGAGTAAAAGCAAAATAAACAAACAAACAAATAAAAATCCCAAACCAACAAACCCACACAAACCACTAAACCCCCCTTCCTTAGACATATATAATTTAACAAAGCTGGGTATGTAAAAGAAACTGGAACAGTGGATATATTTAACACAGTCCAAGTCAAATCCTGAGGAGCTTTATATGATGCAGTAATGATCTACCCAGATTTACAAGAAATTTTCTACTTAGTATGCTAACTTATCCCACATATTTAAAGGCACAAATAGGCAAATAAATGAAGGCAATAGTTGAGACTGTGACATAAAAAATAGGCAAAACAGGAGTCTAATATATACTGTCAGATAAAAGGAGCCTGAAGGGAGATGATAAGACGGTTTAAATATCCTGAAGGAAGCAATATCAAGGAATGAAGAGAACTATTCGCACTAGGTAGGAGAGCTAAATCAGTTTGTGTTTAACAGGACCTGAAAACTAAAAAAGAAAAAAAAAAACTAAATCAGCAAGACAATATGAAACTTTTAGGAGAACAGTAATGCATAACTGGGACTCCAGCAGGAAAACTGCCACATTCTTCAAGTTTCTTAAGACTTTAGCTCCCTTGCTGGTCAGCCAGCTGGGCCCTGGCCCTGCAGCTGTCCCCTCTCTCAATGCAGTGCCCACCCTCTACAGTCCCCTGCCACCAACGTTGATCACTTTGGCTGGCTGGAGCTCAGTTCAGCGCAGTGCTCTTCCCCCAGCAATGACAGGGTCAGTCAGTTCCCACCCAGGTCTTCCCTGCAACAGAAACACTTGTGAGAACCAACCTGTTTCAGAGAAGGCTGCTTTGAAAGCATGAAGACTGTAAAGCATCTCCACGTGCAGACTGGCTCGTAGCCTCACTGTGGTCAGTTGTGGAACCCCATTACACACTACCTGCTAAGCTGCACTGGCCTCAGGAAGTAGCAGTGACCACCACGAGCGGATCAGTAGACCAAAAGCCCTGTCATCAAAGGCTTCCACATGATCATCATCATATGATACCTGCACCACACAATTTCAGGGGCTTTCTTTCTTTCATTTTACATCTAGTCCAGGCCTGCCTCCTGCATGCTCACTACCAAGAAAACTGGACTCGGTGTGCTCTTAGAGTGCCTCTTCCATCCTGGTTTCTTCCGAGATGTTTCTATTTTAAGTGCTCTGAGACCACTTTGAACCAAGGCAGAAAAAATGCAGATGGTGAGAGTTGACTTCAAAAGTGCACTCTTGATCCAAATTAAAATGCTAATGGCGATTAATCCAATTGCTCAGAGTTCCCAGACAATTTTCTTCTTAGCCCTCTTCAGCTGGGTCAGAAAAATCTGGGCTTCATTCCCAGCATGAAGCTCTTTTGTTTCTGCATTTTTACTTTTGCATTCCTCATCCTCACACTTCCAGTTTCTGCAGGGAGCACCATTTAGATCAATGATTTCAAATCTTCCTGCTTTGCAGAACCCTGGTATAATTTTTTTTCATTGGAAATGGCATTCCCTATATATCACATTTAAACAATACACTTGCTTTTTTCTGATAGCTTCTCCAAGAGCAAGGACCCAAGGGAAGTGGGCCAAAGATCTCCAGGGATTCAAAGGCCCCAAGAGGGAAACCATTGCTTTAGATTACCCACAGAACAAAGAACAGAGGCAATAACCAGGCTACAGTGGTAACACAGTACTTATGGTGGAAGCTTTACTTCTGGGGAGGCAACTGCCTCTTCAAATGTTCCACTACTCCGTTCCACTGCATCTCTCCCTTATGGCTCATGATTAAATCAGAGTAATCGTATAAGGAAAAGAAAATTCCACATATGTTACAATTAGATGAAAAATGCCCTTTTCAAAGCTCAGCATCACAGATCATCTTTGATTTTAAAGACATTTTATTAGTCATGATGACTTCATGTAGGCCAGAATCTGTTGCAATAATATGGAAGATGACAGCATAACTAAAAAATAAAAGAAAATGAAGGCAAGCATTGTCTTCATTATTCTTTTATACTGCAATATCTTCTACAGGATAAATCAAGTGGATTTTACAAGCTGTGTGTTACAGCACAGATTCATTTTTCATCACTTTCATGCATATTTTTCTGCATTAAGCAAACAACTGCCAAATAAAGGCTAAACTGTGCTTTTGGAGTCAAGCCATCCCTCAAGCAGTTCTGCATGAATCACATTGTGTTTATTGGTAGCCTCAGACAAACAAGCAGTAGCCCTGACTAATGACAACAAATGTAATAAAATAGCTATGCCTCATTGCTTCTGGAAAAGAGGACAGAGGTAGCATAACCTCATTCCTGCTTGTTCTGATGTTTACAGTGATGTTTTCGTGACTGCCAGACAGGACAGACATCCCTTCCCAAATTATTTCTTACAGAAGGAGCGTCTGACCAAGAGCAAGTAAATTAAGTATGACACAGGTTACCTGGATTTAATTCCTTGCCTTGATAAAGACTTCCCACATGATTCAGACAAGCAATTTTTTCTGCTTCGCTGTTCCCAAGCATTATGTATGACAATAATTACTTACTTCATCATGTATTAAGAAAATGTTCATTGCATATTAGTAGAAACTAAGGCAAAAAAAGGAGTCAGACAGTTCAACATCTTTCACATGTGGGATGAGTCTAATTGTTTTGAGAGATGTTATATTAAAGCAAAATAACATTATTATAATAAAGAATCCTAATTCATTATTGTAACTATCTTCTCAGGAATACATTGGAAAGCTTATATACCAGTAATATTTTATAGTGTTTTTCTTTAGAGCCCAAGAAATCACTGGGATGTTGAAATACAAGTGCCAGCATTCTTTTCTCAAATTAAGACTGAACACAGAGGATTTAGAGCTGCAGCACCACCTGTCGGTGAATTCGTCACAAAATTGTCTAAAAAGCAAACGGAAAATTATCAAAGCAGGCCATGAAATGAAATGGAAGCTATAACCTCCAAACTGTATCTTCAACTGTATCATCTTACTGCCAAGACTGAAGTGAACTTAGGATCCACATAAAGGGGCAGCCATATTATTAGTGCCACCAAACTATTCTTCCACACAAACTCTGCTTTTACTATACACAATGTTTTCTTGAGGCAGAATTTCACATTTTTCACTCTTGGTACTTCTGCAGCAGCAAATGGTGCCTAATTTGTGCAGAAGATTCAGATTAAAATCAGGGTGGTTCTTCACAATGAGTATACACAGGAAAGAATATTCCTGGAAGAGGCAAAGCCATCTTAAGTGGCAAACAGTTTATCGAGCTGTCAGCAATGTCACTTCTGGCTGTGAAATCTGAAAGAGCAGCAAATGCAAGGTTAACAAGTGATTATTACTCCAGGAAGGATGGCATTCACATAACTGTGAAAACAGGGAAATCTCACAGTTCTTACTGATGAGATTGTTTTTCCAACGTGGAATAGTAACACAAATTACCAGAAAATTGTAAGGAAAATACACATCTTATCACCTTAAGCTCAGAAAACAGGCTGTAGTGTGCAGATAAATATTTTGCTTGCTGCTATAGTTTTCTATGGGGATGTTAAGCAGGGATTATGGCACACTGTAATAAAGACAAATGACACGGAAAGGAAACTGCCATCAGCTGTAGAGATATGAGCAACCATCTGGGGAAAAAACCCAAACAAACCAGACAACTTCAACAAATAAAATTAAGAAAATCTATGTCAATCTAGTATCATGTAATGTCACACTTTTTACACGGAGTGTGTCAGCCTTTTTAGACTAAGAACCCATCCCCTGCCAGGTGCTGTTGTGCTCAAACTATGCCATGTGGTTTACACGTTCCCTTTGCTCAGATGTTTTTCACCACTATGAATTACTGCAGAGTACTGTTTCTGTTGAGGGCTTGGTCTATGGTGTTGCCACAATTTAAGGCAGACCTGGTGATCTTATTACTTGCTGTCCAGCTGAGCATTCAATCAGAAGAGCTGTTCCAAAGCCTCTCTGATCTGCTACTGCCAGCAATGCAATGCACTTGCACCTACCATAAATCTGTTCTACAACAACAAAAGTCTGAAGACAAGGGTCTTCAGCTTCTCTTGCACATAAAGTACCTTTTTTCAGGCCTCCAATAACTAACTAATTGCTTGCTAACACACTTTGTGAAATAATTCATTATTTTTATTACCGACTTAGGCTTAAACAGCTGGTCACATGACTATTTGCATCCTACTTTGGAGAATTCTGAGACCAGCCTGGCAGCTGAAGTTATAAGTACCCTGGTTTTGTTTGTCCTATTTCTAATTACTCATGCCTGACAACATGATCAGTGTCAGCAGTTTCAGTGCTTAAGTTTCTCATACTGGCTATATATGATCAATTGCACAGTTTTCCTCCTTTTTAAAATTTCTCACTGACTGACACATCCATTTATTCACAGTTTAATAGACACCGGCTGCAGATTTCACTTCCAGCAGTGTGACAGGATAAAGGAAAATACAAGGAGTGTGGAGGACAAGTGCCAGTTGGGTCTCCTCATTCCTCATTTGATCTCTCATTGCCAGCAATGAAAAATTTCAAAGGAGTCAACACAGGACACTCTACAGAACATGGCCTTATCCACTTTTTAGTACAATAGAGTTATCACTTCAGTTCTAAGAAAGCAGCTCTCCAGAAGGTTTGTGCAGCAAACCAGCCTCTTTGCAAGAATTGCAGTGGTCATTGATCTCTCGATGGAAGCATTACCCACAAATAACTGCATTTTCTTCTTTTCCATCTTAGTCTCCTGCCACAACCACATTAGTAAGTCAGTAAGAGCATGAAAGAGAGACCAAGTTGTTTCAGATAACTAATAGAGTTCAGATAGCCCAATTAATTTGGTGCCCAACATAAGGTACCTTAAAAGAACCTCAATTTTTCAGCAAATAGTCATTCAGCATTATATGAAGATAAAATAACATTCGATAATCTCAAAGAAGATGTCAAGTATCAATTTAAAATAAATTGGAACATCTTTGGGTTTCATTAGGACTTCTCACAGGCTTGGAGATAAAAAAACCCATTTATTATTTCTAAAAAATTTGCTTGTGCCTATCTAGAAATTACACTTTTTTACCCTGCACATTTGAAATTGCAGTCACTGTGCACTTCAGAACTGTGCTGAACTGAACTCCATACCTGCAAAGCACTTTTGAATAATGTGGTCCTTTTTCTCCTTTAGCTTTTGCCTCAACAGAAAACAGGGCTCTTCGCAAAATTGCTATGGGGCTCTTCAAATGCCCAGGTGTTGTAACAATCTACAGTGTTACCTCTGTCATCTTTGCAACATCTACACTTTTGCATAAAAGAAACCTTTCCTGTGAATATGTTTTCCCTGCATATGTGCAAAATGGATGTCTGAACTTTGTGATTATCTTGATATCTTGGCTTGTTTTTCCCACAGTACATACACAATAGGTCTTTACCATGTTTTGTATATATGTACTCTAACATTTATATTATATATCTATATTGATATTTATATCTACTCATAATTTGTATTTCCTGCCATCTTTTGGTGTGTCCTAAACCAGTTCATTCAGTAACTTCATTACTGTGATTGTTGTGGCTCTGCTAGAAATTCCATACATGTTGCCCTACACACACTGCCCAAAACAATTTTATATTTATACTGTAAAGAACACAAAATGGGGACAGAAGCACATATGAAATAATAGTATGTTGTAGTCTTGGGTAAATGTTTTTCTCTGTCTGAACTTCAGCAAGAGTAGACTGAAAACTGCAGTCATTGAAAAACCTATTTTTCAAAAGACTATCCATCAGGTGCAAAATTGAAAGAGTGGCAGAGCTTGCTCTGGGCCTCTTCCTCCTCCTTTTTTTGGCTTTCCTGCACAGCTCCAGCAGCTCCAGTCTACTTGCTTCTAAGCCAGGGCAGAGAGATTGATGCTGTCTTGAACTGCTGTTTCAGTTTACTTGTAGCTAGATCAAGCAAAGAATGCTTTATTTTCTCGCTTCTTTTATTGTGATGACTCTTCCTAATGTCACTCTAAAACCCTGTTCCCTCTATTTACAAACCATCCACTATGTTAAAAAAACCCAACAAAACAAAACAAACAAAAACCCCCCCCACAAACAAAACACAACAAAAATAAAACCTCAAAACAAAAATTACACTCATAGTTACCATGGAAACAATCTCTAAGATATAAAAAAAAATTTCTTAAAGAAATCTGCAGAAGAGTATTGAGCATCATCAGAACCATCACATAAAGGTTAAGAAAAAATGAAGGACAGGCTGTGCACCAGATCCTGAATTTCTCACAAGTTTCTCGCATTGATGAATAGTATCTCTGCTGAAACAGGACTAGGTGCACAGAGGGTCACACAAGTATCACAAGTCCATCACAAAATAATAAAACAGAGTAACAAAACTTATCCCTTCTCATCTTCAAGTTGTTACACTTGTTAAGAGTACAACTGGGGTGCTGCCGATGGATATCACTCTCTGCATTTGTGTTCAAATCTGTGAAAGAATGAGAGTTCCTCTGGATGGAAATAATGTGTTATCTGGGCTTCTCATGGTACTGACATCTTCTAGTCTTGTGATACTATGAGGAAAATAAATCTCTTGTCATTTCAGCCCATAAATGGCTCCCTTTGGCAGTAAAAAGTCTGTAAAAAACATAATTACAATTGCAAAAAAAACAGAGACAAAACCCAAGTAACAGATCCCACATGCATTCCCAATGCATGACATCTCAGGCATAAGTGCAGACACTTTTCTACTCAAAGATGCTGCCAAACAAAAAAAATGTCAATGATATTTGTTCCTGCTAGTAAAAAAATATGTTTCTGAACTGCATTTCCAAATCACTTTGTATTGAGAATGCCTTCTGGAACACAATTCAGAGCTGTTACAGGAGAATTCTGCTACCACCTTCTGGCTGACAGAAATTTTTAGCACTTATTTAACCAGCATACACCGAGTTCATAATGTGTTTGCTGTTTTTCAGTCTGCACTCTTCACAAGTTATTGCTCCATTTTCTTTAATATACACACAGGAATTAGACACAAAAAGTTACACCTTCATTTTGCAAACCTTTCTGGTAAAAAGAAAAAAACACTGCAAAGGCTAAATGTTTCATTTAATTTTTTTAAGGTTTTGAAAATAATTTTTTTTGTAATTAAGAAGTTTAAATTTATCATAATCAAAACTAAAGTTCTTGACACAAAACTAAATGGGCTTTTTCCACGTCTTATCCCTCCCCAAAAAAGTGTTGTGGTTTAATGCAATTTATTTCATTATCAATGAACAGAGAAATCCATTGTTTATATCCCTATAACAATACTTCACAAAAAGTGCAGTCTTGTAATTCCTTTTGCACACATCTCCCATGGCACATGTGATTTAGTCCCAGTAACTTCACAGCATCACAAACTAAGACAACCAGTAGGCTGGATGGCTGCATTTACTTGAATATACTTGTTTGTAGTAAATTGAATGAAAAAAAGAGCATAACCCGATCATACTCTCATTAGCTGTGTTAAGACCTTTTCTGCCATTGCCTCAATTTATTCTTAAAACTTCTATACTTACCTAACAAAATCAGCACATTTTCCTTTTGCTCTTGAGTAAGTAGCCAGATGTCAGCTTCAGAATAGCCCAAAGCTATTGGGTTCCAGTCTCAGAACTCCTTCTCCAGCTTCCTTGTAGCCTCTTTTTGGACTGGAAGGCTGTTCTGACATCTCCCTGGAGCCTTCTCTTCTCCACACCAAACAAGCCCACCTGTCTCAGCCTGTGTTCTAGGAGAGGTGCTTCAGCCCTCTGATCGTCTTCATGGCCTCCTCTGGACTTGCTCCAACAGGTCCACGTCTTTCTGGTGTTGGGTGCCCCAGACCCGGAGGACACTGGACACAGTGCTCCAGGTGGGGTCTCACAAGGGCAGAGTAGAGGGGCAGAATAGTTTCTCTTGACCTGCTGGCCACACAGCTTTGGATGCAGCCCAGGACACAGTTGGCTTTCTGGGCTGCAAGCACACATTGTCAGCTGATGTTGAGCTTCTCATCCACCAACATCCCCAAGTTCTTCTCCTCAGGACTTCTCTACATCAATTCTCCATCCAGCCTGTTTTGGGCTTAGGATTACCAGGAATCAAGTGCAGGACGTTGCACTTGGCGTTGCTGAACTAAACATTGACGTTGAACTAAACATTGCTGAGGTTTATACAGGCCCACATCTCAAAGCTGTCAAGGTCCCTCTGGATGGCACAATTAGTTTTTGTTCTTCTCCCACTAGAATTCCCGTAATCCATCAATTTTGTTTTCAAATTGCTCTGGGTCACAGCATTACTGTACTATATGTAGCTACAGGAATCATCTGAGCATTTTCTGTCACATAGGGAGTTGTTTAAATTTTAACATTTTTTTAAATTTCACCATAGCATTTATGTTTAATTATTCACACATTGAGTTGTATTTCAATCCCGTTTCAGCTGCAGAAAGGATGAAAAAGGTCATTATAATACATGCGTCACTGCAAGTTATGATGAAGCAGCACTCGACAGAATGGCTGTAGAGTTTGCATCAAAGAGATTTTTACTCTCTGCAGCTAGGTCAAAGGCATAGGAAAATTTAAATGGGGAAGCATCAATGTATCATTTGGATTTAACCCATATCCTATTGAACTCAGTAACAAAATGTCAGGTCTCCTTAGGAGGATCTGAAAGAAGACTTCTGAAAACTGCTTAAAAAATTATAATGTTTTTTAGATATTGCGGGCACCTAGGTTACTTAGAAAATTACATTTGAAAATTCTGCCTTAAATTAATTCCAACAATCACACAGCAAGCCTATGTTAAAGCCTGATATCAAAAAGGTGGTGAGCCTTAATGAAGCATCTACTCAAATTCAGGCTCTGCTTTAGCAGCAAGCACTCAGGTGGATTATTAGAAGCGGGTGCTGTTTAATCTCTCTTACCTCCTGGGAAAACCCAGCATTTGAAAAATGTTAACAACAGCAATCACAGAAGGGTGAGAAAAGTGTTCTCTCCCCAAAAGCCAGTTGTTCTGCTTCTCCATGAGATGTGACATTTTAAGATGTTCTGACCATCAAATTTGAGCATATTCAGTTAAACAGGACAGCTTCTTCCAAACTCTGCAGGCTTTTGACTCTTAGCTTTATAGGGATTTACATTTGTATTTTAAACCTCTGCTAAGCTTCCTAAAGAAAGGATTTTCTTAATTATTTTGCATTTCGATATTTCCAGAACTGAAACAGAGCTACCTTCCTTGACTCTCAATGAGTCCTCAGAATTAACTTAAATTTCAAGGACTCCCTGTCTGTCCCAAGGAAGTTGAGTGAGCCCAAAATGCCCTTTACCTTTGATGAGAGGGCAAAACACTCTGGTGTGACAGGTGCCACCCACACAACAGCTCCAGCCTGGAGCTTGAGTCTTGAAAATCATCTCTTCACCCTCCATCTGATTTATTGAGAACTGGTTGGTTGGGACTCTTTTGCAATCCTATGTTTAGCAGTTCTGCGTGAACTATGTCCTGGTTTGCAGACAGCAGGATGAAAGGCTCCTCATCAAACAAACTGGCAAGCAAATCAGCAGATTCTGCACTTCGAGAAGTGAACTGAAACATGCTGTTTCTTCACAGATTCCAGTTTTACAAGGAAACTCTGCCATTTCAAGTGCTTGGAGATATGTATAAGTCCCATTAACCACGGGCAAGATGGGATGATTTACTGACTGAAACTCAGGGTGGCTTTTGGCAGAGGATATCTTTTCACAGAATCTAGCCCTGTGCAAAAAAAAAAAAAAATCCTTCTTTCAGCCAGAAAACACATCCATCATGTCAGGACACAAGAATACCTTAAGTCCAGGGCAGGAATACATTCTCCTCTGTCATGTCTGTTCACTGTAGAACACTGCTTCTGAAATTGTTTAAGTGTACAATTTCTGATGTGACAAAAATAGGGCACATGTAAATAAAATAAAAGGTGTACGCTCACAAATCTTTCACTATTTCTCACATAAGAATTCTTAGAACACCTAATACAAGATCCAGTTGTTAAAGGCACCATAAAAGCTTGACTAGCCCTCTGGAAGACTTCACAACTGAAAAAAAAAAAAGACAAAACAATTAAAAATTATCTAAGTACTTGTTGTTTTAAGTTCTAGGGAACTAAAATCCAGTGATCAACCATGAGAGTTGTTCCTTATCATTCTAAATCTCAAATGAAGTTTCTACATAAAATATAGAGGAATAAATTAGACTTCAGTTTATTATGCCCATAAGATGGTTATCTAAACCTTACTTAAACAAGTTACTTTCTACATTTGCAAGACTGCGTTGAAAACATCTTATGTCTTCCTATCAAGCACCGAAACTGCCTTTTGGAAGCTATGCAGACTCGTGTGAGATGATGATTATGTACTGTCAATTTGGAGTGTTTTGTGCATATATGCAATTTCAAAAGAGTTGATTACAAACCACTATTTGCTTGTATACTGTACTGTGAAACAAAAAGCTCATTCTATTTAACATCACACACAAAAACGACAGTAACTTTCAAAGATCTGATTATGTGTGTGATTATGTGTGTTAAATTAACAACAAACAGTTTTCAAATTAGTTTTAAATTTTCTTTAATGCGGTATGCTGTACAGTTCTGAACTAAGAAGTAAGTACATTCTTGATGGATTTGTGTCTGGAAGATCTAAAGGCAGGTTTTCAAATCAGTGAGATAGTAATTCTATGTGGAATGAATAGCACCACATGATACTTTTTGGGAACTATGTGGATTTTATTTTTCTTCCCACAAGCCTTCTCTGAGTGTTTGAACAAAACTCTATTCCTAAGGTCAGAGGAATGCTACTGTTTAATACAGTAAATACCATGCTGCTAAAATTATGCATTTTGAATTTTTTACAAATATTCTCAGAGCAGAAATTGATGCCACCTTGGCAGAAGCGTAACCTTTCTGCATTGTGCAAAGACAAAAAATGTTGGCTCCTTCTGAAACAGATGTATGCTTGCTCAGTATGGATGAAATGCAACAACAGTCTCAGAAATAGCACATAGCTTATTTTATGCCTATAAATCACACCTTTATACTCGTGGTACTTTCAATGCTGGGGAACCAGCTGAAGTTCATGTTTTAAGAACAATTCCAGGCCTTATGGTAATGATGCACATACATCTATTTTAATTATGCTCATATGCCTGCTGTAATTAGGCAACATTTCATCAATCTTCTACTTATAAAATATCTAACAAACAACTTAATTGCTTTTTACATACAAAGGGAAGCATTCTCACTTCTCCCTTCCCTTTCCAAACTCATATCACCACTTATATTTATAATTAAAATGCTTCAGGAAACTAGCAAGAGTGGGGCTTTTTCTGCTTGAAACTAAGCAGGTTATCCTCCCAGACTTACAACAGGCCTCAGTGGGAGCTGCAGATCAGAAGCAAGCACTTGGTATTTGATAGCTCAAACGACGGATGTGAGATACATAAATAAAGCAGCAAGTAGAGCACATCACACATAAACTTAGAAAGTTTGCAGAAGTTCATGGCTACATGGGAAGCAGTCTCCTGATTGTCCTTCTTGCATCCTTAAACACCACTTAAAAAAGCACTTTCCAGGAACACTTCATTTGCTCATCCTGTGAACATGTGCTTCAGGATTTGTCATACGCTGTACGAACAGCTAGGCAATTCCAAGAGCTGTGCAGTAGATGTTTAATTAGGAGAAATTAATTTGTATTTGCATGCTGAAGTGGAGATAAGATATAATGACTATATGCACAAGAGTATGTAGTGGCAGGTCAAGCAGGCATGGCTTCAAACTGAAAGGTTTAGATTCAACACTAGAAAACAAAAATCTACTATGAGGGTGGAGAGGCACTGGAACAGGTTGTCCAGAGAAACTGTGGATGCCCCATCCCTGGAGTGCTTAAGGCCAGGCTGGATGGGGCTCTGAGCAACTTTCTCATGTGGAAGGTGTCCCTGCATACAGCAGGAGGTTGGAACTACCTGATCTTTAAGGCCCTTCCAAAGCAAACCCTTCCATGATTTTATACACAACCTGTTGTAACACTCCAGCTAAGCTGGTGCACTGCAGAGGACACACAAATAGTCAGCACACAGCAACACCCTGGCTAAGTTTCAGGGAAGTAAGACAACAAAATATTTTTCATAGTAGTTTCTAACCTTGGTATTTGTGCTTGGGTGCAAATGAAACAATCATTTAACACATACACACAAGGGTTTATTGTCAATCACGCTCACTCGCTCATCACCACTTAGAAAGTAACCACTCGTCGTTTCCTAATTACTGCTTTTTTTTTTTTATGCAGCCCTTTTTTTTTCCGGAAGTCACTTAGAAAACCAGTATTTTTAAAAATCAAGGGAGTCAGACCCCGCCGGGGCTGAGCATCTCGTCCCGGCCGCGCTCACAGAGGGACCTGCCCGGCGGCTCAAAAGGCTCCGGCGGCGCCTGCGCGGCCGCGCCCGGCCCTGCCCGCTCTCCCCTTCCCGCGAAGGTTCCTGAAGATTCCGGAAGGCTCCGGTCGGCTCTTTCCGCCGAGGGATCCGCCCCGCCCCCGGCGCTGCCGTCCTCCTTCCTTCCTTCCGTCAGTCCGTCCGTCCGTGGCAGTGCCGGGCTCCGCGCTGCGGGCAGGGCTAGCGCCGCCGCCATGTCGCTGCTGTGCTACAACCGGGGCTGCGGCCAGCGCTTCGACCCCGAGAGCAACACGGAGGGTGAGAGCGGCGGGGCAGGGCCGGGGGCGCCTCCTCACTGAGCAGCGGCCCCTCGGAGGGTTCTGCGGGGTCGTCCGAGCGGTGCGCGGCCCGGCGGCGGGAGCGCCGGAGCGGTGCGGGACAGGGACAGGGGCAGGGACAGGGGCAGGGACAGGGACAGGGACAGGGGCAGGGACAGGCACAGAGACACGGACAGGGAGAGGCGCGCAGCGTGTCCCGGCCGCCCCCGCCGTCTGGCTCCG
>JAOXXN010000001.1:84193783-84205612 GCA_026770055.1 Myrmophylax atrothorax
CCACCACCTCTCTGGGCAGCCCATTCCAATGCCTGATTACTCTCTCTGTAAAGAATTTTTTTCTGATCTCCAACTTACATTTCCCCTGGCAGAGCTTAAGCCCGTGTCCCCTTGTCCTATTGCTGAGTGCCTGGGAGAAGAGACCAACCCCCACCTGGCTATGACTCCCCTTCAGGTATCTCAATGCCACATATGTCTGGTTTGCCAAGTGCCTTGAGCGCTTGAGTTGCTTCCCTTGTGGGTCCTGGCAATGCAGCACCTGGTGAAACATCTTTAAAGCTCTGTCGTTTTGGAGTTTCGTAATTCCACAGAGAAGGGTGATCCAAGTTTTCAGTAGGCTTGCCCTCACATAGTTTGTAAAGTAAATCTGTTAGCTGAATTTCTAGAATGCCTTCTGCATTAGTTTAATTTTCAGTGGCCCACAGGATTAGAGGTAGGCTAACATATGTGCATTTTCCATGATTAAGAACCATGGCAATAAAGTGTATGTATTTTTATGAGCTAAGAATTTCCAAAGAGAGGGGCAGAATATCGAGCAGGACTTGATAATATTATTAACAGCAAAAGCAGGCATAGATGTGGAGTTCTTCTGTTTTGTCATGTCTACCACCATCCTCTACACCCCTTTGCCCCAAAAGACAAAGCAGATAGGGGTATTTGTAACAAAAAAATCTCATTTCGGCTTCATGACTTGTACTCTTAAAAATAACAGTTCCTTACCATGTGTTCCTGTGTTTGTGATCAAGTGCTGACTGTGTTGTGCTTGAGATGAAGTTTGTTTTGGTGACTGGAACAGTTACTGAAATCACTGAGTCCTAGACTTAGCAGTTCTAAAGGTAAATGCAGTTATTCAGAGACCACTTAAAAGAACAAGCCTCACGTTTTCTTTAGCAGTAGAGTGATTATAACTCCTGTCATCCCTAAACTGCGCCAGGGTCAATGGGGTGATTGCTACTTAGACATCTAAATCCACATTTAGCTGTGTAATGCTGTCAAGTTCGAATGTTTGGTTTTATTTCAGAACTGTTTGTCTTTACCTCTAAAATTTTGTGGGGTTTAACCTGCTGTATGTGTTAAAACACCAAAATGCAAATCCCTTTAATGAGTTTTGCATTGTCATGTTTAGGAAAAATGTTTTATTAGGAAGTTTGCTTAAATGAATACGTAGAAACTATGGGGCCTTCTGGTCCCAAAGCAGTTTTGGCTCTTTCAGGGGATTTTGTCTGTATTCAGACTGTAGTGTAGGCATTCCCTTAGTGATGATTGATGTAAGAGGCCATTAATCTTCGCCTCAGAATTTGATGACTGAAATAATACATGCATGTATTCTCTGTAGAAACTCTCACTGTTGCAAAAAAATGAGCAAGTGGCAATGGGCTGACATGAAGGACTGTATGCCTCCTAAAGAGAGGCAGAAAAAACAGCCTGAGGGAAAGCATTGAAGGGATGTCTGTGCAGTTGTGACTGAGCACACAATTATGGATTCATCTGTGGCATGCCTGGCAAGGTACAAGTTTCACGTGTGTTTTAGATGCGTTAGCAGCATGGATTAACTGGCAGTGAAATACTGCACAGTATGACATAGAAGTTAGAACATAACTTCAAAAGAAGTAGTAGGCTTTTAATTTCTTTTTTTTTTTTTTTAACCTATGAATGACCATAAGAACATTTCTCCTCTTTCAAGGGCAGGTCATACTTTGTCACTAAAACAGTGGTATGAGGTAATACCGGCATACTTTGGCATAGGTTTGAAAGCAATTCTGCTTAGTGACAGTTGAAGATGGTATGCAAAACCAGACTGAAATTGTCTATGTCATATGTGTTTGTCTTGATTTCTTCACTTCAGTGCAACTTTTTTTGGTATAGACTGTAATTTGGATCTTTCTTAATGTGATTTAATTTGGTCTATTGGCAGAACAGCAGCACATACTTTTTTGTATGTTTCTACACTTTCCCTTAGATCAAACCTAGTGATGTTGCACCCACAGGACAAATGTGATCACAGAGTTGATGAATATTTACTTTTTGTATTTCTGACATGGTGGAGTATTTATGGAGAGATGTGAGAAATGGTAGCTTAGATTCTTGGAGTCTGTCTGGCCAGCGTCAGTTTGCTTTAACCTTGTCTCGTCCCCACAGTTCAATCTCTGTTTCTACAAAAAGCACCCCAATCCTGTGTCTTCCCCACAGCTTTATGTTTCTAAGGCTGAGTGTTCCTTTTTTATTGTGAACTATTTATAAGGTCTGGCCATACCATGTTTGTCCTGTTTTCTGTGCTTTTTTCCAACACTGTGAGAAATTCAGTGGAATCAGCTTCCTGGCTTCAACAAACACTTGAAGGCATCAACTGCTTCAGGTTGCTTAATGAAGTTCATCAGGCTTAAGGAACTCCCATTGCTTTGGGGCTGTACAGCCTCACTTGTAGTATATTAGGGTATTTCCTCAGGATAGCAGGTTGGTTTGCAAGTTGTGTAGACAAATACATCATTTCATCCTCAGGAATGCAACAAGATTTTATTGTAAATACTTCTAAGTTTGGGTCACCGGTACAAATTTCTACCTTGACATTTAATAAAAGAGCTAATAACATGCTTGGAGGAATAAGCAAGGATGTAGTGGTAAGGTGATTGCAGTGCATGTGCAGTGGGATCATTTTGGGTATGAAATGAGCGTTAAAAAAGCCCCAAGTAAGCAACAAGAAAAACCTAGAAAATTGCGGTACTTGCACGTCCAAAAATTGTATGAAGGTGAGAGACAGTGGCTTGCTTTGAAATACTTTGGTTTTCCTTGTTAAGGAGAAGTATTAACAGCAGTGGAGAGGCAACTTGATTTTTTGTTTTTCTTTCCAGTGAAAATGTAAAATAGTAACCAAAGTCTGGAATCCGGACTCATACAAATCAGAAGCAAAGCATGCTTTCAACTTCTTGGCTGACTATTGATGTATATCCTATTTTTCCAGTTTTCCTCACCTGAGATGGGATCCTTCTATGAATGTGACCATCACTCTAATGAGAGTTGTTGAACTCAGTATGAGTGAAAATGAGTTGATGTTTTAACTGTTGCTTTATTACTGTTGCTACTCTCTAGGATGGAGAATGGTCAGGCTGCTTAGTGGGTAAATCCCACTGCCTCTGTGTGAGGCATTGCAGAGCTTCTTGTCTCTGGTCAGTCTTCTGTTGTGCAGCATGTCCAGTCCTCATGAGAGAGCAGCCAAAAGGGATCTGTCCTTTGCTCCATGATGTATTTCCAAGGAAAACGGATAGGCATTGGCCATATGGACAAACATGTCTGTGTCTGACTTGTGAGCCAGGGGATTGCCACCCCTGAGTTAATTGATCATAAAATGGTTTTGGCCTCTGAAATGGTTGCAGTGATTAAGAGCACCTCTCTCATTGAAACCCACATGCTTGCGAGGAGTTGGAAATACTCATTTAAGTCTTCTGATTCAGATATAATCTCTGCTACAAACAGAGGTCATTTTTACTCCCATGATGCTTCTGATGACATACTTTCATACTTTTGGAAAAGAATAATGTTCTTTATAGAAAATAATATTTTTTATATATATATATATTCCTGCGAGGTTTACCAGCATTAGCTTTTCACCCTGAAGCTGAAGGAATTGGTAGAAGGTCATGGTTATGTTTGTGAGTCTCTGAAGGACTAACATCTCAAAATACATGCCTTTTGAGTTAAGGTGGGAACTGGTATCTGTCAGACAGTATTGCTGCCTTAGACTTAGGCACTGAATATAAAATCAAAGAAAATTACACTAAACAAGATTTCTTTAAAATGAGAAGAACCATCAAGTTTGGGTTGGGGTATTTTTGCCTTTTTCATATTTGTAGGCTGATTATTACTAAAGTTATTTATCGCTTTTCTCTTTTGCTTCCTATTACATGCAATTCATCTGTTTTTTGCTCTGGTGCTTTATGGAGGCTTATCATAAAATTGTTACTGTTGTTTCACTTTCAACTGTTCCTTGGAATCACAAAAAATTTTGCTTTAAAGGCTGGAAGATAGCTACTGTTTGCCATTGCTTTTAGAGTCAGGTCAACAAAAGGCAGTAAATGTCAAAGAGAAGTGACATAATCAGAGCAATTGTATTACATCTAAGAGGAACACATAAGTAAAAAGGAACAGCTGTGTAATGTTGATAAGCATCTGTGAATATCAACACTTAATTAATAAAGGTTGTGTTTCAGTGTAGTGTTTGTAGGGAATCTATTAATAATTAATGGCATTGACATGTCAAAATTGTGTACATGGAAGACTAGCCTTTGGGTTTAAGTCTTTAGGTGACCTAGCATACTACAAACATTGAAAAAAGAACAAGCTAATCATTGTGGATAAAACCATGAAATCAAGATTTCTGTTAAAAGAGAATTTTTTAAGTGTTCCTGTTCCTAGACAGAAAGCTGATCAGGTGCAAACAGATGTATTTGATGCTGTAAACCAGTATTTTCTGTCTGTTGGGTTACCATAAGGTCACTTTTTTACTTCTATTGAATTATCCTTAAGGACTGATACTGGTAAAGGCTGGGGATGGTCCATAGAAAGTTTACTGGCTCCATAGGGAAGTATAAGTTTGTCTTGGATGCCTGCTTTCTAGTTGATGATGTATAATACAGAAAAAACAAAGTCCTAATGAGTTAGGTTTAAACTGTGCACTCAGAAAGCTTGTTCTCTGGAGTCTGTATTTTCCTTAATAATTGTATGCACTTGGTTAAGTGGGGCAGCTCATAGCAGACATGAACTGCAAGTGTGAAATTTTTGCTGGGTTTGTGGTCAGGTGAATAAAGGTTCTTGGTATGCCTGAATATTAATAATGCCTTTTTCTTCTAGATTCATGCACATACCATCCAGGTGTGCCAGTCTTTCATGATGCTCTCAAAGTAAGTATGTAACTGTCCTTTTAAGTCTTATCTTTATTTGTATCCGTGTAAAACAGTGTGCTGCTTTTCCTTTTTAACTCCTGGTCTGTCAGTGGTGGGAAGCTGACATTCAGCCTGTCATATTTGAGCAACTCCATGAAATCAGAAAAGCACACTCAAACCTTAAAAAGAAATTAAAAGCTCTACTTATGTGGTCTAAATATCATGTATGTCTGTATGACATATTTCCTGTTGATTGACTTTAGGTCTCTCAGCTGTTTAATTAGTTCCTCTGAATAGGTCTGTGGAGTCATTGAGAGGTGTCATACTGTCAGTTAATTAACCTGCTTGGAATTCAGACCAGCTGCTTGTGGTCTAATGTGGCAAGAGCCCTAATGTGTGTGTGACGTTTGTCTGCTGTAAAAAACTGTTGTGTTCATTTAATCAGCCAGATGAGAAGGTTGGTTAGGTTGGGACTGGCTACCCCATGCCTCTGATGCAGCTGTCCAGGATTCTTGGGCTACCTCTTCAATGGTG
Source organism: Myrmophylax atrothorax (assembly GCA_026770055.1). Classification (NCBI taxonomy): domain Eukaryota; kingdom Metazoa; phylum Chordata; class Aves; order Passeriformes; family Thamnophilidae; genus Myrmophylax; species Myrmophylax atrothorax. The sequence goes on from JAOXXN010000001.1 coordinate 84,199,195, forward strand.
GATATACCTGTGAGTGGTATCCAGTGCTCAGGCCAACTGCACAGCCAATATTTGGTTTTGTGCTCATAGTTTCTCATAGTTCAGGATGCATAGTTCATGCATCCAAAGTGCCTACAGAGAATTATTTGAGGCACAACTGCCAAAACAGTACTGGAAATCATTCTAACCATTTCATTGTGTGTAGTCAGAAATCTGGTGTCCAGAAATGGAGCCTGGCACTTTTTACTGTATTAATACATGGTAGCCTTAGTGACCTTTCTTATAACACCAAACTGCTGTTATAACTAACCGAGCTTTGAGGCAAATGTCTTTTTCTTGGTGTTTAGGAACTGCTTCTACTGGCAGGGCATCTCATCCCACAATGTGATGGGATTTTGGCCTTGTGAGAGCTGCTGCATGAGTGCTGGGCAGTGTGTTTCCTGTGAGCCGTTGCTTATGCTGCTGTGCATGACTGTGGAATTGGCCACCGTGTGCCGCTGGCACATTGGGACAAATGCTTTTAAATCAAATACGATCAAATTACTTAGTCAATGGCAATTTGTTTTGTACAGAATTATAGTTATGCTCATAGCACAGTACATAAATCTCCTGTATAAATACAGAAATTATACAGTTGCCTCAAAAGCTTATATTTACTCTCTCTTTCTCTTACATACACATTGTTTATAAAACACTTTCCCCCTTCTCCTTATCCTACCTCTTGTCTCAATTAAAAATTTATCATAATTTCATGTAAGCATTTTTCTTCCTGCCATAATTCTAGATAATCTAAGAGGGCAAAGTGAACTTTTGTCTCCTCAACTGTGTAAATGGTTAATATTTTGAGGATATTTTAGAACCACCTACCTAAAACCCATCATGCCATACCACTTAAGCTTTCAAAGCTGGTGCATTAGTCAAACTGTTGCCTTTAATAAGGTTCCTTGACTTCTGAGGTACATTATTCACAGTGGCAAGACAATTTTCTCTAAACCTGGAGTTCTGGTTTACACAATAAGAAGTAGTTTTGATTGATTTAGCTGGATAGCAGCGCAGTGCACATACCCAGCTCTGTTGGTAGGAAATAGGCAATTGAAAGATTTGACTGGGGCTCACAGAAAGGAAAAGAATCCCTTTCATTTTAGGAAGAGGGACTGTATGTTGTGCCACAGGTGAGCCAAGTCTCAGGTATACTATTTGCTTTGCTTACGTTTTACTTTATGAGATAAAGTAACATTCCTGTTTTCTGTTGTACAGAGTTCCCACCTAACTTGTCATGGAAATACTACCTTATGTTTACTGAACTTTCTGATTAAGGCAGCACAAGTGAACTAGAAGTTCCAGCTGTAACAGACTTCTCTGGCTTTTAAAACTACAGATAATGATAATGCTGTCCATTGAAGGGCAGAAAATAACCTCTAATCATGATGTGCCATATCTTGTAAAGTAAAATAATTACTATTTTTTTTATAAGCTGTTGTCAAGTATGGTAGTCATGTGTGTTTGTTTTTATTTCAAAATGTTCATAGGGTTGGTCGTGTTGTAAGAGAAGAACAACAGACTTCTCTGACTTCTTAAGCATTGTGGTATGTACTCATGATTATTCACAATTTTTATATTTCTTAAATACAAAATTTTTATACTTGCCAAATGACAGTGATTAATATTAAATGGTATGTGTGCTTACATATTTTAAATTTGCCTGCTTTTGTTAAAACTGTCTTAGCTCTTACATGCACTACTTTTCTTCATATAATGCTGCAATCAAGTCTCATTTTCAAGTGTTAATGGTTATAGTTATCTAAATAGGTTTTGATAGAACTACTAGCTAATAATGAAGGAAGGTCAATATTGTTTGCTGCTTTGCTTTTTTACAGAAGATATTAATTTTTCTTTATCCTATGTCCAAATGAGGATGTTTTCCACTTCAGCTGTAGGATTTCCTTTGCAGCCAGTGTTTACAGTGGGCTAAAGGAGAAGATGGAGCTGAAGAAATAAGTCAAGAAAACTTGTTGCAGTTCTCATTAATTTATAATTGTGCACACAAACTACACTGCATCTGTATAAAAACATACTTTCCACAACAGGGCTGTACAAAGGGTCTCCATAACAGCGAGAAACCTCCTGAACCTGTTAAACCAGAAGTCAAAACTACCTCTGAACGAAAGGAGCTATCTGAACTGAAACCCAGATTTCAAGAGCACATAATTCAGGCACCAAAACCATTGGAAACAATTAAAAGGCCAAGGTAACAGTATATGAAACTAGTTTTCCAAATTTGTGGTTAGTTGGGCAAGTTAAAGCTCACTTGGTTATTCAGTGTTGCCCATTTCGTAGAGTGTAAAAATCCTCAAATTCACCTTAAAAGAGGTTGTATGGTAGCAGTGATGATGTTCTCTCAGGCTTCAAAATGAGATAAAAGAATTCTGGTTTTAACAAAGATGTACTGGATCACTTGGCATTTAGCTCCACAGGAATCAAAAATTGAAGTCTGTAGCCTGGTACCTTAGAATGCCGCTAGTACTTGTGTTTAGTATTTGAAACAGTCATAAAAATAATTCCAGGGTGCTTGTATTTAGATTCCTTAATATCTCTGATTTATTTTTATTTTTTTAGAGAATAATTTGCCAAGACTGCCTTCTAAATTTCTAGTCTGTTTTTCCATAAACAGTAAAAGATTGGTATTTACAAATGTAGTTTGTTGTTGTGAGGGAGGTTTGAAAGGAAGAGCCTTATAGCAAGATTAAAAGTTACTACTTTGTCTTTTGTAAATTCTTTTTCATGAAGCTGACATAAATACATTAATTTTTTTTTAGCCCAGATGAACCAATGACAAATCTGCAGCTGAAAGTGTCAGCTTCCTTGAAGCAAGCTCTCGATAAACTGAAACTGTCATCAGAAAACGAAGGGAAAAAAGGTGAGGATATAGGGAGGTTAAGTAGGTCCATGATGTTAATTGTCACACAATTAAATGAAAAGCTGTTTTTTGTCATTTCTGAAGTGATAGTTTCATGTAATTATTTCTTGTTCTTAATAATCTGGGAAATAGCTTCCAGTCCAGGAAATGATGATCAGAATTTAAATATGAATAATGTGAGACTTGATGTCAGGAGCAGTATGTTGTCCTTAAAATTATTTGAACTGAGTGTTTTCTAAGATTCCTGGTTAGAGTGGACATAATGGGAACATCCATTTCTGACTGTATAACTGACAGAATTCCCAAAGTACGAACTTTACTGCTATTGTTGCAAACACAGGGTCATATAAAGCCTTTCATCAACTGGTGAAACTCATCTGAAGATTAATTTGATCTCCCTTTTCTGTTTTTCCTCCTTTTTCTTTCCATAGTTTGCTTGGAATTAGGTTCCAGAATTATACTGCTCCTTAAGAAAAACATTCTAATTTCAACCTGCATTTACGGCTATTTTATTTTCTTTTGTTCTTGTGCCAAGTTAATATAGCTCTACTTTCTCCGTGCTATCCAAACTATTTCCCTGTGTGTATTTATAGACAGCAGTTGAAGCCTTTTATGTTCTTAGTTTTACAAAACCAAACAGGATGAATGATTCTCTTCCTCTATGATTGTAATAATCCTCTTCATCACTATTTTTTTTCCTCCATTTAAAACATGTAAAGGTATAGAGCCTAGAATTTGATGCATAGGTAATACAGCTTTTGCGATGTTTGCGTAGCTTTTATTTCTTTGTACCTCTCTGTCAGACTTCAGTGCCAGGCAGAAAATAGACAGCTTGAGAAGGAGTTTTTTTCTAATCTGCCCTTGGCTCATTTTAGTTCTAATAAAAACAAAGTGTTCAGTAGATCATACAATTCAGTTGCTATTGTCTATAATATTCTGTTTACAGAGGAAGATACTGATGAAATCAAGATTGGGACGGCATGTAAAAATGCAGGCTGCTCAAAAGTAGGTGGTTCAGTTCTACTCTTTCACCCAGCTGCTAAACTACTAAATGAGCAGTTTTGGTTTTTCTTGTGCTACAAGTTGATTTTGAAAAGGCACATTTGCACATTTGGTAGCAAACTTCAGTATGGATAAATGTGAGTTGTTTGCAGTATGTCAAAGGTTACTTTTTTTGAGTCTGTCCTGACCTTCTTATTAGTAAGTTTGCCAAATCCATGGTACTGATGCATTTCAACTTAAAATGTTAAATACAATGTTGGTGAGATGTGGCTTATTGGTAACACTTGAGTTGCTCTTGATAATCTGTGCCTAGGTCAGAAACATCAACAGAACTTAGTGGTTAATGCCAGAAGAATCAAATAGTCAGTGTTAAACGTTTTAAGCACCAGTATTGGTTGTTACTTAAGCACCATCATTTAAAGTGAAAGTTTTTTACACTTGTCACCCTTGTGTTGTAGAGAACAGGACAGTAGGATTTAATAGGTATTTCACTGGACACCTGACAGATTTTGGATTGTCTACTGAAGCTATGTGGGAGGAGAACTTCCAGCAGTCTTTGGGTTAGGAAGAACTGATCTGATATTGAGTGGCTAAGTTGCATATTGTTTACTTTGCTTCCTTTTGAGAACTCATGTGTTTTATGAATGAATTTTCCAGTTAAGTTCTTGTTTTCTTTGAATATTCAGAGTATTTTTAAAATATTTATCTCTGAGGATCTAAAGTGACCTGTATGAGCATAGATGGTGTTACCATTGACGTCTGTGCCATTGAACTAACAAGAAGTACATCCTCCTAGCAGTGCCAGGGAACCTTCTGTGAATGAAGGTTGAAGGGTTAATTGGAAAAGCTGGGACAAGCCACTAGATGTAGATTATTTACCCAAAAGCTTTGTAGTGCTTTGGTTAATATTTCTGTTGTGTGTTGTACTTCTTTTCTCATTGGTCCAAATCTTGTAACAGTAATACACTTCAAATTGCTTTTTTTTCTAGACATACGAAGGACCACAGAGCACTGAAGAAGTATGTATATACCATTCTGGTGTACCTATATTCCATGAAGGGTTAGTATTCAGTTAACTTCAATTTTTTCTACCTAGTCTGTTATGTGTTCCTTCTTTCATTGTAGATGTTGCCTTGATTTATTTTGTATTGCCTGTTCAGTCAAAAATGGCAGTACTTGAAGAGGGTATACTAAATTAACAGTAATACTGTGTAAAGGAAAGATCTTAAATATTCACAGTAAAGATTGTCCTAAATATTGTTTGTTAATTACTTTGCATACTTTCAAGGATGAAGTATTGGAGCTGTTGTAAAAGAAAAACTTCTGACTTCAATACATTTTTAGCTCAAGAAGGCTGTGCAAGAGGAACACACGTATGGACTAAAAAGGATGCTGTAAGTAGCGTTAAGATTGCATTCTGTAGCTGACTATTCTGAATTTTGAATACTGGAATGTAGCTTGATTTATTACTGTAGTTGAGCTGTTAGAAATCACTGCCTCTGAAATACTATGGAGGATATTATGGACAGCAGGAACACGGAGAAGTTGAGTGGGAAGTAATCTGTGTTACAGGTATACTTGTAAAAGCTACAACCTTTCCTTTTAGTGATACCACTTTGATGAAAGTTTTTGACAACTTCAGAAAAAACAGAGCAGTCTTTTCCACTTTGTTAGTTAGGCAAGTCTGTAGTATTTGATATAGAACACATTCCATATGTATTACTTTACAATTGTTAGACATCTTTTCTCTCCCAGAGACCATGAAGAGAGCAGCCATATGACTGTGCTTCCAGCTCCATTCAGGGGCCGAGTTGTTGTTTAGGTAGGGATGGCAGGGCAGATAAAGTAAATGAGCTTTCATGGGTGGGAGGCATGGATGGAAGCATCTCTTTCTATCTAATTTGGATTCCATTTACACATCTGAATGATTTTCTGGTCTTCATTGAATTGAGTGTTTTCGTTTGGCTATTAGTATAACAAATACAGAAAGAACATCTGTTTAGTTTGTAGGTATTTCATTGCAATATTTGGAACAAACTGAAGAATTACAAGTGGGAAAATATTTCCATTCAAGGGTTAAAAATATTCTTAGAAAATATTGTAGAATGTAAGAATGGAACAAAACACTTCAAAAACATCATTTGGTTACATGTTTGATGCAGGTGAACACAAAATTCTTCTTAGGAATATATTGTCTATTGCTGAGGCAAAATGAGTTTGATACTGCAGACATCAGTAATGGTTAACAGAAGAAAATCATGATATATTATAAGGGGTGTGGTTTTGTTACCTCAATCTGCAAAAATTACTTAAGTCCTTTACTTCTTTTAAGTCATGGAATTGCTGCTTGCTTTGAAGATTTATGTTTTTGTTCAAGAATTATTTGCAAGTACAGAAAGTAGGTGTTGAAAAAAAGCTGAAGTCGTGAGCTTCAAACAGGAGAGTGTAGAAGAAGAGAGGTGAAAGAGTGAAGAATTTACCTATGTTAAGAAACTAAGAAACTATGTGTAGATTAACTAT
>JAOXXN010000001.1:84205712-84244430 GCA_026770055.1 Myrmophylax atrothorax
GGGGTCATTTTACCTTTTTGCTGTTATTTTGAGGGGTTTTTTCACCATTACTTCTTTCTGCATCACAAAACAGAGGGTAATACTCAGTATTTTTGCAATAATATGAAACTTTCTTGCAGTCGTCATGGCCTTTTTCTTGTTGGTTCCTTTCTATAACTTGCTGAATAACTCTAGCCTTGGAAAGGAAGTTGATCCACAAGTAACATTTTTCTGTTGCTGTAGTTTGTTTGGGGGCAAGCAGTTGGGTTTTTTCTTATCAGAGTATTCCAGTTTCTTACTGTAGTCTCTGTCATAGGCATTGGTTTTCTCACTTCTGAGGTTTGTTGGGGACCAGTAGCTGAAACACTTAATAAAAAGAGTCCTTCAATCTCCTGTGAACTTGAAGGATAGTCCTTTACTAACTATACTTATTGGCTATTAAAAAACTACCAGGCTTTTTTCCTGATTCATCTGGTAAAAAAAAATCCTGATTGTTATTGTAAGTCTGTTTTTCTGTACCTTTTTCTTCATACAGGGTAAGAAAGTAGTTCCATGCAGGCATGATTGGCACCAGACTGGAGGAGAAGTAACTATTTCTGTATATGCTAAAAACTCTGTTCCTGATCTGAGCTACGTAGAAGCAAATAGCACAATGGTGAGGATCTGTCTTAAGATCAGAACTTGAAGTTAGGAAAATCTGCTCAGACTTTATTTACAAGGCAGAGGTAGCACAAGAACCTTTTTGAGTGATAGCTTTTTCTTTTCCGTGGCTTTTTTGTTTGTTCAAGTATGTATAGCTTTTTTTTTTCCCCCTTCTGTTTGGACATTGCATTTTAATGTGTGGGTTTTTTAAGAGCTGCAATACAGTATACCAAAAATCTTCAATTTTACTTCTGCAATTAAAACCCAAGTGTGATGGATTTGCATCAGTGTATATGTAAATAATTATAGATTCGTAATTTAATTGTATTGACTCAGTGTAATTTAATATCATTCTTCATTGTATCCTGTTTCACAGCTACTAATATTAAACAGGCGTTTAGATGCTTCTCTGATTTCTTAATCTTGCATTGGGAGAAAATGATACCGCTACCAGAAGCCACTAATGACTATGTTACTGTATCAGACTTTATTAAAATAAATATTTCAGTTTCTGAGGGCCAATTTAATCACTTTGATCATTGTAGGATCCAAGTCCTAACATCGTATATTTTAATTAAATATGCTTGAAGTGTCAAATGTTTTATTAACCTGATAAAATTTTCTAATTTTCTGTTGTTTTTCCTGTTTAAGGTAAATCTCCATATTGTATTTGAAGGAGAAAAGGAATTTCATCGCAGTGTGAAGTTATGGGGAGTAAGTATGATTTCTCTATTAAAAAAAAACAAACAAACCCCCCCCACACAAAAAAAACCAGAAAAAGCAAAACACAAGCCTCTGGCTTCCTCTCTTTCAAGATGGTTTGGCTTTCCTTGTTACTCTATTGAAAGAGACTCAGTTGCTTTGCAAAGGTGATGACCTTCCAAGGTCCTTTCTGATTTCAGTGCCATGGTAGTGGTGTTGCAGAAAACCCTTGGTACTGTATAGTTGTGTGCTTAGATATATGTTGGCAAATGTGATGTTGGAAACATTCCATAGCTGGGGAAAGGGGAAGAGCTGACTTGTCAAGATACCAGAGGGATCTCCATCTACCTAAGTATCTACTGAAATTTAGTGATGAGGTACTCCCTAACTTAATTCCCAGATATCCAGCAGTCTGTTTCATAAATTAAAGTGAGAAATATGTTTTCTGTTCTAGGTGATTGATGTAAAGAGGAGTTACGTGAACATGACAGCTACAAAGATCGAGCTCACTATGAGAAAAGCAGAGCCGCTGTTATGGGCGAGTCTTGAATTACCAGTCTCAAACACACAACCCAAACAAGAGAGTTCAGATCAATAAGGATTCTAAGTGACAAGTTATTTCCCATTATGAAGTGGTGACTTGCTACTGTAATCAAATATTTAACTTTTATATAGATTTTTTTTAAATGCTAGTTCATATATTCCCTGCAACAAAGAAATTTGACGCACAGTAAATGGGGGTGTAAACTTGGGTGATAACTATTTCTGCTCTTGTTCCCATGAGCATATTTATGTCAGATGCAGTGTCTCCATGGGAATTTAGAGTAAAAGAACCTTACCCTACCATGCACTGACTATCCCAGTAGATGTCTTCTCAGTTCACGAGGTGTGTGTTAGTTTTTCAACTGATCGGTTTAGACTGAATGTACTTGGTAGCCCATGTTAAATTCAGCAGTGTTCATTATGAAGCTTACAGTAATGCAGATACAAGAATCTGAGTCTCAACTGGTTAGCATGCAGTTCTACATCTCGAATAGAAGGTTACATAAACATGAAAAACACTTGTAGGCTTGCACTTTTGTCTTCTGAAATGAATGTTTGTTTCAATACCTGTTGGCTGTGGAGGGATGGAATAAATGGTATTTTCTAAGGATTTCAGTACTTACTGACTCTTGCTGTCTTTCATGTATAAAAGCAGGAGATCAGTTTAAAAAAAAAGTTTGAAAGAAGGGATTTTATTTCTTTTTACTCTTTACCTATCTTTATTATTTGAAGGGGTAAATCTAGAAGTGAATGAACAGTGAAATGGCTGGACAAATTAACATTTCAGCTGGGGAGAGTATCCAAACAGCAGACTGTTGTAAAATTACCAAAGGGCTGTATATAAGGTTTTTAGAATGTATATTCTGTCCTATTCTACAACATTCAAAATCTCAAGACTTTCTTCAGAGTAGGTGGGTATGTGTAGTAGGAGAAGCCAGGACACACTGTAGGTGTCTTGGGAAAATTATTTCATGTAGATAGATTTTTAAGATTGTAGTCTAAGAATTGCATTTATCTACAGGATATATATTGGGTGAAACAATAAGCTTTAAAATGTCCGTCTCAAATTGTAATTCTACCTTTGAATTAAAATATTTTTTAAAAATGTTATATCTTTTGAACAGACTGTAATTAGCAATCAAGACCTTACTTTTGTTTTCAGTTCTTCATCAATGAAGATAAATGGCTAGTTGTAAAGATGAGATTTTATCCAAGCAGCAACACATGCAGTAATGTTGCTTTCTCTTTCTGCTTGGAATATTTTCCTAATTTTAGCTTGTAGCTGAAATAAAGATAATGTTTTCCTATATAAGTCATACCAAATGTACACCATTATTTATTGTGCCAAATCTTAAATATGTAAACAAGCAGTCCTGTGGACTGTTAAAATGCATGGATGCTCATCTACCAGCCTTTGCTGACTTGGAGTAACACCAAGAGAAATACAGGACATAGTAAAAGCATTCTGAAGTGAAATACAGATTTCTAAGAACCTTGCTATTTTCCATCAAGTATGATTTGACTGGAGCTCAGAGTTCTATCTCCAAGAGTACTTCAAGTCCTACTTCATGCTTCAAGTAGTAGGAAGTACGTTGCCAAAGAAACCATCCCCAAACACCAGGAAAGTAACACCAGTGATTTATGTATGAAATCTGTTTTGGGGCTTCTTTACCTTCATTGCAAGATCCTTGTTCTTCATGCGCTTGGAGCACACATGGTTGCATACTCCCTTAGGCCCCTGTTAAAAATTCGAGCTCTGAGTTCTGCTGAATAGATTCTATTAACCTCTAATAATGTCTTTTCATGCTTCTCTTTTTTTTTTTCCTTTTAATAAATTTGGAACTGTCAGGTACTATGAAGTGATAGGGTACAAGCTTACAAAAATGTGTGCCTGCTGAGTGATCCTCTGAAAATTGAACAGATGTTCCCTGATGTGTTCTGAACCAGCAAGTGGAGCACTATTAGTATAATACTGGGAACAATCACTTCAGTGGATGAAAAATTCTGGTTAGCTGTAGCTACTGGTGTGTCATCTGTGTTTGTGTGTGCACAACTCTGAACTTGGACAGCAAAATAAGAAGTGTTTAAATGCCAGGATAAAGTTCTTTTTTAACAAGCAAGTTCAAACGTGTCTATCCATATGGATATATAAATACCCTAAATATTTTATGTTGAAAAAATGTGGAAGACATGTTTTTACTTTATTTGCATCCTCACATGCACTGGGTTTACATAATGAAAACACAATTTTAAAGAACTGCAAGGGAAATGGAACTTCTTGGGAAAACAGAATTTCTGTTTTTAAATAAGTCATATTCTGCATTAGTATACTAAACCTTAAGTGGAGATAAATGTGGATGAATGGACAAACCATCAGAGGTTAATACTGCAGGTTTGGGGACACAGTAATTATACATTACACTCTTTCAACCTACATTCTGCTGGTAGCTGAGTCACCTTGGCTTATGTAGGAGAAAGCTCCTGTAAACACGGTTCTTCAATTTTGCTTTTGCTTTTTATTCATTCCTTCTACTCTTCTCCTGTTGTTCATGTGTTCAGTGCAAAACTAAGATACTTAAGAAGGTCTACAGTGATTTTCCCCATCAATGGCAATAAACCACTTTTAAAATTTACCTGTTTAAAAAAGTAAGCAAACAAACTAAAAACCCGTAAAAACCCCAGGTATAGGTTTTACAGTAGTAACTTAGCTTTCTATTATGGCCTGTGATGCTTTTCAGAATAAAGATAAACTTTCAGGTGGTCTGGACTGCCAAAAGACTGTTTAACTGCAGTAGTTCTTAGCAGGTTTTTAGAACCATATGCCTGCATCCATCATCAAGCTGCAAGAGCTGTATCATTTACTGAATTAGAGCGTTTTGAGCAGTTGCTCACAACAGGCTTCAGCACACCAGTGTCTGGTCTTGGTACTTCATGCAGTGACATCTTGACATGCATAGTGGTAGCTGACACTTAGATGGGATCTTGGCTTTGCTGTAACTTTTAGTAGGAGATACAGAGAGAAGGTGAGGCCAAATGTAATGCACTAAAGCAATCATGATACTTTCTCAAAAGCAAGATTTGCAAAGTTAGTGATTTTTGATTGCAGGCTTTCACCTGTCTAATAATAGTGAAACTAAATTGCAAACAAGTATGAACAGGAATACGTGGTGTAAAATTTAACTTTTTTCATGTTTTCAGAAGTCGTGCTGTATTTATCAAGTTGATTAACTTGACACAGTCCAGCTATATTTTTATAATTAACAAGTCCTCAAAAGCTGTAATGCGTTTCAGTAGGGGTTTACTTGTTGCACATGTAGACAGCATGTTACATGTGTCAGAACTGACTGTCCAGGTGCATATAAAACTTTACCTTCACAATCCTTTTTTAATATGAAAAATTGCACAGATATAAAAGTTTGTGACAGGAATCGTAATTGTTTCCCTCATGTATAATCCCATTTTCCTACCTAACATTGCATCCCAGGTGACAACTGATAGGATGAGAGGAAATAGCCTCAAGTTGCACCAGGAAAGATTTAGATTAGATATTAGGAAAAGTACTTTTCATAGAAAGGGTTGTCAAGCATTGGAGCACGCTGCCCAAGGTAGCAGTGCTGTCACCATCCCTGAAGGTGTTCCAAAAACATACAGATACGGCATTTAAGGACATGGTTTAGTGGTGAATGTGGTGGTGCTACCTTGATGGTTGGTGATCTTAAAGGTTTTTGCAATCTTAACAATTCTATGCTTCTGTGATCTTGTATCTGTAACAGTATTTCTTGCAGGAATTGGAATTTTTGTTTAATATTAATATAGTGTTAAGCACTGGGCTGTTCAGCTACTCTGACTTTCAGGTCATACATGGCACTGATATAACTTGACAAAAAATCTTCCATTGGATGATATTCTGGATAATGTACATTATCAAGTCACCATTTCAGTAGTTTAGAAATTGGTTCTACTAGGAATTTTGCCTTAGGGGGGAAAAATGTACTTAACTCTACGTAATGATGCATTTTTGGCTTGCATTCTTGAAACATGGCATGAGTACTGATTAAATACTGTACCTCTTAATCTTTGGTCTTTCCCAATTTGCTACTTTTTTTTTTATCTGTTCAGGAAGGAGATTCTTTTTAAAGAAATGAGTTATGTGTCTGGAACACTGTTTTAAGGTGGTAATAAATTTGCCATTATAAGAGTCTTGAATTACTGTTGAAGGGAGGAGATGACTTTTCGCATGGCTGATTCTGCACATTCGTAGAAATTATATGCCGAAATTAATCTCATGTCTTCATGCTCTAGTTTTTCTCTAAATGTATTAATAAAATTCTTATTACATGCTGTTTGCCTTTGGGGTGTTTTTCTGACTTCTTTTGTTATGGGAGAGAACTTCCCTTTGAATTTGCAACATGGTTGCTGAAATGTAAATCGTCATTTTCCACATGTGAGTCTAGATAGGAAGGAAACTGTGTGTCCAAGGGTTTTTTCCCCACTCTGTAGTTTCTTTCTTTGCCTGTTGTTTTCTGATGCAACAGCCTAGTCAGGATACATGAATTTTGCAGAAATTTAACTAAATGTGGCTGCTCGGGCTGGGGCTTGTGCCATTCATGGAAATAGTTCAGTCCAAGAATTTTGAGCTGTCACAAGCTTAGTGGAAGTGGAATTCCAAATGGAACATTTGGGCTGTTTCTCAAGTTCCTGAAGATATTATCTCTTTGCTACTTTTTTTTCTGGTTTCTTGGAAAAATTAAGAAGATACTTGTCAAAACCTCTGGCAATCCCATAGCATAGAGAAGGGTTCAGTTCTTGAGGCCTGAAATCTTCTGTAGTAATAAAGACTTGGTGTTTTCTCAAAGTTTGGGTAGGTGTTTTAACCAGAGGTAACCAAGGTGCTGTCACAGACATTATGAACTAATCCATGGTTACTGTGAAAAGTGTTAGTCAAGCGAATTCAGTTTCTCTGAGATTGCAAAATGAAGCGTAGGTGTTGGGGAGGTAGCGGTAAGGAGGAGGTGTGGGCAGTGTGTGGTCCTTCCTACCTTTCTGTAGGCAGCACAGCTTGCAGCCCATGTTCATTAAGTTATCCATGTTTCTGTTAACCTCTCAACAGTTTCTTTTCCTGACATGCTGTTGGCATGAACAGGAATGCAGAATTACTGACCACTGTCAACTGCATGTGTGTGGTCAGTCCTGTGAGCTTAAGGGCAGGGGGGCTGTAGGAACAGATCCTTGTAATACTAATGTTTGTGAAATGGGTCCATCTATTTAGCTTAATTGCTCTGTGTGGTGACTGATTCTGGCCATACAGAAAGTGATCAGGTTTTATTGCAACAATGTGCTTTTGCATCCTCTTGAATAAAATGTTTTTGTTACCTACTGGAAACAATTATTTGAAAACTTAGTTCCTCATTAAATGAAAGCTGCATTGCAACAAAAACTTCAATGCTAGCTGGAATCAGAGCTGTTACCTTACAAATATCTATGAAATATTTTTATTTCAGAAAACCTGTTCTCTGAAATGTGTTTTAAACTTAGGATAAATATTGATACTACCATATTACTGCTGAATGCCATGCTTGGGCAAAAACTAACCTAATGTGTTTGTAGCCTAATGTGCTTAACCTACTTTGTTCTTCCTTAACTGGAAGTTAGGCTTATATTTATGCAGCAAAGTTGATACTGTGTGCTTACACACCCCAGTGGATTTAGGTTTTTTTCCAAGGGTATGCTTTGTAACCAAGTTTCTATCATTGTATACATAAACATTAACCTAAATTTTAAATGCTCAGCCCACAGTGAAAGCAGTTAACATTTAGAGTGTTTACTCATGAACAAAACCTACAACAAAGAATCATTTATGTGAACTGGAAGCTTGTCAGAACTTTTGTTACAATTTATATTGGATTTATAACTTAAATGAGATGCTTGTGCTTTCCAAAAGCAGGTAACTACTGTAAAGAAGAGAAAGCTAGTAAAATGAAAGTTATTGAAATGTAGTTGAAAATAAGCTTTTAAGAGAAGGGGTTTCACGTGTTCATAGAAAAAAATGAAGTAATTTATAGAAAATATGCCAAGGTTAATACAAAGCAATGACTCCAACTGCAGAATTCCAGTGTTTCATAGCTTTCTCATGTATCTTTGTAAGGGTTCACCTGCTTGCTGTGTGAGCAGTGTGGCACTGGTCAGCATTTCTTGTTTGCTGTTGGTTCTCCTCAACAACATTTCACTTTACAACACAGCCAGTTAAATTTGTTGTATTTATTATTGAGCTGTTGTATTAATGCACATTGCCTGAAGACTGTGGTGTGGCTGGGACTTGTGCAATGGAAAGTGGTCAAAAACTTCAGCGTGGTTGAGTGGCAGCACCAGAATGATGAATGCATAATTCTTAAGCTAAAACGTGTAATTTTACTGAATTTTTACATTTCAGAGTTTTATTATACAATGCACGTATGTTTTACCTTAAACTGTCCCATATTGATACTTAAGTAAGCATAACCTTCCAGGGGTATATTGCAACCTGTGGTGTTACATGTCCTCCTTTCCCCTCAATACATTGCAGGTGTTCTTCACTGAAATTTTAAGTATAGTTGTCTGCAGAACAAACAATAGCCATGACAGAATTGACAGATTTTGCCACAGCTTCCCCATATTCTGGAAGATGTGTTTTGGTACAAACCACAGTATAATGCTGTCCAAGAGGCACGTGCTGAGTCCTGCATTTACACTTTTAATGCCATATAATACCTAGTCCTTGGGCAGGTTACCATTTATCGGACTGCAGATGGCAAGAATGGTATTTGCAAAACCAAAGTCCAATCAGGCTGAATTAGGTGAGCAGGGGTGGTTTGAAAATGTAGAAAGAAAAGGTGATCCTTTTCATTAATTTCTTAGGACTTGCCAGGACTAGACACTTAAGTGTGTATATGACTATGGATAAATAGCTCTCCTTAATGATTGTTCTTTCAAAAATTTGGGATTTCCCTCCAAGAAGTCCCTGAGTGCTGAACTCTGCTGACAGCTCACTGAATACAGGACTCCCATGGCTGGTAGAAGAGCACAGGCTTTGTCCCAGCTCTACAGGGTCTCAGGACTGCCACGCTTGCTTCATCTGAACTTCTCTTCACCTGCCTGGAGCTCTGTTTCTGGCTTGTTTGGCTGTTAAAAGTTTTCTCATGATGAGATGGCTACTGTCTTACTTGTTTTACATTGTTTCTCATTCTGTAGTTGCATGGTGTAACCCTGTTTTTATATAGTTACTATAACAAGTTTTCTGTGTAGAGCAGCATATTTATTATTTTGGTGCCATATAGCAGAGGAATACAAGCCTGATACAAGCAGGGCCTTGAAAACTGGGGCATGGGATGTGTTGTAGAGGACCACAGACATGGATTATAGAAAGGGCACAGGGTAGTGGAGATTCCAAGAAAACAGCCCATAAACATTCTAACTGCTTTGTTATTGAAAAGTTTATAGTAGTCTTTGTTCTTTCTTTAATAATAGAGACTAAGTCACAGGTAAGATTTCAAGCATACTAACAATGAACCTGTCTTTACTTATGAAGTGCATTTCTTTTTGCCCATAGTAAGACCTGCTGGATGTTTGTATCTGACTCCTCTGCCGTGGCAGTGAGTGACACTATCACTACAATTGGTGCCCACACTCCTGCAAGGGGAGGTGCCAGGATAGTTCGGTATGTGCTGCAGACTGAAGGTGGCTTTAGTGCAGGCAGGGGGTGCCCAGGCATGCAGGCTAAGGAGGATAGAGTGTGGAAACATTGGAAGACACAGGTAGCTGAGGAAACAAAAGCAGCGCTTCAGTAGGGGTGGGTGTTGGTTCCAGGAACATCTGAAGGGATGAGTGATCCTCAGAGAGAGCTAAATCTTACAATGCTCAGTGATCGCAGCTGACAGTTTTTCCTCAGCCTGACATCCTGCTTCTCATAGGTTATGTAAGGGTATGTTGTCACAACAGTCCCTGTGTCCAGCAACTGTGACTTGGGTTTCCATTTTAAAAATACAGCCAAGTTTGGGAGTAATGTGGATGGCAGCATCAGGAATATGTCAGCTGCACTGTCAGCAAGCTAGCAGAGCACATCTGGGGAAGGTGCCATGTAAACATAGCAAGTCTATTCTTATCCAATGCCCTCCTGTGAAATGCTTTTCTATTATTGCCTCTCCTCTTCTTTCCCATAATAGGTTGTAACATGATCACTGTTTATTTGAACCAGGTTCAGCCCCTCTTGCATGAGGTACCTAACAAAGCACTCTTCCTCCTCCTCCTCCTCCTCCACTCTTTGAGCTTCCCAAACTAAAGATGTTTAAAGGTGTAGGATCCATCAAGAAAAGCATCATGCTGACACTGGCAGGAGCCTCCTTGACTTCACAGATTTTAACTGGCAGAAGCTCCTTTTAGTCTCAGTGGTGTAATGGGAACAGTCTTTTACCTTAAAAAAGACTGCTTGCAAAATTCAGCTCTTGATTTCTCTAGGGACACTTTCTGTGTGGCAGGTGTTGCTCAGTGAGTTACGCAGCACTTTGGCTCAGAATAGTGTAGCATAAGCAAGAATTCTGTATTTCATTTAATTAGTGTTGTCTTCTCTACTCTGCTGTAGGGAAGTCCATGATATTCACCACCATTCATCTTTTTTCATAGCACTCTTAACTGTACACTAACATCCCATGAATGAAAATAGAGGAATATAGAAGAAAAAAACCCCAGGTCATGCTGATTATTTCTACCAGCTGCAGAGAGGTCACCAGCTCCATTTGACACAGTGACACCTGGAGATTCCAGCACCAAATATTACAGATTTCTTTTCAAACGTATTTCAACCATAAAAGAATCTGAATCATAGGATCAAAAAAGAGTTTGGGTTGGAAAGGACCTTAAAAGCCATCTAGCCCAACCCACTGCCATGAGCAGGGACCTCTTCAGCTAGATCAGGTTGCACAGAACCCTGTCCAACCTCACCCTGAATCTTTCTAGAGATGGGGTGTCTACTAACGATCTGGGCAACTTGTTCCAGTGTTTCCCCATCTTTGTTGTAAAAATATTCCTATCTATCTAATATAAGTTGACCTTTCTCCAGTTTAAAACCATTACCTCCTTTAGTATTGCAATAGGTCCTGCTATTTGTCTCCAAACTAAAATAAGATTCCGGCACCATCCTTTTGAAACTGATTTTCTAAAGAAACAATTGACAACCCAAATATCCAAGTGATATTTGGTTCATCCAAGTTTAATTTTGCCAAATTGTTTTGCTGCTTCAGTCACTTCACAGGCTGAAGGGTCTGTTTCTCCCAGCTGTAGATTCACTGATTGCCAGGCCAAGTGAAGGAACTGTGCAAATGGAATTAGGGAAGGAAAGAGTAGGTGATCCCACTTGTAAGGAGAGTCTGAAAAATCCCCTCCCCACACTTTGAAATTATGGGCAGGCAGAGCTACAGTGATACAGCAGCCTTTGGGCTGGAGGGCAGCAGTAGTTGCTTGTTGCTCATCTATAGAACAGAAAGATTCTGCTTACTGAGAAAGGAAAGGCAATCAGCTCTGAGAAACTAATCCTTTCAATACCAAGAATATGGGATTTTTTGGAAATCAATTAGTCTAAGTCATTTATAAGTGATTAGGTTTCCTTATTTATAAGGGTTTGGATATCCCTCTCCCTCAGTAGAACTTTATAGACAGGAATGAAAATAGATTTAAGCTATTTGGTATAATTCTCAGGATGTGGCGGGTCATGGTGAATTATACATTCATACAGAGTTATCAATTAAGTTGACAAGACGAACAAAGCGATCGATGCCAGCTGTGCATTCAGCCTGTTGTGAGCTATAATTTATTCTTACAGCTTCAAACTGCACAGGGAAACAAGAAGAGATGTTATTTTCTTTTGCAGCAGCAAGGTAACAGTACAGAACTTTGAAGGCTAGCTACCACTGAAGGACTATGTTTACTGGTGAAATATTTGTTTACCAGTTTATACTGTTAATGATATTTCCGTAAATGAAGGAGGAAGCACACTTTGTTAGATATTTCCTTTTCATGTGGAAATTCCTCATTTGCCTTATCCTCTGATGATCCTACAGCAGCAAGCACTGATGGATCCAAAGGTGGCTGCTGCTCAGAAGGAAGAGGCACTAATGGCTTTTTTCTACCACTAGAGATCCTAACCCTCCCTTGGGAGCACATTCAGTTATCGCCCATTGCAGTTAAGGGAAAGTTAGGACAGAGTAGGAAAAGTGTGTGATTTGGAGAAAGGGAAACAAACAGTGGAATAACATACCAGTCACCAGTCACCATTCACGAGATACCACATCCTTAAGCAGTAACTTCAGCTACATATATAACTGTGAGGGTCCCAGATAGGCAGAAGTAAAGAGAACAACAAAATGTAGTCAGTGTTGATAGAATCATAGAATAGTTTGGGTTGGAAGGGATCTTAAATGTCATCTAGTTCCAATCCCCCTGCCAAAGGCAGGGACACCTAGACCAGGTTGCTGCAAGCCCCATCCTACTTGGCCTTGAACATTTCCAAGGATGGGGCACCCACAACATTTCTGGGTAACTTGTTCCAGTGCCTCACTACACTCACAGTAAAGAATTACAGTCTAAACCTGCCCTGTTCTAGTTTGAAGCCATTCCCCCTTGTCCTGTCACTACATACCCCTGTAAAAAGTCTCTCTCCACCTTTCTTGTAGCCCCTTTAGATACTGGAAGGCTGTAATAAGGTCTCTCCAGAGCCTTCACTTCCCCACGCTGAGTAACAACTCTCTCAGTCTTTCCTGACAGGACAGATGCTACAGCCCTGTGATCATTTTTGTGGCCTCCTCTGGCCTTGCTCCAACAGGCCCACATGCCTGCTTATGCTGGGGATCCCAGAGCTGAATGTAGTACAGAGATGCATAGTGGCTTTTAGAGGGATGAACATTCACACCCCTGAGAACGTGTGTAAGATTTCTGCATATAAGCAGGTCTTTTCCCTGATTATCAAGAATGGGCAGTACTGCTTTGGCCACCAGTGGGAGCGCCATTGTTTTTTTTTTTTCAGGAAAAGAGAGCAAGTCAGTGCATTCACCAGTCCTGCTGAATAGATTCTAACTACAGAGAGGCCTTTGGTGTCTTATATAAGTAATTATCAGAACAAGAAAAATGCGCAGGCTGAGGAGTGTTATATTTTTTCTCTTAAACTGTGTATTGTTGATCACTGCTATGGACAAAATTTACAGGTAACTTGGCAAATAAATGGTTTTGTAATTGTACATCAAAAATAATAGTCTTCAAAATTGGCAGATCTTTCAGAACACTCTGATTGGGAACTGATTGTTCCTGCTCCCCACCCTTCCTACATCCAAATTTGTTTCCATCTAGGGCTGTTCATAAATCTACACTTCTGTCAGTATCAGAGATGCAGTAGCTCCTGCTCAGTCTACCACTACATTTGTATGCATTTGGAAGGTTGGAAACTTGAATATAGTAGGCAGTCAGGGGAGACTGGGCCATTGCAGTAGCCTGACTATTCTGCATGTCAGACTTTGATGAGTGAGTTTTCAAAACCATCATCCTATGCTACTTCCTTCAGTGTTTCTGCTGCTGCCTGCACAGTGAAGGCTGCAATGGAAATCTGCCTCTTCACTTCTTCCCAGGCTTCATGTTGATCAGCTTTACTTTGAATATCAAACATGGCATCATAGATTCCTGGGAAGGATTCTCCTGCATACTTGTTGTGACTGCTTGGAGCAAAGATCACATGTCTGTGGGGAAAGAAAAAAAAATAACCATACTAAATTAAAGTGACTATTAATGGAGGGTATGTTCATTGTAGGGATCTTTATGTGGGCTATATAAAACAGACATGGATGCCAGGAAGATCAGAATTTATTAAATACACAGGAAATCTAGCTGGACATATCTTTAAAAGGACAGGAGCCAGCCCCAAGAGCAACATCTAGGGGAAAGGACACAGATTCAGGTCAGGTAGCCTTC
The DNA here is from genome assembly GCA_026770055.1 of Myrmophylax atrothorax. NCBI lineage: Eukaryota > Metazoa > Chordata > Aves > Passeriformes > Thamnophilidae > Myrmophylax > Myrmophylax atrothorax. The sequence continues at coordinate 84,219,564 of JAOXXN010000001.1, forward strand.
TTGGGAAGTGATGACGCATTTGTCTAATTCGAAAAAAAAAAACATGTTGCACTTTTTGAAAATGAGAGCTCAACAAACCTGTTGAACTAATTTGGCAGTCTGAAAAAGGGAATAAAACTAGTTACAGGTGTATCCTGAGAAGTGGAACTGAAACTTCAAAAATAACTAAGTAGCTGATGATCGTCAGCAGAATGTAAAAAGCAGGGGAAAAATCCATAGGTGAATTAGGAATCTTGAGATCAGAAGTGATCATACTGTATCAGAACTGCACAAAAGTGTCAATTTTATTTGTTGGTGCAGCATTTTTTTTCTCAGTAAAGAGTAGCAGCAGATCTGCTCCTAAATTGATTTGATTTTAAATGTGAAGTATCAAAGCACATTTGCAGCATGTGAAAGAGTCCTCCCAAATCAGAATAAACATTAAAACTACATTAATAAATGCAAGCAAGTAAAAAATGTAAAAAAAAAAAAAAATCCAGACAGCTGTAAGTGATATCTAACACCTAGCAAGAAGAACTGTAGAAAGCCACAATTTCATTCTTCCCAAAGTGTGAATGACAGTTTATCCTAGGAGGATGGAAGTGTGATTCTCAGTTCTACCTTCCTGAGGGACTTCTGGCTTGGCGTGAAAGCCATCAATCAGTGAGTCAGATATACCCAGTCATTATGAAAAGGAGGATACTGAGAGCAAAGTGAGGTAGTCACACATCTGACACTGGAAGCTGGCTTCTTGTCAGGTATTACTAATAAAAGCTCTGAGTTTCTGGGAAAGACATAGTAGTTAATGATTTAAGCTATTCAGAGCACCTATAGAAGCAGCTAAAGCTGGGACTGATGGGACTCTATGGGCCTTTCCTGTGGTGAAAGGTCTCTCCCTCTTCAAGCTCTCTCTTCTCTGCTTCTCTCTTCAGCTTACCCTCTCTACTCATCTGTTCTCATCCTTGTCTCCCTTTTACTCTACCCTTGTTTCTCCTTTTTTTTCTTTTTCGATACAGTTGATTTTCCACTCAATCCTCACTTTGTGCAGTTTCAAAACACCAAGTGGTAACAGCACTAGTACTACACACCTGCAAGTAAAAGTCACCGAGTATGATGGTGTTGTGGTTTAACCACAGCTAATAAAACCAGAAGACCAGACCCAAAGTGGGGAATTTGGCACCATAAGACTGGGGTAGCCAAGGAGTTCTCCTCGGGGCTATAAGCAAAGTCCACTGCTCACTGGATTGTACCTAAAGCAATGTGTTGAGCTGTGATTCCTGTATGAGACCTATTCAGCAATTCAATTCACCAGTCAGCTGTGAGGTGTTTCACCTGCAAAAATACAGTGCCTTAGACAGCGGGTTAAGAAACTTGTTGCCTCACCTGTAAAACTTCCTTCCTGGCAAGCCCAGAGGATCAATGAAAGCTCTTTCTATCAGCATCAACTGATCGTTCATGATTCGCACTGCAACTGGACTGCAGGAGATGGAGACAGACATTTCATACAGTAGGGAAATATGACTTCCCAGTTTCATTTAAACACTTTTCCTTTTTTTTTTTTGGACAGAAGAATAAAAGAAAAATATGGTCTACAGTTTGCAAAAAAGATGAGGTTTTGCAAATGGAGATATTCAGTACATGTTTTATTAAAGCATTGGAATTTCTGTGTTAGAAAACTCAACAACGAGATTTTACATTATGCAAAATAAAATGGGAAAGTTTCTGAGAGTGTCAGATATTTGCTTATTAAGTATTAAATGGCACCAGAAAGATCTTAACAGAGGGGAGAGGAAGACTGAAATTTAGGTCAAGATGAATAGATTAATAGATAGATTTTGGTGTCCACCCATAAGCCAAGTGTTCTATATAGTAACATAGCAAGGATGGGATTCAGTTTCCTAAACACAACTAATGGTACCATACTAGGTGCCTAGGAGCACCTGGCCTCCAGTCACTGCTTTCATAAGGCACAGGAGTTCTGTAGGGCACTTAGATTTGCAAGCATTCTACAGATATCTCAGATACTCTGAAGCATTATTCTCTTCCTTGAAGTGCACTGAAAGTACAAATTCTGGCATCACCCACAACACTCAAGTGTAGGTGTCTAAATACAGAGCTCAGCCCAACTTTAGCTTTCACTGATACCTGTCTTTCCATGTATTACAATAATTTTGGTGTCAACTCGACCCTAGCAGTAAGCTCATACTATTCATCACGGGAAGCATTCCTATATCTGCTAATTTATCTCAGCAGATACTGCCTGTCTCAGAGTTCAAGGAATCTGTTCTACACTAATCAGAGAGACCCCTTGTGTCATCACTTGAAAGAAAGAACTTCCACCCTGGGTACCTAAGGCAGAGGTACATCTATACATATATGTAACTATACATATATCATATATACATATATAAAACTTTTTTCATACTTACTTTTTTCTGTCAACTTGTTCAAGTCGTCTGTGAAATTCAGCAGCAGCCTTTGAGAAGTTCACCACAGCAGAAAAAAGAGGATCTAGAAAAAGAAGGGCTTTGTGAATAACTTTAGAGTGTTTACTGAGCCCAATCTACCTTTTAGTTGCCCAGTGGGAGAAAAACTACATTTGTCTTGCTGATATAATACCATTAATTTTGTTGTCTTCCATAATGGATTAGTTTCCCTAGTGCAGACATTAAAGAGCTGCACTACTAGCAGTAACAGACAAATACCTTATGCAATGAGACCAACAGGAAAGCAGAATGCTTGGTAAAGCTTTCACGAGTATACATTTTCCCTCTGCCTGGCAAGGAAAAACTGGCTGGCATTGCAAACTGAGAGCTCTGCACTTTCCTTTTTAACAAAGGGAAGCACTGTATTGTTCAGCTGACAAAAGCCTGACTTTCAATAAAAATACCAGCTCTTCCAGAAGGCGCTGGAAGAACAGCAGGATTTCGCTATAGGAGCGTGATGTCCTATTCATAGCATAACAGAAGAGAGTGGTATGTGTGTTGAATAGTATAGGTGAAGAACAAAAGACACAGCTATCATGGACCACAGTGATACACATGGTAGATTAAAGCAGCCAAATCCTGTGCTTGTTCCACACTGGAGTTATGGCATAGGAGGTGTCTCTGGAACAGCCCTGGCATGGGATTTTGCCTGTTATGCCTGGCTATGTGCAGTCATAGCTACAGGTATGGCAGGTTTTTTTTCCTGCCCTGTCTCTGGCAGTACATCCAAGCCATGTGGAATGACTTAGCCAAAGAAGCAGCAGGCCTTCCTTTTAATGGCAGTAGCAGCTGTGATGATTTGCTTGTGGAAGGCTGTGTTTAATACAGACACGTGAAAATTATCAATTTATACAAGTAATTTTTGTAGAATGAGTAACAGGTGGAGGTTATGAGGAGAGCTTCTGACTCAACACAAAAAACTCAATTACAAAGAAGGAAATTTTAGAACTTGTATATTTTGCCCACAAGTTTCAGAAAACTAGATAGGAAAATTGTATAGGAAAATGGGACATAAGATTTGATCATCTCTTAAATCCAGTCCTCTACTGGCAACTGTTATCCGTTTACTGTTTATAAGCTCATCACCCAATTTCATGTGATGTACTTTCCTGGGCTCCTATTGAAAGTTCTTCTTCAGTGTTGTTTGCTCTCCTATTTTTAGCAAAATTATTTGTTCCTCACAAGCCTACATTTACTTCATCTTATATTACTGTTGTTGAGTGTATGAATTAGAGGCACAGATTTTATGTATGCAAGCTGTTTATGGACTGGAGCATAGAGAGACTCATGTGACCTTGTGAGGGTGAGAATTCACACTTGTCCACAACCATGGCAAGAGCTTTAAGTTTGCCAGAGTTTTGCCCTGCTGACATCATGGCTATATCACAGCAACAGATTATTTTTCAGAAGCAGTAGGAGGGGATTTAAGAGGGGGAAAAAAAAAAAAAGAAAGATAATCTGAAAATATTTAAGAAACTTCATGTTCATGTTCACTAGCTATTCAGTGTTGTCAGTGTAGGTTATTTTAGAAAATATATTTCTTTTTTGCCCATTTGCAAATGTTTTTTCCTGATAACACATGACTAAAACCACATATTTGATGAAAAAAGGTTTCCAGCCTTCATTGTTGCAGAGGAACAGCTGAAATTTGAATCCAAAGGCAAAGGAAACCCTTAATCTATTATCTTAAAGGACAATTATGTGATTTATTCAGGCTTAATTAATAATTTTCTGACATTCAGTGTTGTCAATAAGTAATTCTGTGAAAATGCTGAGTGAAATGAATTTTAATTTTCACAGTACTGTAAAAGCTACCTATGCATTTTAATGTACTCTGGTGCAATACAATAAACAAAATTAGAAATTATCGTTTCATTCAAGAAATAATTTAAAACTCAACAAGCATCAGAGAAGAGACGTGAAAATAATTAATAGACTGAAAAACATGCCTTGTAAAGAAATGATCAAAATTACACATTGGTAAAGCTACTAAGGAGAGGTTTAAGTGATATTTCTCTAAAAATATTTTAAAAAAAAAAAAAGCTAAAAAAAGATTGCCTTTAGATTCTAGGAACAAGAACAAATGCATTGGTCAGAAGGTAGTTTGGTCAGCTTCTAATCCAAAATAGATAAAACCCCAAACAATGAAAATAAATTATTTCACAGAAATTTTGGTAGATGTTCTATTACCACAAAAAGAATATTCAGATCACACAAGGCTTGCTTTGTCTCAAGTGGTCTTCTTACAAAAAGAGGTGTCTTTTCAAAATAAAAAATTTTTCACCTAATCCATTACATGAAGTTTTAAATGTCATTTTCAATTTTCCCCAAAAGCGGATTCAATTTGCATTACTTCTAATGTTTCACATAACCCAAAAGCATGGCTCCATCAGATGGCAAGTGAATCAGATGGCAAGACTGAAAAATCTTGGTACAGAAACACAAGGAGTGAACATGGCAAGAAGGAGAAAAGAAGTGAGAGACAGAAAATTACTGTGGCAGCTATCCCAGCCTGGGATCCAGAGCACTCTGCTGCTTCAGACCTGTTTTATATGCTACAGAGCAACGTGTTCAAGTGCTTAGCAAATGGATGTATTAATGCAGAAGAGCTAGAGACGTGCTTCTGTGGCCTCAGGCACTGAGGCAGATGGTAAACAAGTTCCCTGGGGTCAGAGGAAGTCTTTGCCTTAGGAGGAATGGGCACCTGTTTCTCAACTTCCAAGCAGTCGCCATAAGCATTTTTAACATGTCTTCTATTTTAAGCAGGAGAGGGAAAAGCAGGCTGAGATATCTCTTTATTCTGCATTTGAGGTCCTTGACCGGCCATGAGCACTGTATTAATGCCTGTAATTAATAATATGCATGAAAATTGTTATAACCCTCTCATCTAGACAATAATGTGCTAAATCTGTGTTATGTTCAGAAAAAAAATAGAGGCTCTTTATTGTGATGGCAAAATTCAAATGGGAAAGTAAGGAATTCAGTTGCAGACCTGTAACAGATATAACATGTCCCTGCATGACTAATTAACTCATGTAAGAAATAGTCTTGTGGCTATTACTCACCAAATGATACTTTGTAAAGTTTCAGCTGTTCTTCATGATTCTTGGCCAATTTATAAATTCTGTTGCTATATCCTTTTAAGGCTTCTCCATAATCTCTACAGTCGAAAGGAATGACCTGGGAATCTGCCAGTTCATAAACCAGTTTTCCTCGTAACTGGGCAATCGTTAGCTGTTTCTTGAAGGTGGGGTCGTAAAATTTTTCCACTAGCTCAAATGTCTCATACACAGTGTGATAAACAGGATAATTGCTGAATTTGTCTGCTTTCTGGAAAAGATCAAACAAATTTGTCTGACTGCAGTTAAGAGATGTATTGATCACTTAATGACTATGATGTTTCATACAGTTTCCAAAACAAAAAAGCTATTTGCTACAAAACAAAATTTACTACCCTTCATTTTTTGTGTTCATATTAAGAAACTAAACCAATCGAAATCCATGGACTGTTGCACAGGATTAAGTGAGAAGGCTTCCCTCCCTCTGCCTACTGAAGACCTGTCTTCAGTGCCATTGCACAGAGATTGCCTTCACCAAGAATGAAAACAGTTTGAGGCTTTGGATAGCAAAAGTCTTCAATCACAGCCCCTTTTTACCTTGTGTAGCTATTTCTGAACACAGTCATGGAAGATTTGTATATTAAGGGGCCCACTAATGGCATGGTGAAATGAACTATATACCTTCAATCAGATTCTATAAATACCTTTCTGTGAACTTGACATCCTATAGAATATACACATTGTTGTAACACGTTTTATTCTCCAAACATTTAGGTTTCTTGCTAAATTAGGAAATGGCACTGATATACAAACCAGTCAAAGATGCTTTGAAACTTTTTTATTAATTCTGAATAAATGCTCATTCCAGGACGACTGCTCAGCACTATCAAACTTCTTCAAGCAATCTGGCAGACTTACCCTATTCTTGGTGTAACGAGCTCTGCCTGATGCAATTCCCAGTCGCTGAAAGTAAGCTTCAAAATCACTGCCTGACCCCAGTTTATTTATTCTACATGTAGAAAACACAACATCTTAGTGAAAGCACTTACTGAACAGCATGGTAGTTATTTATGCAAAATGCTGATTTTTCAGAGAAATTGAGGTCAGTTCTTCTGGAGGGCACATCAGGGACACTCGTAAGATCAGATACTAGATGAGTGGCAAGCTTAATTACTTAACTGATCTTATTCCCACATGCTGATTCAGTATTCAATACTGCTAGAAATATCTTTTAAAGGATGAATCCTGATTATGACACTGACCACATTTAGGGAAAAAAAAATATAACACACATTATACATAGGAGACATAAAATTGTATCAGACATGTCTCCGACACCTTAAAGCATCAATCATTTATTTCCAAACTAATATGAATTGGGCAGCAATGCATGTAAAGACAGATGTGTTTATGTACTTAGCACATTCCACAGCAGAATCCAAGACAAATAATTTCCACTGCAGAAGGCACGATCGGCATTTGGTACCTACGGGTCACTACTGCCATCTGGTGGGGAGATGTGGCATGGCAGGGGAGAAAATGGTAAAAAAGACACGTAATATACCAAGTATTTTAAAATATTTACATTTGGTATGAACTTTTAGGTTTCGATGTCTACCCTGGTGAATAATTGCTGTTTCTCAGCTAAAAAAGAAAGAAGTTTCTTCTCTTCTGGCTGAAGTTCTTCTGTTAGTATAAATTTCTGCAAGGAACTATTTGTATCAACTGTGAAAGATCAGATCTCGTAGCTTTGTCAAAAGGAAGAAATCTCAGTGAGCTTCATGAATCCAGAAACTCATCTTTACAGGGCCAGAAAGAGGCAGAACATTTTGGTCAAATCACACAAAGGGGCAGTTCTATTTACCTTACATGAGTAATGCCACACGTGAATGAGATTTAGCCCTCTGAGTCACAGTTTTAATACCTTCAAATATGAAGTTTAAATACCCTAATATATAGATTTGTAATGTAATATATTTACATCCATTGTATAAACAGAGAATAATTATCACAAGTTTTTTAATTGCTGCATTTTAATTACTGCTCTAGGCAGAATCTTTCAACTGAGCATTTGGTTATCATAACGGTTTTGATATTCTCTCATCTAGTTGGTGACTAAACTATGTTTTGAGCTTTTTCTCCACCCTGCTTTTCTTTTGATTGCTTTCCAAATTGCTTTTCTACTAATAAAAATGCCTTTAAAAAGTGTGAGATTTCATTTTACAGCAAGCATAATGTCATCATTAAAGAAAAAATTTTATTTTATTTTACTATAAAATATATTGCTAAAGAGTCACCTTGTGCTAAAAGGTTTTTGTATTGCTGTCATAAATAGCACATCTCAAAAAAATTCTGGAGAGTAGCCATGCTATGATATGATGAAAATACAGGGAGGGGAAAGCCCCCACGTATTAAAATCTTACCTTGGATAGCTATTATTTTCAGTTCCAGGATCTTTCTCAAGCCAGCTCTCATAAAGAGACTTATTTTCATAACCCTCATCAGGGCTTAAAATCTGGAGAGGAAAACATTATAATCTCATTGGAGGTACCACTAACTCAATTCATTATCACAGCAGCCCTTTATGGCCATCTGCATCATTCTCAACCAACAGAGTTCCTGCGTACAGGGAAGTACACGTACACTGTTTACATTTGTGACACCTATTTGTGGATCCCAACCACAAAAAGCATCTCATTGTCTCTTGCAACCAACCACAGACAGCAGAAAAGGGAAGGTTAAAGGCTCAAGGATACTAGCTGGAGCTCATCTACTACTGGGAGAAGTGGATTCTAAGGGTTTCTAGGACTTCTTACTGCCTTAAAACACTGCATATGTGCACACACAGCAGCATGTGTAATACCATGGGGCTCTCCCAGCAGCCAGGATGCCCCAACAGTTTTGCTTTCAGCAGGCAAGGGGAGATGATGACAGCCATAGCTCCGTGGAAATTTGTCCCACACAGGAGCAAAATTCTCTCAACAAGGCTAAACCTAAAATCTGGCTGCTTTTTCTATAGGAAAGCTACAAAGAACTGTGCTAGAAGGAAGGGTCCAAACCAGTCATATTACAGCAGTGCCAAGGAGACTCAACCAAGACTGGAGAATCCTTGGCAAGACATTGTATGGACAAATGCAGGTCTCACCCTTACCTTAAAAAAACCAAAAAAGCTCTGTAACCATGATGGAAAAGGTAGTATTAGTGCAGTCATCATACTGCCAGGAAAACTATGAAAGAGTATAAATCAATTGATCAAAGTTCTTAGAAAATCTGTGGTAGAGGTAAATCTAAATCAAGACTGCAGCCTTGGTCTCCATCTACACTTAAAACAACCTCTAACAGTCACGGTCTTTTAAATACAAGATAGGTTGTGATGTGTAGAGGATTGGGATTTATGGGGGGCTTTTTTCCAAAATACAAAGCATAAGTGTTCATGCCTAGATACGTGGTCCCACTATATTGTTGAGACTTAAATTCTGCATTGAAAAATATGTGGACTCCAACTTGAAAATCCAAAGAGCTCTGACCTCAGAGATTTTATCAATAACTAGCAGAAAAATTACAACTTTGTGAAATAACTGTTTGACTGCTGTCATTTTCAGAGCACTTTGGTCAAGTCCTAGGGCTAAAGTGAAAATGGCGCATTATTAAGTGCAAGCTGAACTCTGACATATGGGAGCAAAAGCACTCCATGCTCTGGGAAAGAAGTTATTCTGACACCTCTGGTCGTGTAGAAACCATTGGCCAGCTTTTTCATGCAACACTGAGAGCACAGTAAAACATACTATTTGCCCTGACTTAGATCCAAATCTAGAATCAGCTTAGGCTTGCTGTTACCTGAAGAAAGATGCAGAGTTCTTTAAGTATAAATGAAGCAGTGGTGATTAGAACAGGGCAATTGGAGCTGAGATATTGCAGACACTGTGTGGTGAAGACCAAATATTTAAACCCTAGCAGTGGAGCAGGGCCAAAAATTACAGGCAACAGCTAAATGTACCACCTGTATGCAGAGGACCACACTTAAATGCAGAACTTCTTGGAAGATAACACTTCACATGTACCCTACATTTCTTTTTGGACAAAATTGCCTCACAAGAAGAACAAAGGGAACTTTTGATTTTGGACTGTTTAATTTGAACAGAAATACCTTTCTTTTGGACTTGCATAGTCAGGTGTGAAGTTGCCAGGTTTCCTATTTTTTACATCATGCTTCTACTCTTAAAAATTAACACTGAATAGGAATTCATTTTTTTAAGTCAGTCTCAAGTACTTTGCAGGGTACTTTAATGGAAGTTTTCTGCTCAACCCAGCAATAGTTGAATAGTTGACTTAAGATGAAGAGTGAGGTACTATTTTTAGCCCAGAACACTTTTTTTAACTTTATCTTTTGCAGAAAAATGTCTTCCTGGGTAAGTGTCTTGCTGCAGACAGAAAGTAAATTATTTTATCCAGAGCCCTGCAGCACTAAGGACATGGAAATTTTTATATACAAAAGAGAATGCTCTTCAGTGTGCAAAGTGTCAGAGCTAATGTTTGGATAAGGACAGCTTCTTCCCCAACAAGGGCGAAAGAAAAGATTAAGATAGAAAGAATTTATAAGAAAATAAAATGTAGAAAAGAAAGGAAACTCATGGGAATAGCATAGATAAACCTCCCCAGATCCAAACCATGACATTTCAGGTGTTAAAAGTGTACTGTTTTTGAAAATAATTCAGGATGAGTGCATCTAGTGGGATGGAGACTGGTAGCTGAAGTCATCCTACCAAGTGCCATCAGATGCAGATTTTTACACTGGACCAAGTCACCTGAGTTCCCTTAATATCAGGGGTAAAATAGTTTTAGTTCTCTACATATAAAAATGGACAACCACATTTGGTCAAATGAAGCTCATCCTAAAGGCACCTATTTCTCCCCAGTGCCTTTAAATGGAGCCTATATTGCTTAAGTCAGTCAGAGATGTGTTCTGTTAACTGAGATGAATCCAGATCTGAGGACAGTGGCAATGGCTCATGCCAGGTGCCTAATCTAGTTAACTACTCAGATGGCCAGTTGAAATTCCGTGCTTTAATGGATCAAAATCTTTCAGCCTTATGATAATTTATCCTGAGAGGTGAAAGTAAAGGAGACATGGTTAGACCACTGCAAATCTATACATGTGGCCTGTTACAAAACCTTCTCAATCCTTCAATATTTATTACATATTTCAGGGCCTCAGTGAGATACAAAGGAGATTTGGGAGAACAGGCAGAAAAAAAATGGTCGCTAACCAATGTGAAAATTATTTCCTTCAGTGCTTACAACTTTAGAGAATTGTTCAATCATTTTGGTTTTATTATTATTATTTTTACTATATATTGAAAATAAGATGCCACTTATATCAGTGACACATTTCAGCCTTTAAGAATAGTGAGGAACTGTGGGCATGGACTGTGTACTGCTGATGGGATGTTTTGCAATTGATTTTGATGGGATGGAGATTCTTCCAGCACAGCAATAAAATAAATTCAGAAATAGTAGACACTCTGATTCCGTACCTGTTTTGTCAGATAATACACCAGTTTGTAGAGAAGAGGGGTGCAGTCAACTCTTAATGTGTAGTTACCTGGAAATAAAACAAATACATGGAAATTTTCCCTTCATGTACCAGTGGCATTATCTTCTTAATGGATTAAACTCTGCTGTGCCCACTTAGATAAACTTCTTGACTCCAAGGCAAGAATTTAGATCTTGCCTCGGAATATATATACAGAAATAGACTACTTGGTCACACTGTATAAGCTGCTGGCACTGCATAACAATGATGGATTGGTTATAGTACATACACAGTAATGTAATTAAGCCTTCCCATAGTTCTAAAAAAGGCCTAACTATCCCTCATTAGCCACAAGCCCTTGTCACTCATACGCTTCCTGAAGCTTGTGTTAAACAGAAGGCAAGAAATAAGATGTTAAAAATAAAGTTAGTGCTTACAGGAAGTGTGCAGGAGGAAAGGCCTTTAGGAAGCGTGTAAGAGGAAAGACATATTCCCTGCATGATGTTCTAAGAAATATTTCACTGAAGCTACTTTTCTTACCATAAAGAGTACTTTTTCAATGCTTTTGCAGACTGTATCTAGAAGACAAGTCATCTTCTAAATAAGAGACTTGCAAGATATCTGGTATTTTATGTTTCAGAACTAAGTCTCACTCGAACAGCAAGCAAAAAGATGCAGAGCAATGTTTTCATCTGCTGTCTACTAAACCTCTCCTACCCTTTACACCCATGAGGCTTCTATGCTGCCTGCAGGCTGTGCTGAGCTGGATAAGTATCTCATAGCCAAATTCTCAGCTACAGCAGCAAGAGCCCCATCAAAAAGAAACTATGACCATTTTTGGGATGGGCAGGAATGTAGAGCAATCTTCTCTATAGAGCAAACACCTCTGCCCTTAAATACAGACAACAACAACAAAGAGAGGAAGAAGAGTGAAAAGGCTGCAACTTAAAAAAACCCCACAAGCTCTCAGATAAGAGTTATTAGGTTATTGGTATAGTTAGATATTAGTTATCAGTTAATAGTTATCAGATTTTGATATGTCTTTAGACTTTTGGATCACCCTTTGCACAGTGTGTACTCACATATCACATTCTAGGACTAGACTGACAATTACAAAAAAGTACACAATGATGGAAAAAATACTACATAATGGTAATGATGTTTCCAAGGAAAATCTGTATTTGAGAACTGGAAATTAAAGTTACAAAAATGGTCAAAATGATGAACCCCTTTGCTTCTTTTCATTGCTATAAGACAATAAATAGAAATAATTTGCTGTCCAAAGTGTGGTACAAGTGCTGTGGAAAACATATGATGATAAACAAAACAATCGTCAGAGTACATGGATGCTATGACTCTATAGGGCGTTTTACTCCTCAGTCAGGTGAAAGATGTCCAAGATACTTAAACCAGTGCACTTACCATGGTGTTCTTTTCCTTATTACATATTTCTTTTCCAGTTGTTTTACTTTCACATTTTCTTTAATGCATAAAGCAAGAGACATGTTTGAATAATCATGAAAATTGTTAAGGCAGCAGCATGTTGGCTGCAAACCAACTAAAAAATATGTGTTACAATCCATGCTGAGAATTTGAAGCAGTTGTAAAGCTATTATTTCGTTCGTGAGATCTTCTAGGCGTGAAATTCTGCTCTACTTTTTACACAGCATGTAGGCTGCATAAATGAAGGAACAGCTCTAACCCTCCTTATTCCCCAACTCCAACTGAGCATTTAGAAACTGGGTTTGTCTTTTCTTTCTTTCCACTTCTTTTACCACAGACAAAATTTTCAGCTGACAGGAATAAAAAGAGTTCTTAAATATGCCTGTTGATACCCATTTGATTCACACACAGGAAGCCCAAATAAGCTGGGTTTGACATGGGAAGAGTAATGCCTTGAATAACTGAGGTTATGACAGAGCAGCTTCACAGGGCTCTTCTGACTATTCTTTCAGCATAGACAACAATATTATTTTCTGTAATAAAGCTCAGTCTATAAAAAAGCTCAGCATAATTTACGAAGGATTTTGTGATTTAGGTCATAGTGTAGAGCTCCACCCCAAAAAAGGCCAGTTTCTAAATAGCATTCCTGAATGACAGGTTCTTCTCATAATCTGAAAGACACAATAAACTGGATAATGGTGGATAAGGCTTTTTGTGGAACACTCTTCAGTGATTATTTTTGTAAGAGCCCTGCTATAATACATATGTAACTCCCTGCTCATAGCAATTAACAGAGGTGACCACACTGGCTGAAAGCACCAAATTGTCTCCTACCCTTACAAAGTGTAAGCCCAAGGTCTTGACACAAATTGTCTTACAAAAATAATAAATTAGTGTCTGAAAATATTATATTTCCACAGGGAAAGGTGCTGGAGCTGTGAACAGAACAAAAAGCAGACTGCCATATATCAAAACTTCAATTGCAAGTTAAAGCTAGTGCAGTTAAGAGAATGTTTAACATACAGAACGCTCAGTTAATTAACACAGAATACTACACTCCTCCAGAGGAGACTTTCTGGACTCCAGACATGGCCTGCAGCTCATGGATGACACTATTTGCAAAAGAAAGCAACATGACAATTTACATTGTTCTCTCTCTCCACTTAATTCTGTATTTGCTACTCTTAGATGGAATATCACAATACCTATATTCAGTTTTTCAGCTCTGGATGCAATAAATAATACACAAACTATTAAAAATTACACCTGGGAAATAAGGTAAGTTTAAAATAAAATACCCACCTTCTATAGAAGAATCTGTGTTGATGTAAGCAACCGCCCGTTCCTGAAGGATTTTGGCATTTTCCTGGAGTTCCAAATGTTACTTTCAATTAGTGATATTTAGTCAAAAGCATGTTTACAGCATTGCCTCTAACAACTCAGTCAGGATAAGTACTACTATGTACCTTACTAATTATATTGTTTGAGAAGGGGTAAATGACCTGGGCATATGAAATTCAGTTCTTTCTGGGACTTTATTTGTTGTGGAAAATATCCACAAAAGGTAAGTTCTGCCTGCTGCATCACACAGGAGCAAGATGGAACAGGAAAATTATGGAACACAATTGCAACACAATAAAATAAGGCTGTACATGTGTTTTAACTTTGCACATCATGACTTTCTGAACATGCAACATGTGACTGTGAGACCATTCAGAATTCCTCCATGCTTTTACTCCCTGATTATTCATGTGTTCTCCCAGCACTAAACTCAGTTTTAACACTGATGAACAGAGTACTGCTGTCATTTCTATGCTCTTTCACTTCAAAGAGGGATAAGTCAAAGCACTGAAATTCCCTATTAAAGTAAAGTTGACTATATTGAGTCCACTAACCATTGCTTTCATGCTAAATATATACACATATCTTGTTTAATCTTTTGCAAACTGGTAATTATGTTTGAATAGATATTGTAATCAGTAAGCAGTATTTTACCAAGTCTTGGCTTTGTGACAGATATTTTAATTAGGTTAGCAATTGTTACTTGATTCATTCAATTTAGAACCCAATTAATCATTTGTAAGTCATGTGAACTAAACATTGAATTGGTAACTGAAAACTACATAATAAAATTAGTATCTTTAAAACAAACAGTAGAGGAGATCCTGAGAAAGAATATGAAGGGAGGGAACAAAGCTGTCTATGCATTCCCGAGGCCTTGCAAAATCACACTGGCAGCATAAAGACATTCCTTCATTTATGAGCAATGGAGGTTGTCTGTGTAACAAAAGATGTTGCCACAGTTGCAGTGTTTCTGTTACACAGAAGACAGTGAATATCATGGGTTAATTTTCCTTGAGATTTAATACATGACAGATCTGGCAGCTGCAGAAAATGGGAATGTAAGCTATGAGGAATGTCTCTAGAGAAACTGAATCTAATTTAGGTGTAAAAGTCTAGGAAGGCACATCACCAAGATAAAAAAAGGAAACAATATCAGAACACTGAGGTTCGAATATGAACCTTGTAGGGCTGCTGCTCTGTGAAATAATGAGTGATAGATTACTAAATACCAAAATATATAAGCAAAAAAACCATTACTGAACAGCAGTAGCCATATTTAAAGTGAACATAAGAAGAACTAATTTATTCATGACTAGTTCAAGAGAAATTGATCATTTAACTATAATTTTTAAAATATTCCTCATAGTTAAAATAATTGAGTGGGTTTTTTCTTGACAGCATCTAGGTATAGGCATAGATATATAGACAAAGAAGTAATAAATAAAGTTTTATATACAGGTGAGATAAAATTTCAATGCCAACTCCTTAACATCTCTCAGTAAATGATTTGGAATAATTTAAATTATTCTTTCTTCATTTAATGTCCCAGAAACCAACAGTAAGATGCAGAGACTGTTACAGCTTTGAGCCAAACAGTTTATGGGAGAAAGAATTGGTGCAAATCCAAAGGAATAGAAATCTCAGCTTTGCTAATAGAATGATAAAATCCCTTTGGTGTTTGGGAGCATATTTCTGGGTTTGTTCCCTCCTCTGACACATGTCATTTTGCTATATAATTTTGTGGTTTATTGAAATACATGACATTTAATTAAACAGAAAAGATTAAAATATTTTATTTTATAGATTTTGAAAGCTCTAGCCACATATCTAAATATTATCGTGTAAATAAAATACTAACAGAAGAAGAAGACAACACATTTCTGTTAAACTGTTCAGTACTAATGAATGGATATAGTTCAGCAGAAATATGTTTTATCAGGCAATTTTCTGCCTGCTCTATTTCTGATTTGGATTTTACAGACAAAGCAATGACAACCCTTGTAAGACCTACATTTCTTATTGGGGTTGAACAAATTATCTTACAAGGTTAGGAATTTAACATGCCCAACAGGAAAAGAAATAGAAAAATAGTCAGAATCTCATGCTGAATTTCCCAACATCCTTGTATAAGGCAGGAATATAGCCACGGATCCCCCTACATAATTAATGAGCATCCTGTCCCTGAGACTCTACAATGCTGGAATTAACAGGAATTTTCAACTATTCACTTATAGTTTATACTTTCATTTGCCCTGAAGGACTGATTTCCACACAAAGAGCTTGGTGTGCTTATGGATTACAGTTTCATGATCTGGACTTAAGTTAAGGAACTAAGGAATTTCTCAAATGGTGAGTTACACAACAGACCAATATGGGTTGTATAAAATGCTGTCATTCTGTTAAATGAAGGTATAGATTTCCACATAGACAACACTGAGAGAATTGAATCTAAGTAGACTTTTAAATCTTGGAAGAGTTAGTGCACTTATGTTGTAAGAAGGTAGGTAGGTAATTTATACAAATTAGCAGCACCCAAAGGAGCCTGTTTCGCTCCAATTTTACCATGAAGCACTTGACTGCTGTCTAGGAATAGATGCTGGGTAGTGCAGCTTCCTGTAACACCCTTTCAAGTTTTGCTTTACTTTACACTATTTTTTATTTACCTCAGCCCACTCTGTGGAACCCAATAATCCAAATTCTTCTGCATCCCAACTAGCAAAAATAATAGTTCGCTTAGGTCTCCAACCTGCAATCACATAGTTAAACTTGAAAATTCAACTTCAGGTTTGAAAGTCTAGTAAAAGATCACCACAGTTAATTGAAATTGCTTTAAAATACCACTTAACTGATATAACAGTAAAAAAAATCCTCTCTAAACTCCTTAGAGGAACATATTATTGCAGAGGTATTTCTTCTTAATGTAATATTTTCATTCTACACAACTAAGAGGGTGCTATTACATTGGTGAGGGAACAAATTCAGCCAGCTAAGATGCAATGCTACATATGCATCTCTTCAATGAATTTGCATCTTTCATAATTAGAAATAAAACTTTTTGTAGCAGTGAAGTTAGATAACCACAACAGCTTAGGGCAACACTGTTCCTCAAAGCTGCTGTTTTCCATATCCATCATTTTATGTCTGTAATAATTGTTACCTTCCATCTTCATTTTACCAAAACTCCTTGCAATCTCTTGCAGAACAGCTGCACCCGTAGTTGGATCAATACCACCAAATACCCAAGAGTCTCTATGACCACCTAAAATAATGTATCTGTCTGGAAACAAACATACAATATCAGTTCATAATTAAAAATTCATTTGGGTTATCTTTGGTATTTCCTTTGATTGCATCTCTATTTGTATCAAAAGAAATATGAAGTTCAGTACCAGTGCTAGAATTTTATTTTTTAATGTAATCTGCAGTTATCCACTTAATCTACTGAAATATATAACTAAGGACAAGAAACATTTAATACATACTTTTCCACCTAAAGGTCTTTCATGTATATGACCTGCTACTAAGTATCAATAGTAGAATCTTAAGGTCCCAAATCATTACTAGTTTTCTGTACGCTGCCTTGTGTAAATTTTTGCAAAGTTAAAATGTATAAATGATGTAAGGGGAAACCACTGCAAAATTACAGGCATCATAAGAAACATTCTCTGACATCTATCATTCTATCACCCTCATTCAAATATATTCTTGGGAATGAAAATGAAAAGTGTAATGGGAGGGACAGAACAACCATTTAGGATTACTCAGACTTCATACTATCTGGCTATCTAAAAAACTTTAAGTTCCTTGCAACATGAGAACAATTTCATCAAACACAAAATAAAATAAAGAAGGATGCTCACCTGGTTCCATGGCTCCTCTGAGGATGCCAATTACGTTGTAAATTCGTGTTATTTTATTGCTTGTATGAACATGCATTCTGACTTTTCTGAAATGAAAGGCAGTATGGAGTGACCATTTCTGACTGAGAAGCCAATAAACACCAGTCCTAACATATAGGCCAGAGAATTGGTGCTTCTGTTCTGCTTTGTGTGTTCAGCACTGATCTAAAGTGTGTTCATCTGTCTCAGTGTCCCATTTTTCATTTCAGCTTAACCTGCTAACAGCAAGATGCTTTAGAAGCAACCCTATGAGGTGGGGCAATCTATAAATTTGCAAACATTTAGAGAATATATTGAATTTTTATTTATAGGAATCAATTAGATAATTGTGTACTAGAGGAGTAAACTGAAATGCATGCACAGTATTTAAAAATACATTCATATTTTGACCAAAATTATAGTTGTGGATATACATATTTTTATAAAGAATACACTTTGGTTTACTGGCACAATTCCATTAATAAGCCAGAATGTGGAGAAAATGTCATTAGGAATATTCATCAGGAATAAATTGAAATCTCTCTGATCAAGATTTGCCAGTCATAGAATTATAGAACAGTTTGGGTTGGCAGGGACCTTAAAGATCATCTAGTTCCAACCTCCCAGCCATGGGCAGAGAAGCTTCCACTAGAGGCAGGGAACCTTCTACTAGAAGTATGATTTACTTTTTCCCTGCCTGCACACTGAACACCTTCATCCTTGCCTCCCCAGTAAAATCCAGTTATGAAATTATATAAAAACAAAGGAAATCTAGTTATTAAGAGAGATAAAAATAATGTAGTATTCAGCCCTCTTAACCTGTAGAAGAAACAAAGCACCAAACAACACTTTTTTTAGGTCTGGCAAAACCTTCAGAGTTTCACATTTGAAGCTCTTTTCAGCAGCAAATCTGCATAGCTGTCAAAATCAAAACTTACTTCAGGACAGCCGCTGGATCTTTGCCCAGAAAATAACTGACACTACTGCCTTGAACGTGCCTGTACTTGCACACTTTCCATGCGCAAGTGACTTTCTCCTAGACTCAAAATGTTCCTTTTGATATGGAGCTGCTCTGAGAAAGAAGTTATGTGTAGGATTAGCTCATATTTACTAAAAATATGATCCTTCCAAGCAGCAAGATGTTAAAAGGTGTATTAAAAAATATTTCACGTGTATGAGTTTAGTGGATGAATCACATTGTTTTCTCACTGTTGCTCCTCAAGATATTTCAAACAGCACATAATTATGTCAAATATGCTTCCTTATTTATTTATTCCTACTTTATTCATTTTCAGCTAGTGTTAAAGCAGAGCAGAAAAGAAGAATGATAAATGAAGCCTTTATAAAATTATGTATTCAGATATTATATTTTCAGACTTTTTTTTTTCCCAGGAGATGGAATAGTGATACTGATACACTTTTTTTACACACTGTTCATTGTGGTCCATTACTAGTCCTTGTAGAATGAAACCTCATCTGAAATAAACTGAAATTATTTTTATGTAGAAAATTCATAGAAAAGTGGTCTTTATTGCAATTTATTGCCAAATGCCATTGTCATGTGTCTTGGACTGCTAATTTATTATCATTTATTATCTAATTTAATTTCAAATTCTAAAAATTATCATCAAGTGTAGCCCAATCAGAAGGATGTAAATTTCTCCAGAATATCTCTAGATGTATTGTTTCACACTCTTTGGGGATTTTTTTTTTCCAATATTGTATAAATGGGCAAGTGTTAAAACACACCTTGTAGAAGAGTTGCCTGCAAATCCTGGTCCTATGTTATATGACACATTGAGACTTCCCTTCCAGCTGCTGTCTGGAGCTGCAGGTCCTCCCATTGCACTGTGAAGTAAACACCAAGACAAATGCAGCTGGCCAGTAGGCTAGAACCATAAATTCCCTTCATAATTATTGCAGCAAAACCAAGGTGGCTTTACAAAATTCTTGAAAGCATTATTGCAGAAACAGGTTACTTTGAATTTTCCACATTTTCTGAAGCACACATTTACAACAAAAGAGTAGTAAATGCAAATAACAGCATAGATTTTGCCATCTTAGTATAAAAAATTTGGGCTTTTGTCAATATTGATTCCTGAATGAGGAGAATTGATGTATACTCACCTCAATAATATTTCTGCATCATGATATCCGATGGGGTGAACTGGTATTTGGGGAATTCCTACTCCTTCATTAACTTTAAACCTGAAAATGTACTCTGAGAAAACAGTTCTTAGCAGTTTTTACCAAACTGGAAACACTTTTGAACAGTGCAGCCACACAGTAGCCACAAGCATCCATCATTCTTTTTAATTCTCACATCATTTCTCAGACCTTGCTTCTAGGAACACAAACTGTAACGACAGAACCACAAACCTAGCAATGCATCTGTACAATTGCTCAAAAGAAGTCCCCACATTTGATGCAAGGTTAGATTTGCTGTCCATCCATATTATTACATCCCCTCAAAGCTGGCTGTGGAAAAAACAGGTCAGCGTGTGAGGTGAAGATAGCACCCATGCAGCTGATTGGCAAGCTGCAGAAGCATCCACAGATACATTTACCTATGCTGAAGACAAACAATGCTTCTCTGAGTCTGGTGGGACAGGCATACACAACCTATCCTGTTTTTTCAGCAGATTGTCTTATGCCCCAACAATGGTCACACAAACCCATGAGCTTTCCAGAAGCACCCCTGTATACCAACTCCACCAGCAGATAGCACTGGTAGGCATCTTAGTTCAGACTCAGTTTAGGATGCCAAGAAGGACAAGACAAGAGCATGGTACCAACATCTGAAAGACTCCAGGCTACTGCTGTTTTTACTGCAGGAATTTAATTCAACATAAAGAGGATTTTAAACTGCTTTTCTGCTTGGAATTTATGATCAGCAAGGAAACATACCTTCAAGCAAACCTATTAGTCCTCTTTGATGGTAGAGTATAATCTAGTTTAAACTGGTCCTCTTGAGAAACACAGATATTTAAAAATGGCTAGAAATTCTCAGCCATTTTCTGCTGCTTCACAGTCTGTAAACCTGCACATCCTGCTTTTCTAAGAGTTATAAGGCTGGGATCATACAGACAGACTTTCCTAAAAACTTTCTTTCCCTGCCTAAGTTAAAAACAATCAACTGGAGTGGCATATAGGTAGAACTTAGTCTGCAATACGAAGATCAACTACTGCCAGAAATTATTTCTAGCAGCTTTTTTCTCTTCATCTCTACTGAAAATAAATTAATTTCAAGTGCCACACTTTCAGCACCAGTTTGTAAAGTACTTGATGGCCCAGGTTACAGAACTTTTACTCACCTTTTGCAGGATAACCTGGTGTTAGAGGGTCCCCAGCTCCATTCAGGTTTAATACATTCCCACGCTGGACTCCTCCACCTGGAAGGTTCCAGCCACCTGGATAAGTATCTACTCCTGGGGCGCAGTAGTCAGCAGGGTCTGAATAAAGTATCATCCCTTGGGCTCCTGCTAATATGGCATTTTTAACCTGTGAAAGTATTTGCTTTTAAGAAATGCCTTTTGTTGCTGTTTTTGTTAATGCAGTGATAATTCTTAATGTAGGAATTTGCTTTTATGCAGACATAGTTTTAGAAGTTTTGTATGTGCAGGAGTGAAAATGACCCCAGATCCAGCAAAAGAACAAACCTCAGTGAAACACAGCATGTTTCATTATGAAATACAGCACAGGACATAAAACTGAGGCACAAAAACTGACCACTATCACCACTGCCCCACTATCACCAGTTTTGCCAGTGTTGTCAGAAGAGATAATTATTCAGTCTCTGTGCATCAGACTCCTTGTCAAATAATTACTATTTCAAAATACTGCAGTACTATGAATGAAAAGTGTCAAAAGTCTTGGCTCTACAAACTACTCAGTTCCCTAAATTACTCTCTTGCAAGAACTGCCTAGGGGGTTTGCAGTCATCTCAGTCTCAGGAGTTTGATACATTCATCTGGCTTTATTGTTTGGAAGTTATTCTTACACAGCAGTCACAATGGGTACATTGCAGGCTTCCTTCTGCTCATATGTCCAACTTAGATCCCTCACTAACTCCCTTTCAGCTCTGCCACGAACAGTGTCCGACCCGCAGAGGAAAAATTAAAACACGACCCTTACTTTGTTTCCTCTGAAAATCTTCCCATATCTGGCAATGACAATCTTTCCTGTACAGTTAATTCCCATTTCACGCTCCAACTTAAAAAAATCTTCTGTACGGCCATAATTCACATAT
This sequence comes from Myrmophylax atrothorax, assembly GCA_026770055.1. Taxonomy (NCBI): domain Eukaryota; kingdom Metazoa; phylum Chordata; class Aves; order Passeriformes; family Thamnophilidae; genus Myrmophylax; species Myrmophylax atrothorax. The sequence continues at coordinate 84,241,535 of JAOXXN010000001.1, forward strand.
ACCAGATCTGCCTGCACAGAAAAGAAAAGCAGTGTCATGGCAACAGGTCAATCAACAGAGAAAATAGTTATGGGGGTTTTTTTTGCATTTCAATAAATGGGATCCAGTGCCCATAGAAATAATAGAAAAGATATCCACAATATTCTATAGGAAGCTTTGGCTTAAACTGCTGACCTTTGCATCTTTTTCTGCACTTAATAGCACTAAAATCTGAGTCTGGAAAATAAACCAACATACTTTGCTAAACTGACAAACTTGTCCAGCTGTGAAAAAATAGTAGACAATCTTGCATACACAAACACTCACTATTACATAATTTCATTAATTTATGCAATGAAATGTAGTCCTAACCTGTTCCATAATGAATTAGCTGATTAACTGATGGACTTCTGTGGCCTTTGAAGGCATTCATTTAATCCAAAATGTCTTCCAACTTGATTTATATATTGTTATTTCTACTTGTGCCCTAAGCAAGTCCTCTCCATATGATTGCATAATGTGGAGCAATCTGAGATATATCCAAAATTTTCATCAAGATAAGAATTTTTCACCTATTATGTGATTCAGAGTTCTAGCCATTTGAGAAAGTATTTTTGGTCACAAAAACTTCTAACCTTTGTACATATGTGGTCTAGCTGAGTTTAAGTGTTCCTCAATTAACACAAATGGTTAGTTAAGACCCCTACAACTTATATTTGGAGAAGCTGGAGCAACCTATCCCAGCAAGGTAGGGATAGGGACATTCACAAAATATGACTTCAGCTAATAGTACTCTTACATAGTACATACTCTTACATAATGCATACTCTTGCATTTTTCCTTACCTCTGGCACTCCTTGTGTTGAATAAGCATTATATGGTGGTAGTATATCAGTAACATTTTCATACCCCTGTGGAGGTGGTTCAAACAACGACGTATTGAAAATCTACCAATAAATAACAGAAGTCTTCTGTCAAACACTCCAGGCACTAATTCACACACTAAGCAAACACTGAGTGTGCAAACTATATGCTAGTTTCCATAAATTGCTAGCAAAAAGTACAGTTCTAACGAGCATGCGTAATTTCAAACAAAAAGACAGCTGGAGATCGAGAGCTGAACTTTTCTAACAGAATGCAGATATGATGCAAGGAGATAGAACACTTGTCAGAAGATGCTCATCAGTCACTGCCTGAACCTAAGCAAAGAAGTAGCTGAAAATTGCCAAGAGGTGGCAGCAATTAAAAGACATCTACGTTGTCCGTGCCATCCTGCGTATTTTTGTGGTTACTCAGACCTATATTATTATTATTCTCTTCATCTATTTGCTAGTTATGCTCCAGTTAAATGTGCTACCTTTTATCACCATCTATTGTAACACTCATGTTGCCTTAAGGTTCATGTCCACTTTTTGTTACCTTGTGAAATTACAGAGTTTCTGGAAAAATTTCTTCATTATATCACTTCTAAAATTATGTCATACTTAGCACATATTCTTTTGTTCCTACCATGGCTCTTCCTTCTAAAGACTGACTAGTTCATTGGGCCTTCCAATGCTAACTTAGGAGACACCATTGGAAGTTGGTGGGATAAGGTTCAGAGCAAGGGAAACATGGCAGTGCTTCATACAATCAATAGTATCTCTGCAATTCCTTACCTCAGCATGTTGTGGAAGCAAAAGCTGTTCAGAGCTTCAAGCAGAGTTTGGTATTTGGAAGAGAGATCTAATGAGGGTCTCTGACTGAATAAACACTTGGAAAAGAGGTCTAATGAGGATTCTGCAAGAGACTAATTGCAGCATATTCAGAGAACTCCTGAACTGAAAACAGCTGTACACTAGAAGAACTGCATGCCTCTTTTAAGCAGTCCTGCACATCTATTTAAGGCTGTTTATGAAAATGCAATGTTGGCTTAGATGTATCCTTAAACTGAACTTTTCTAACACCTTATGGTCTACTAGTGTTAATTGCAGCCTCTCCACATATCCTTGTTCTGTATGAGGCAATGAGATTTCAGCCACTCTGCTGTGCTACTGCATAGCCTGGAAAACCATTTCTAAACATAAGTTCCCTTTGCACTAGATTTTTTGTTGTATTATAAAGCAGTTGCTGAGCTGAATAGGAGGGAAAAGAGAGGAAGACAGGTTTTTTTAAAGAAGTCTTACATAAATATAGTTTTGTCATTAAAAAGTTCACCTCATTCCCTTGATCATCAATTACTGAGATGTAGTTTGGCTGCTTTTCATTTGGGTATGAAAGAAGCACATCATAATGAACAAGTTCTGCTGAATCCAATCCAAATTCCTTCCACTGGCCTTGAATTTGTTTGGCAAGAAGAAGATTCTGTTCAGTTCCCGCGAGATGAGGCAACTTGGTAAATGAGCTAGAATAAAACAGAACACCACTAGTAAGCATCAAATTGAGACACAAAATAGTGGACTAGGATCAGTGCATATAAAGCTAACCCTCAAGCTACAATGCACGGACAGCAAGGTCTTACAGTTAAAGTTTGAGCTGTATAACATATTGTCTATCAGAGTCGGCATCAGGACAAGCACAAAATTTAGTCAGAGCAGAGGATCTTTTCTGAGGCCTTAAGTTGTCAGTTGAATTTCTCTTTGCATAGCAGGATTAACCACATCTACACACAAGCAATGAAAATCAGTGTTGAAGACATTCAGCAAAAGAGTATGAGCAGTATGCAAGGAGTAGAAATAAATATAGGAAAGATACACATTCAGAACGAAGCCTTCCAGATCATTCTGGTATCCTATGATAGATTTGTATGCTATTGGCATATTGTGTCCTAATGTCCTAAGAAGCCTCTGTGTCCCTCTGAGTGTAAAGTGAAATAAAAGGAAACCTGTTGGTGAGGATGATGGTCACAGTTCTGTCAAAGTAATGGCCACAGTCTTGT
>JAOXXN010000001.1:84245313-84272839 GCA_026770055.1 Myrmophylax atrothorax
GTTTCAATTTTTCACTTCTAAACAGTTTAACCCTTTTCAGAGCTACAATACAGTGACCAAAGTGTGTTTTTTCTGAGATTCATAGTTTATTTTCCCCACTTGATAAAAGTAGATTCAGTAGTCTGAAAAACTAAGAATATAGATCAAAATTCCCAAGTTCACTTTTTTATACTTTTTGACAAACTTTTTGGATAGTGTATTAATACAATTTTTCTGCAATTCCTGATTTTTATTTGAGTTTAGGCAAAAAAACCCCAACTCGACCAGTATGAAGCACTTGGCCCATCATCAAAGCAAGCAGACACATGAGATACCATTAATATTCTATTGCCAAGAGACATTAGCATAATTGCACAGCTATTTCATGCTCTCATCAATCTCTACGTTGCCTAGATTCTCACTCAAACATAATTTTCATGAATTCTTCAATCTACTGAAAACAACAAATACAAAATAAGAGACAGCCTATAGACTTAAAAAGCTAATTGATGTTAGAAATTAAACCTTTGGGGTTTAGAATAAATGTACAGAAATCAAACTTGTCAGTAATCCTTTGATGTTCATGATGCAGCTGCTGACTTACATGCTGAATACCAACTTTTTACTAACCAGAGGTTATATTCTTTCCTTTTCATGTGAATATATTAGTTCCTCTATAGAAATACAAATATACAGTGTTGGTTTTTCTTTTTCAGTGGAATATACAGCAAAGGAAAAGGATATTTATTTTTTTATCCTTAGAATTTTAGATGTCTTGAAAGAACTTCATGGATACACCAGGATGCAAAAAAAAGTATTTTCGCTATCAATTACATCATGCAAGACTTAACAAACTGTACACTCACACTGACCATGGATAAAAGATGGGTATAATGGGAAGTCAAAACATGCAATTAGCAGCACATTATCCAATATGGCCACACTAAAGGAATTATCAGTTTTAAGCACACAAGCAACTCAATGCCACGCAAATTTGTATCATTAATTTTAATATATTAATTTTGTACTTAGACTAGCTGCTGAAAGTGAAAGTTTAAGGAGACACTGAACAGATGATCAATCAAATGTAATTCATAGCAATCAGCATATCCCAAATACAGTAAAATCATCTCAGTCTGAGAGAAAGCAAAGTTATCTGATGTTAGAGCTTCAGATGCTTGCAAGAAAAAAACCAGACACGCTTCATTAAATCAAGAAGATGAAAAATCATAATAAAAAAGACTGGTAAGCACTGGCAGTAATGCAGCTTGAGTGAAATAGACTTGACAGTAAAACCGTTCCAAACAAGTAACTTCAAAAATTGGGCTGGGTGTGGGGGGAAGAGAAGACTTGTGAGCCTCTCCCTTCTCCTTCTCTCAGACATTCCATACAAATTAAATTCTTCCAAAGCATCTTAACACCTATGCTTCCAGCAGCCCTTCCTCAGAGCTGATGTTATCACTTTCTGGCTTTTGTGACTGACAAAATTGTTCAAAAAATGGGATGCAAACATCTTACCGAAGGAATTGCTTGATATTCTCTGCTTTCATTTCAGCCACAAGTTTCTGTCCCACATTTTGATCAACATCTGAAGAGTTGGGGGTTTTTTCGGTCAGTTTTGTAAACCATCCTGAAACACATTTGAAAAGCTTCCTTCTTAGCAGGAATGCCAGTTCTCACATGGTTGAGTCTATGAGCAACCTGAAGTATTGGGCAGTTAAAACCACATGGATGAACAGGGCTTACAGTACCCTTTGTCATTGTCTGCCAGCTCAGAGAAGTCAAGCAAAAAAGTAAAATATACTTAATTTATAAAATTTCCTAGAGAGTGACATATTCAAAAAAGTGCATCCTCAATCCCTGGTAAATCCCCTTTACCTGCCTTTTTAAGGAAGAATCATCTCTCATTAATTTTAAACTTCAGTTTAAATTCTCAATTAACTGTTTGCAGTGTGAGGTTTGTGCTCTTGATACTCAGGGTGACATTCCCTTATTGATTTTATGAATGTATTTTAAAATACATGTGTAAGCATATTTAAAATTAAGGTCTAAGACTCAAGAGCCATTGTGCCAGCCTTATAATAGTTACAGACATGGGTAAGGGTGGCGTTAGTCTATTTAATAATTAAAGGAATAAAGTTAACTTTAACCCAAGTCAATTTTAAAATGTTAAATATTTATTCAGGAACCATAAATATTTGTAGGAGAAGGTATATTAACTGTATGTATTTGTCTTAAGAAAAAAAAAAACAGAACAAGCAACAAAAAAAACGAAAAAAATCATTTTATATTATAGCAAGACAATCCAAAAATGGGAAAATTTCTATAAAACAAATACATGTGCTGTCACATGCACAATATATATGACCCCTTAGACTTAAATGCAATTGAAGTAACACTCTGAACTGATATACTGGATCAGACCAAAGGTCCATCTTGCCTAGTATCCTGTTTTAGAGCATGGCCAAAATATGATGTTCGGGGACATGTGTAAGAATAGCACAAACACCAGAAATTTGCAGCTCAGCGACCTCCTAAAACAAACTAATGTTTTGCATATTTAATAGCTCTCATAGATTTTCCTTTCATGCTTTAGTCTTAGGTGTGTGCAACAACACAACTTTAAAAAGAACATGCAATTTCAGATTTAAAATTGAATGCTGGAAGTGACTTCAGAAAAGAATTTCATGTTCTAGTAAAGTTCATTGTGCATGATGAAAAACTTCAGTAACTCCACTCTTGGCTGTCAGTCAAACTCCTCCTCCTCCTCTACATTCCACCCTTAATTTCTAAAATAGCAACTGAATTGGAGCATTTAAATAGATCTTCATTAAAAATCAGGAAATACAAATTAAAAAAAATATGGAGATCTTGCAATCGCTGAAGTCTCAAAATCTTCTATTAATCTTTCCTCTTTGAAAGCCTGGCTGCCCATTTTGGGAAGCTGTCAATTCATCGAGGCTTGCCCTGAGCAGAAGCACACAGCCATTCTATTCCTCACTCCCTAAAGAACAAAATTGCTCAAGAGAGAACAACTTCTTAGAAAAGCAGTGGAAGGAGTACTTTATAATGCACCTAAAAAGCAGTATAATCTTTCTGACGGTGAGCTAATAACAAAGGGGTTGCACTTAAGTATGTGCAGGGGACAAAAACTGGGGGCTGAGCCCCCAAGTCTCCGTACTCACCTGTAAGAAAGCCCAGCAGAAAACAGCCAAGCAGCCCAGGACAGATGAGCCACGTGCAGAGGGTGGTCTTGCTCCTGGCCATACGGGCATTACTGGCCAGCAGCTTGGCAGGCTGTGAGGAGGGCAGGCAGGCAGCTGCATTCCTCCTCCTCTGTCTCCTCCTTCTCTTACTGCCTGCAGCCCCAGGGCTGTCCCTGGCCTCTCTGTGTTTCTCAGCTCTCATGCTGCCTAACCAGCCTTAGTCCCTGGATGATGCTGATAGAATTTTCTGAGTGCAACATAACACTTCCTTTTCTTAGCCTCACTCCACAAGACAGCTCCTGTGTCTTCTGTCTTATCTCTGTGACAAATATATATCTAGGCTGCACACCAAGCAAGGTACAAGTATTTTTTAAAGGCTAATCTCTAATTATTATCAGAACTTTCTTGTTTTGAGTTTGTTTTAGGCTTGATCACAACCTGTTACAGTGGAAGTGGCCAAGAGATGACATTAAGGGAAAACTAGTTGCCTCTTTACCAACAAAGCATTTAATTGCTTGCTTTTGTAATCCATAGTAAGATTAATCCTTGTAAAGTGATGAATACTTAGAGTAGCTGAGAATACAATTTACATTACCTGGTGAGGATGCTTCCTGACATCATCCAATTTTCTACTGGCAAAGGTGCAGAATTATTTCCTGTATTCTCTACCTTTTTACACTTCAGATCACAACATTCTTAAGATCAAGTTTTCCTAGTCTAATTCAGTCAAATCCATCATTATCTCACAGGGAAGGACACAACTTCAACCCAGAGAATAGTCAGAAAATATGTTCACAGTGATGCCTAACAATTTTAGTGTATATTTTGCAGATTTTTAGAATCATATAGGTTACATGAATTCTCCTGGGTTGTTCACATTACTAGGTGGTGTTGGAAAGTTACTAATATGTTTTCTCACAGATTCTTAAGCTTTGTCATGTCCTGCCAAGGCCATGGTCTTTAGGAAGAACCACCTGCAGACAGCTTGAAGACAAGAAGAAGGCCTAGAGGTCCTGGAGTTTCTCCAAGGAGCAGTTCTGAAGACCTCTATGGATGGGGTACCAGGGGAAATGAGAATCATGGTTAGTCATAGATAGGTAATATGCTAATGGCTGGAGAGGTTATAAAAACTGAAACACCTCTGGTCATGTGTGCGCAGACCTCAAGTGTGAACCTTGGAAACTTTCAGTAAAGGTATACCATCTATCTTTCTCCATTAATATTGTTTCTGAGTGTCTGTTTCCATGGAAATGTAGGCAACAGGCAACAATAGAATTATAGAATCATCATACTTTTTCACAAACCTACCCTAACCCTGCATGTCATTCCCTGCTGGTGAGTTCCTGCATGGCTATACAGAAGTTAAGCCTCATCTTTCTGGAACTGAGGACTTGCCCATTTAAGACCAGTTACATAGCTGAAAGCAGAAAAGCTTTTCTGGGAGCCTGGAATGTTCCACGTTCCTACCACTTACTCTCAAAGTCCAAAGCAGATACATTTTGTGAAAGAAATGCCAGTACTCCAAGTATCAAAACTTTCTTAAACACATTAGGTTGATCTGAAAATTATTGGAAAAAGCTGAAAAGACTGATTAATATCCTATTTACTTCACTAAGGCTTTTTAGAGAATAATTACACCACTTGGGTATTCTGCAACAGTCACAGCCACTGTCTCAAGCACAGGAGTGTAGATCTTTGTTCAAATGATAAGCACGTCCAGTTTTGTGATTTTTTTGCCTGTCATTTCCCAGCTGCTCATAAGCCATCACAAATTCTGAACAGCAATGACATTTCACACCAGCAACTCAATTGACATATACAAACCAGATGGAATTCCACCTACAGACTTCATAAAGAATGAGCATATTGATGTATTATTAGCATTTATATAGCACCACAGGTGTAGGACTGGCACATAATAGACAGTAAAATGACAAGGGCTTTTGGAGATTACTAACAAAATTAGACCTCACATGATGCATGTGAGTGCATCAGTGGAGGAAGAAGGTAAGAATAGCAACAGTGAGAATGTATGAAATGTATTTATTTCTATGCCTGTGTCTTTTTAAAGTGACAAGGGCATTAATTCCAGGTTGAATAACAGCAGCAACAAAGTGGGTTCTACCACTTAAAATACAGTCCTCAAACTATTAGACTCCTTTTCTTAGACCAGTGACAAAATGGTCCAAAATACAAACTCCTGAATGCACAGTGCTTCTTTAAATTAATATCAGTTTTAAAATCAGCACAAAAACTATCAGTTACTGCATATACCTCATATTGAACTCAGGAGTGGTAAGAATTGCTCATGTTGATAGCGAAAACGGGAGCGAGATTCAGCTGAACATAACATAACTTGCAGGTAGCTACACATGTTTTACTTAGTTAAAATATATTAATCTCTGGTAAACTATAAAAGCTAAAAAAATGGCAAGGATACACGTCAGATGCAAAACTAGCATTCATTTGTGTGTTGAATGCATAATTATATTATACAGCCAATTAGTAAAACCAGCAATAATACACAGGATGAATGCCAGGGCTTGTAAACTATAGGTTGTAGCTGCTCAGCTACTGGGCCCTAAAGCTTCATATTTGCAGCAAGAAAGACATTACTTGGTTGTGCTGCTTGACCTGTTGTTTGACTAAAGGTTGAACTTGAGGCTTGAAAGATCAAAGGGCCCTAGTTTGTGGGAAAGGCAGCATTGTCAGGAAAAATGGCAACAGGGGAATGCTCAAGTGCTATTTCAAATTAGTAGTTTTCTTCTGACTCTCCCCATTGCATGGTCCCCCAGACTCTCTCACGGCCTCTGCAATCAGATTAAAAGAGCAGTAGATGTTAATGCTTTGAGTCGGAGTCTTTGTTATCTTGAACGTCATGAGTCCATTATCAGATTCCAGCTAAAATAAAATTTACATTGCTGGCAGCTGACAAGTCTAGCTTGCAAACTTTGACCCTTTATTTTACAAGAGGAATTAAGAAATTATGCTGCCAGGTCAACAGACTTTCCAGCCAAAGTAGCATTGATATTGCTGCTTTCATGAAAAAACAGATTCATTTTAATACAGGTATAGTTTCTACCTTTTCCACACATGGGTATGATTTAATTTCATTTGATTTAGGCTCTTAGTGGATGGGATGGTCATATTCTTCAGAAAACCTGAATAGTATCCAATTTGTGATTATATGATAAAAATAATTTCTTCAAAAAATACTGTTACTTTTTCACTTTACTTCCACATTCTTTAACTGATTTCACACTCAGGGCTTGAGTTAGGTAATAGCTATGCCCCTGAGATATTTTGGCAGATCTAACAAAAAATACAATGACTTAAAGGAGTTATTCCTGGATCTGGCCTTTCCTTCATAGACTCCTTCAAAGCATACACCTCCATGTATTATGTGGCTAGTTCAGACTAGTTTTTTGAGCTCTAAGGATCAATAGACTGGACATATTTCTCAGTACAGCTAGAAAGTTTGCAAGAACATATTAACTCTGCTTTTAACACATATTACTTATTTAACCATTGTTCTCCACTTGTCTGCTTTGAATGCATATTACTTTTTTAACCATTGTTCTCCACTTGTCGGGCAGGAACTGGATGTCTCTATTAGTTGATACATGTCAGTTGGCCTGATTTTCTTTATATCTGCAAAATACTTCTTTGTATCATAGTAGTAAATGAGTCCCATGAAATGACATTTCTCAGTACATACACAACTACTCTCTCATTTTCTGCTTTTTGTTTAGAACTCATAATCCAAGTGACACATATAGAAAAAGGATAGCTGCATATGCATCCATGCATATGTTTTGACATATGGCTTGGATAGCTGACTAAAAATCAGATAGCTTCAGTAAATAGCTACATAGGCTTTGGTCTTTGCTGTCCAATTATGACACCAATCATTTTTACCTTGAATAGTCTTTGAGGAATGGAAGGGTGCAGTGGCTCTATCTAGACTCCACAGCTGACTGACAATAAGAAATTATTTAAGGAGTAGAATATTTTTATCAAAATTTCCATAGAATTTCTTGAAGACTAAAACACAAATTATTTAAAAATATTATTTAAATAAAAAGGTAGATGCATTTAGACACATTGGTGAGCACCAAGTATTGGTCTTCTCAGAAAGGAGATCAGAAAAGTTTCATATTGACAAGTGAGAATGGAAACACCACAAATGATAACATGGAGCATAGAGTCTTTGACCTCAAATCTCCTTGATAGGAGACTGTGCTAGGGCTTGGGAGAAAAGCTGGGTCAAGACCATCTAAATACATTCCTCTCCTAGAAAATAAAGTCAAGCTCCATTTGCTTTAAAAATTCAACAGCTACAGGTTGTGGTTTGCATTGAAAAAAGATGGGTCACTGTACAATTTGAATTCCACCTTATCAAAACTTCATGTAAACCACCACATTACAACCAGCTTTATAGATGCTTCCTCTCTCTGGACTAGTCAGCATTAAATTTTTTTGTGTGCAGGGGAACAGACTCATAGAATCATAGAACGACTTGGGCAAGAAGGGACATTAAAGATCATCTATTTCCAACCTCCCTGTCATGGGCAGGGAATGTTCCACTAGACCAGGTTGCTCAAAGACACATCCAGCCTGGCCTTGAACACCAACTTCTCTGGGTAACCTGTACCAGTGCCTCCCCACCACCACAGAATATAATTTCTTCCTAATATCTAACCTAGATCTAACCTCCCCCATCACCTTAAGGCCATTCCCCCTTGTCCTATCACTACACACCCTTCTAAAATGTACCTCTCCAGCTTTCTTGTAGCCTCTCCATGTAATAGAAGGTGCTGTAGTCTCCATGAAGCCTTCTCTTCTCCAGGCTGAAAAGCCCCAGCAATCTCAGGCTGTCTTCATAGGAGAGGTGATTCAGCCCCACGATCAACTTAGTGGCCTCCTCTGCACTTGTTGCAACAGGTCAATGCCTTTCTTATGTTGGGGAACCCAGAGCTGGATGCAGCATTCCAGGTGTGGTCTCACAAACGTGCACCAGAGGGGCAGAATCATCTCCTCTGACTCCCTGGCCACACTTCTCTTGATGCAGCCCAGGAAATGGTTGGCTTTCTGGGCTGCAAATGCACATTGCTGGGTCATGATGAGCTTCTCAACCAGAAACTCCCCAAAGCCTTTCTCCCCAGGGCTAGTCTTGATCCATTCTCTGCCCAGCCTGTACTTGTGCTTGGAGTTGGCCCAACCCAGATGCAAGACCTGGCACCTGGCCTGTTTAACTTCTTGAGGTTCATACAGGCCTATGTCTCTAGCCTGTAATCAATATGAGACACAGAAGTTCTGTTCCTGTATCCTGTTCCCTGTGCAGTGGTCAAGGGACAGTCAACAGACTTTTTTTTTTTTAATAGATGTTGCTGTGGTTTCAGACTGAAACTATCTCTGTATTTTGTGAGGTCCTGGGCACAGACACAGCCTATTATCTGCTAGCTATTGCCAAAAGGGGCCCTAATTAAATGAAACACTGCTATGGTTAGGCTAGCAACTAAAAAGTTATATCTTCTGTGCTGAGAGAAAAAGTTGCTGGGGAAGCATAGAGGTCACATAGGGAAAGATCTCCACAATTTTGGAGTTTGGCCCTTCAGTTCATTCTCCTTAGCAATAGAAAAACACTGTTATTGTATCTACCTGGTCAACAGAAGATGTTTATTGCTGCCCCCCTCTACATGGTGGATTTGTCTTATCATTCCCTTGATTGCCGCAGACAAAATCCTCTAGGTTAAGATAACTAAACTACCCTGCCTAATTTTTCCAGAGATGGATTATAGACATTCGTATGGAATTCACCATTAGCAAAAGTGGAGCAGTGGAGCAGCCAGAAGTGATAAAACAGAGACAGCAAAACCTCCCATCAGCATTCCATTTGGGAGAAGACATTTCCATGGTTTTACTCCAATAAATTTCACATAAAATGTGAAAATAACTGCGCAATAACTATGGGTATTAGGCGTATTTCCCATTATCTGGTAAACTGTAGCATTTTATCAGAAAGACAAACAGTTATGGAAAACAATGACTTAATTATAGCAACTTGCCTAAAAGGTTTTAATGTGAAGTGTAGAGATATTTATGATTAACTGAAAACTTCTGGAAAAGAAAATAATATACCATGATAATGAAAATCATCAGACCATGCGACAGTCTTTTAAGACATTGCAGATGCCTCAGCTAACATGGTAGATCAAATCACACAAAATATAAGCTGTGCAAGAGGTTAGTAATCCTCCAGTGGCAGAGTGTCAGATGAAGGGATCTGATTTTCTGAGCCTGCTGTCTGACCTTGGTTGTCCCATTGTGGTATTTCAAGCAGTCCATCATAAGAGTAAGTAGCACATCAAAATTAGAAACAGAGAATCTATGAAAATGGTAAAAATTTGCTATGCTTTCAAAGGTCATGATGAAATTTTTTTTCTTCTGATTGTCTTCATATTAAAAACATCTTTATATGGCATATCTTTATATGGCATAGCAAGGGCAGACTTTGGATAACAAAGAAGGTCTTCTCAAAAAACATTTTATAAGATGACTATAGATCTGACAAGATGTATTGACTTGTTTTTACTCCAGTGACTAGAAAGCTTCTTGTTTAAATTTATTTGCAAACAGCTGTGATAAAAACTTCATGGATGAGTATTCTGGGCTGGCTGCCCAAAAATTGTTATGATCATTATACATCATGCATGTGGTAGCAGTTTTCCCATCTTCATACATGAATTTTTATGTAAAAGGAGGGCTGACAGGTTTGACATGGAGTATAATAATGCAGTTCCAAGGTAAATATTAAAAAGTCAATAACAAAATTAGAAACTTATAGAAACAGGAAATTATTTTTTTTCCTGATGCACTACGAAGACAGCTGTAACAATCAAGCTAGCAAAATTCAAAACTCTGAAAATAAATCCAGTGCTTAGCAATTCTTAAAATACAAAGCTGAAAGAAAACCTGAAAATTTTCACTCTAACTTCATAAGATATCTAAATCCTGAGCTCTCAGAATGAAGTAGGATTACCTTGTTAACACTGCTAAATGCATTCCACTTAGGTATACTATTTGCAAAGAAAAAGATTTTTTTAATTTTGCGTTCCTTGTAATAATCCTCCTAGTGTTTTTTAATGATCCATTTTTAAGGCTTCTGCAAACTTCCACATTTAGTCTTCACTGATGATTATGTCATTGACATTTATGCTACTTCTTTCAGTGTTTCTGCTGCTGCCTGCACAGTGAAAGCTGCAATGGAAATCTGCCTCTTCACTTCTTCCCAGGCTTCATGTTGATCAGCTTTGCTTTTGATATCAAACATGGCATCATAGATTCCTGGGAAGGATTCTCCTGCATACTTGTTATGGCTGCTTGGAGCAAAGATCACATGTCTGTAGAGAAGTTGAGGGGGGGGGGGGCGGAAAGTAACAATATTCTGCATTAGGAAAATACAACATACAATTTTCTGGAAAAAAATAGTCCATTTCTACACCATCTGTTAAACTCTCAACACTTAAGACGTAAAAAAATAAGATTATTGCAGCAATAGTAGCTATAGCCTATGAAGCAAGAAACTAACATAAGCTGCATTATGCCATGTGAATTCCAGAACTTTATAGCTACCTGAGATAAAGTTGACTCAAGTATTTTAGTTTCCCCCATTTTAGAGGAAATTAAGAGGTTTTTAAAAAAGCCAACTTATTTGCTCAGAGACAGTCTCCAACAGATAGAGGTATGCTTTGAGGTAGGAAAGCCAATGCTTTAACAAGAGACTGTTCTCAACAGATTTTTAATCATAACCTATGAGAGGTACAAGGATTGTAGATCTTAATTTCTCCTTCTGCAGTTAGTTTTTAGTGGAACTTTCAGTGGAAAGATTACTGTTCTGAATTATGCAGACTGGTAGAAGGACCAAAAAATCTATACTTGATTTGAATCTCAAATAAGATTTAATTTTTGAACTGGATGAGAGTAGCACTGAATTCCCTTCACTGCTGTTGCAGTACTGCCCTCCACGCTGCATTTGCTAGCTAGCATGACTGTTCTCTTATACTTGATCAAATTGTAGGTACTTCAATTATACATTTCCCTTTCAAATAATAACTTAATATAGATCATCTACCACTAAAATTACTTGAAATGAGCCCAGGGCTTAATTTTTAGATCTCCTTAGAAGCCCAGTGAAATCAATAAAAATTATCTAAATAGCTTTCCGACAAGACTCTTCTTCATTCTGTGTAAAATATCTCACTGAAGTTTTCCCCAATGTTGTTTTCCCTTTTCAATCTTACTTGTTCTGTTTAATCCACTTTTACTGTGTTGAATAAAATCATTGTAACTCTATTTAGAGACCTGTGAATCATAATGGAATCTTTATAGGGTACTCCAGAACGAAAGTGAAAAATAACCCTTTCTCACCTATAAAATGGCCTTCCAGGTAATCCAAGAGGATCAATGAAAGCCCTTTCTAGAAACATAAGCTGGTCATTTAGTGATCTGACAGCAAGCAGGCTAAAAAGAAAAAAGGAATATGTCAGTTACAGTTATTTGACCTACTTTTAAACCCATGCCCCAGTATTCACATCTCTGGATTTATGAACGACAGTAGATCCATGATGTTGAGCTGCAAGTATAGCCCAAAATAACAGCCCATGTGAGTTAACCTGTGAAATAAAATTATGCTGATCTCATTTGTGAGCCAGTCTGGTTCATAATCTGAAAGTCTCCTAACGCTGTTTTTAAAGGCTGAGTAATAGTGTCAAAGAAGACATAGTTTCAGGTATTTTCTCTCATGTTGGATTTTATTCTTTTATTTCCCTTTCATGAGGATGCTTAGGCAGACCATTCTCCTTTTTGTACAACCGTTTTCTAAAGACCCTATTTTCCACAAAGCCAGACAGCTATGAATTACTTCAATGAAGTCACATTTGTTTTTATGCAAAACCACAACATCCTAAAAAAAGGAACCTTGTGATGTTAGAACCATCTTTTGCGTCATCCAAGAATTGTGTTTTTCTGATGGTAGATTTTAAATTCCCTAGAGCAGAGGCCATCTGTGTCTCTGTGCTTTGAATAGCTCTGAATATACTACTGATGCTTAACAAACAAAAGAACTGTGAAGAAGATTATACTGAATATATATGGGTTTGGTAGTTTACATCCAAAGTAACTTATTATAGAGCTTCGAAGGCATTCATCAATAAAAACCAGTAAAATTTATATCACAGTAAGCCTGGAGTAACTCTACTACCATCAGTGAAATTGTTTCAAGTTTACAGTGGTGTAAATTAAAACTGGTTGGTTGAATTAAAGCTTAGATTTAGGCCATCCATTAATAAAACCATTTTGAAAATGTCACATACATGTCATATGTCATAAATGTCATCATTTACATAAGAAATTATTGCTAACTCATTTATCTTGAAAGTTGCTGCCATTAAAAATATGGCTTTTTATTCTCAGTTAGTGTTCCATAAGGGTAAGCACATGGCTAAATTAGATTCTTCCCACGAAATGTAACATACACATATGTATATACAAAAGGAAGTTTGGTTTGTCATTCTCGGCATGGCCTACAAGGAATAAATTAAGAATTAAGTCAAATGCAAATTAGGCCTTTTAGTAGAGGTGGTGCATAGAACTTCTTGAATGCTCACCAAAAAGCTTGCCCCAACTACAGCTTTTTTGTTTTGTTTTGTTTTTTGTTTTGTTTTGTTTGTTTTTTCTTTCCATTAAGTCGCAAGGGGTGAAGAGTTTGCCCTCTGAGCTGAGAGGACTACATGGAGTATTTGACTGGAAGAATAAAAGAGTTAAACTTACTCATTGATATCTATTTGCTGCAGTCTTTCATGAAAGCTAGCAGCAACTTCTGTAAAATTCTTCACAGCTGAAAAGAGAGCATCTGGAGGGAGCAGGAAGTAAGTATTTAACTTCATATTCTGAAGATATTATTTAACAAATCAAATTCTTCAAATTAAAGTTTTATCTTTCACTGTCATCATGATCTGTTAACTTTCACTGATGGAAAATCAGATTACCCCATATTAAAATTAAAATATTTAAAAATATATAATTCTGCATGAAAATCTGTCTTAGAAATTAGTACTTTTGTGAATATTGTTTATTATTTGCTACTTGAAGAATGTATAGAAGTATCAAAAACTGGATCATGGACTGTCAGAACCAGACTAGTCATAGGCCTCAGATTTTATAAGCCCCAGCAACCTGTGTTTTACTGTTATGTCCTTCCCCACATACAGTTTTCAGAAAGACTGGGAGTGTGTGTGCACATGTGGAGGCAAGGGGGCACACATACATGCACATGTACCTGATATTGGTCATTAACAGCCAAAGCCTAAACTGAATACAATAGGATGTTGATAAAATAGAGGTTTCTCAGGCAGAGAACTATCCAACACTATAAACTGCAAAGCAGTGTGACTTTTCTTTTAAGGAACCAAGACAATGACACATTGTTGTCAACACTAGTGAATCACACAGAGGTCAAAGCACATGTGAGAGTAAGTGTTAGCTCTATTTGGCAGTGGCATACTCTCTACACAGGCATATCAGTGACAAAATATTCACATTTCAAATTACTGGAGTGCGTGGCTCATTTTATTTAGTGTTCATACAGTACCAGGAAAATACCAGGTCATGACTAGGACACCAACAGTATAAGGCACTGCTAGCATTAACAGAGGAGGAATGCGATAAAAGACTGTACGTACCAAAGGATACATTGTATGTTGCCAGTTCCTCTTCGTGAGTCCTTGACAAATTATAGATGATGTGAGCATAGTTACTCACAGCTGATGCATAATCTCTACAGTCAAAAGGAAGCACAACAGAGTTGGCCAGTTCAAACACCAGCCCTCCCCGTACCTGAGCTACTGTCAGATGATTCTTGAAAGTGGGATCATAGAACTGCTCCACAATTTCATAGGTTTCATAGACACTGTGGTAAACTGGATAGCTGCTATATTTTTCTGTGTCCTGAAACAAACAAACAAAAAAACCAACAGACAAAGCAAAACCATTATTTAGCTATGGATACTTCAGTGTGGCTCGAAAACTTTTGCTGTGGAATTCAAGGCATGGTAAAGTTAAGTGTTCAGGTCACACTAATGCTATGTAGCCACTATGGACAATCAAATGAGAACTGCTCAGTGGTGGCTCTCTTAGACATCAGTCTGTGATGAGATGAACAGCCATTTGGAGATATCTCTCCACTGATCCTGAACAAAGCCCAAAGAAGAACAGATGCTTAACTTTCAGCTGGCTAAATCAGAGTGAGATTGTCCTTCCTCTCTTTGCTTGCATTTAACAATCATTTCTGTTTGTGTCTTTGGATATTCCCTCCTTTTCAGAGGAAAAAACCAATTGAATAGATTTCTCCTTGCATATTTCTCAGTCAATCTTATCTTAGAGTATGCTCCAGAGTCCAACTCATATTTTCAATAAAACACAAACCATTTTGGATTCAAAACTTCATAAGTTATTACAAATAATTCAAAAGTCATCATAAGCCACTCAGAAGCCTTCATCAATCATAGCTAATTTTGAGCATATCCATTTACCTTGAGCAAAGGTCCTTTTGTCTGATATCAAGTTAATTGTTCTTATTTATTAAATATTTGTGTTGAAGTAGCACACAGATTTCTAGTAATTAGACACCACTTTGACGCACTAAACTGAACTATCCCAAAAAGCTGGCAGTTTAAATGGCTCCATTGTAGGTGATGTTATTGAGGAAGTTACTTGGGAGACCAAATTACAAAGACACAGACTTACCCAATTTTTACTGTAACGTGCTCTGCCTGAAGCAATGCCAAGACGTTGAAAAAAGACTTCAAAGTCATTGCCAGAACCCAGTTTATTTATTCTTTTAACAAGAAAGAAGAAAATGCCTTGAGTGACAATACTTGAAGTATAATTTTAATTTGCTTCCAAGTACCATGGCAATTATTTATTCAGCAGTCAGTTACTACACACTAAAAAGTCTTTTTCTAGTATGCTCTTCTAGTCACTGTACATGAATTGCCTCTGACCCCTACATTACATGCACCTCACCAACTGCATTCTTGGAGTAGCAAAGTTGTCATTCTCAGGGTCAGAGATATCCAGCTCTCAGGAGGAGAATTTAACTCACTGTCTTTTATTATTGACAAGGACCAATGACCTTCCTCCTGCTGAACTTCCAGAATCCCAAGCTCTGAACTCAGAAAAATCACGGCAATACCAGCACGACTTCATGGAATAAAATCAGTCTTTGAGATTCTAGAGAGACCCCCTGGTAAATTTGAAAGAGAGTGTTGTAAAATCCTGCCTGGTGTTTCTCCAGCCCCCCAGTTCAGAGGTCTTCCAGGAGACTGGAAGCAAATGCAAGGGAAAGCTGCTGAGTTAGCATCTTGTGTGCCTGCCACTGGCTTGAGCATACTACTCGTCTAAATCTCCATAAACTACATGAACACTTTTCATATACAAAGCCTTCTTTTCATCTACAAAGGCAGGTTCACAAAACTGTTGTACAATAGTGCATTGATGCCTCAGGATTTTCATATATTTGTAGATTTTTAAATAGCTATATAGTTTCTCACACTCGAGGTAGCAGCTAACAGTTTCTAACAGTTTCTCACGTTTTGTGCCACATTGCTGAATTTTGTTTAACTGTCTTTTCAATGGACAAGATAGCAGCAAGGACATTGTGTTTGGGACACCTGCACCTGGACTGGAATAACAAGACAAAACAAGATAGAAAGCCCAGAACTCATGGAGATGCTCCAGTGGGGCAGTTCAGAGGATGGTACCAGGGTAGCACCAGGGGCAAAATGTTCTTAGGTTGGATAAACCCACTAGATATGACAATTAAGTAGTGTTATTAATTTGTAAGAAACCTACATTGTGTGTGCACCTATATACCTTGTGCACCTGAAAGTTTTCATTAAAGAACTGCTCTCTACTTTACTTATCCTAATACTGTCGCAGAATTTTTTTTTCCTTGATTTCAGGCAACAGTATCAGCTGCAATCAATAAAACTCTGAAATTTATATCAGCTGAGAATCACACCATTTCTTTTAAGCACTCAGCTTTTCAAGTGGATATTTCTTTAAAATCCACACTCTACAAGTTACAATAATGTTTGGCATATAATTTATTTTCTTTTGTCACTGACCTGGGGACCTCTTTGTATTCTCTTGATGGATTTTTTTTATACCAGCTCTCATAAAGAGATTTTCCTTCAAACCCCTCATCAGGACTTGGTATCTAGAAAAAGACAAAGGGTACAATTTTAAGTGTTGCTAAACAAAAAATCAACAACCTGTCCTCACAGAAAGGCTATGGCTTAAGGCAGTGAGTAAGTCTTAAGTCTCTCAAATGTCTGCATTTCCATTTTAAAACTTTAAAGGCATAGTGTTTTCAAGACAACAGTTTATTTGCTAAAAAATAGGTAATTTTAGATGGAAGAAAACACAAGGAAAGCAAACATTTCAAGTCAATATTTAGATTCTGATATTTATTTATGAGATTTTCAGCCATTTAATTTAAAAATTCAACAAAAAAATCCCTCACAAAACAAAACTTGCTTTACTTGGGCAAGAAACTTCAATTTTGTCTTAGTTTAATTCCAAACTATTCCCACCTTATTTTAGTTCACAAAACTTATGTTTATGGATGCAGAATCAATCTTAGAAGGGCAAAGTGTACAGTACCTGGTGTTTTTGTCACCATAGCTGCTAGAAAGGTACACAAATTACAATCCTGTTAAAGTTCATTCCTATCACTCTGACCACTTTGAAGGTAGCTGAGCAGTATCTTTCCTTTATATTGGTGGGCTGCTGAGGTTTTATTATCTTGAATCTATTAAAGATTATTAATATCTCTTCTATTATTAATATGCATATCACTATCTAAGAATTACATGACAATAGAAATCAAATCAAAACTTTTGGCTTTTTTTCCAGGAAGCTAATTGTTCATATAACGAAGTTACTAGCATTAAGATTTTTTACCACAGATTAACTTTGGATGGGATCACATGAACATGCTGCCTGATCAGCATTCTCTTCAGGCATCAGCTACCAAGAAGCTGTGGCTAGATGCATTCATCAGCTTTGTTGCTGCTTCCCAGCTCAAGGAAGGGTTACGCAACCATTTTTACTGGTATTTAGGTCAACGTTTTAATGATGGCTCTTGGTGTCCAAACTGAGACTCTGCTGACCTGATTTTCTGACAGTTCTGAACATATGCATTTAGCACAGGTTACCATGGCAGCTGCAGGTGATCAGCTCTTTTGACGTTCCAAACAAAAATATCTTTATCTTAGCACCTGATTTTAACACAGTTATATTTTATTTGTTCTATTTTGATCAACAGAAAATAATTATAACTGATTTACTAACTTTTCTTGCTTTTGTACCAGCCTAGTGCCAGCTTTCATGAGATAATAAAATCTCAATCCTAGAAAGGACAGATTACTGAATATATATAGCAGATGAAAGCAGATAAAGTAAACTCATAGAATATATATGGTAGTTGAATTTTCAGTATATATGCATCTAAAATACATAAAAATTAATTAAATGTTCGTTGTTTAATACAGTGAACAGGAAAAAAAACAGAAATAAAATGACAGTCTGTAAGATCCACTCCCAAAGCAAGGAACACCTTACATCTAAAATGGTGAGGCTGTTTCCTGAGAAAGGTCGCTAAATCACAGAAACAACTACATTGGAAAAGACATCTGAGATCATCAAGTCCAACCTTTGACCTAAGAGGTCCCTACCTCTTAATTCTGTATGCCACACAAATCTGTGTGAGAGCACCATGATCAGAGACAATGAATAACAGGGTACACTGAAGCTGAGCACATTGACCAAACCTGTCATGTCACACCAAAAACAATACGGTAGCAAGCCTAATTTCTTCCCTTGTCTAAAGGGAGTCAGAGTGTCCCACTACCATAGCCACTCTAGCCATTGATCTGGGCGGCCAGGTTTGTGCATTTCTGTTCTCTGATTCCCAGTATTCTTTTGACCTTTTTTTCTTAGAAGTAGCGCTTTCACAGAAGTGGAAAAATCCCCTAATTCTGCATAGCTTGTAATTTAAAGGTATAAGCTTGAAATTCCCTTGCCACTCCTGGGAAAAAGCTCCAGTTACTTATCGACTGATGTAAAAGGGGTACTGCAATCAGAAAAGAAACATCTGATGCCATATTTTAGACAGAGTTCCACTGAGTAAGTGAGCACCGAATATATTGGCTAAAAATGTCAAGTGGTATTACTTTACCTCTTTAGTCAGACTGTACACCAGACTGTACATCAGTGGTGTGCAATCCACTCGTAGTGTGTAGTTTCCTGAAAAACAGGAAAAACTTTAAATAAAGAAGGAAGTTCCACTCAGCTGAAACCTCACAAAATTACTTTTTAATAAGTAAGGGACAAGTGAGCTACAGTCTTTACGAGGACCAAGCTGAGGAGAGTCTTCCTGTGATCTTGTCAGTGCATTTGTATTGGTTATGATGAATTACAGCCCATCTTTATGCACATTTTAAGAGGAGAAGGTGACTCTAAAGAGTTGCCATAGAACTCAGGGGAACAACACTTCTTGTTCCTCCCTATGACTTCCCAAATAGTGTAGCTACTGTAAGGGACTTCTTTCCTGAAAAAAACCCAGGAATATCTGAGGGATACTTTGTGATCTCAGGTCACAGTTTCTCCTCATATCCACTTCTGAATTAATGCAACAAAATTATCACATTGAAGGTTTCATGAATCTCCAAGCAAAATCCCTCCCAGGTATACCATTGCTATTCCTGTAAAATACAAGTCAAAATTATGTACCTTCGATGGAAGAATCCGCATTGATATAAGCCACTCCTCGTGATTGCAATACTTTGGCATTTTCCTATGAGAAAGAAAAAAGGAAGAAAATGCTGATGAACTTTTTTTCCCCCAGAACTCTTGTCCCATTCACAAAAGAAACAGCTGTTCCATAGAAAGACATCATATACTGGAAGGAGCCATACATTCTTGGCAGTTCAAAAGGAAACTTAAGAGACAATGTGTGTGCAAGGAAAAGAGAGGGAGGGAAGGAAGAAGTGCTGCTTTCTTGTACAGATTTCTCAGATAGCAGACACCATACAAATTTCTTTTTGAACACTATTGGTTTACCTCAGCCCACTCTGTTGATCCTAACAAACCAAATTCCTCTGCATCCCAGCTTGCAAATATCACTGTTCTCCTTGGTCTCCATCCTGCAGTGAAAGACCATGAAAATTGTGATAAACAAATAAAGGCTGTTTGTTGCATGGTAACTAATATGAAAACAAATGTCATTTTTGGGGGTCCAGCTTTTATCGTGATCTGTGGGGTAAGAGACATGTTTAAAGAATTTTAACACCAACATCCCTAATGTGATATAACAATGATTTTTTTTTTTATTGAAGCAATCTCACCTCTACTTCAATATTGTGCCGAACAATGTATTTCTTCTCATCTCTCAGTTTCAATTGCAAGAAAATTTTCTAAAATTTAAAACTCTGATCAAGGAAAAATAATGTGCTGTGCACAAATTCTTGAAAGAAAGATTTTCTACTCTTTTTCTCTGTTCAGTTTAGTATACATTGTATACCAGTGTCTACTTTTAAAGAAGTGTGACATGTTGTTATATTTATTACTGAATTTCTTTGATTTGTCTTTCAAATGACATGTTTCAAAACCTAAGGAATTCCCTATGACTTTGACAGATCACCTTCAAAAGAAGTCTTTCACTTGAAGTTCTGCATTTGATTTAAACCCAGGCCAAACAGAACAGGGCTGTATTGCCCTGCCTTTCTATTTCAGCCCAAAGTCTTCTTTGAAGCTACAGGAACCTTTTCATCTTTTACTCCCTTTCTTTTTTTATTTTTTTTTTCCAGTTTACACTCCAAAGACAACTTCCCCTGATATCCAGTAACTGGGAGGAAACAGAAAGAAAACTAAATGTCAATAAGTTTTAAGTAGCAATGGATAGACAAAAAATGCTTCTCTAGCATGGTATTTGAGTTATATCAGAGATTCTTTCTGTGGGATGTCAGATAGGGAGACATCATTTGCTCAGACAGGAGCAGAAACTTGGTGCAAATGACATTTGTTCCTATTCTAATACAACTAGGGATGAGGTATTTTTAACCATTACCTCCTACTGCGTTTGCATAGCTTATTCTCTGTATTATATAGACATCCTTTATTTATTCTTGAGTCTGTCTCCAAGCCACAGTCAAGTGCTGAGAAGGCTCTCAGTGTTGCCCTCCTGAAGTATTTATCAGTCCACCACTGCATCAATTTTATAAGAACACTGAAACAACCAGTCTGACCAGCTTCAAACATGCAGTAATCAATTGCATCAGAAAATCATGTGTTTTTCAGCATCTCTCATTTTGCATTTCGTTTCCTTCTAGGTGTACTTACTGTCTTCTGAGCAGAAGTACCTCACATCTACCAAAGTTACAACTGGAATTCGATAACATCTGCAGTTTTTTTGAGACATCCATGAGATACACATGTTTAATTTTAAGCATATGTTTAAACCTGAGAGAAATCAACTGGTACTGCTGAGAGCAGTTACTTTGATGTACTTTATTACCTTCTTTTTTCAGTTTTCCAAAGCTCCTCACAATCTCATGAACCACAGCTGCCCCACTCTGAGGATCAATGCCACCAAATACCCAGGAGTCGCGGTGGCCTCCCAGGATGACATATCTGTCTAGAGAAATTATTTTGGAAGTTTACTTAGGAAAACATTTTTCCAGCCATAGAACTGTTAATGTGAAGTAATTTCTAATTTTCCGTATATGTATCAGGCAACAGAGATTAATAGTTTATAATACACATGATAGAAAAGCAAAAAACATTTTAAATCTCCAAAGACATTTTTCTGTGTTTCCAGGCAGTGCCAAAGAATTTGTCAAATACAGTAACTGGATCCCACAAAACTTAAAACCTCTCAAATTCCACAGCATTACTTCTATTATTAGAAATACTGCAGCTTTCATAACCATATGAAAGCCAGTGCAATAACATTTCAACACCAATGATCAGGTAGTGCAATATTTCAGTGAAAACAATATTCCTCATGTCCCCTTTGTAACTATGAAGTCCGTGAAGAGGTCACTGCTCACTCACATTATGCTGAAGACAAATGATTTTACCTGGTTCCACTGTCCCTCTGATTGTACCAATCACATTGTAAATCCTTCTTACTTCATTGTTGCTATGAATGTGCATTTTCACCTTTCTGTTGTATTGGGAAGACAATACAAAGAGAAAATCCACCAGATTAGATAATAAAACATCTTGGCACCTTTCAAAAATGTACAATATAAATGATAAGGCAAGTATTTTGACCAAATTTACCCTCTATTAAACCAAAATAAATCTGAAAATATTTCAGTGTTAGTTTTTTCTGGATTTATACCTGTGGAAGTGAGAAGAGCATTTAACCCTTGACAACTATGTAATGTTTCTGATGTCAATAAGATTTATACAGATAAAGACGATCAGAATTCCATATTCAAAGATTTTTTTTTTTGCTAGCAAATAGTTTTTCAATTTAGAAGAGTGAAAACACAACGTTAAAAAGGTAAATAGTTCTAATATTCTAGAGGTTGGTGCAAATCAGAACTGACTGACTCCACATCATGGTTTAACCCCAACCAGCAGCCAAGCACTATGCAGGCACTCACTCATTCCCCCACCAGTGGGATCAGGGAGAGAACCTGAAGGGTAAAAGCCAGAAAATTTGTGAATTGAGATACAGATAGTTTAATAGGGAAAGCAAAAGCCATACACACAAGCAAAGCAAAACAAGGAATTAATTCATTGCTTCTCATTGGGCAGGCATGTGCTCAGCCATCTCCAGGACAGCAGGGCCTCAACACCTGCAAAGGTTACTTGGGAAGACAAATGCCATCACTCCAAGCATCTCCCCCCACTTCATCCCTCTTCCCTCCACTTTATATACTGAGCATGATGTCATATGGTTTGGAATATCCCTTTGCTCAGTTGGGGTCACCTGTTCTGGCTGTGACTCCTTCCAACCTCCCATGCACCCCAGCCTGCCAGGATGGCAGTACAGAAAGCAGATAAGGCATTGGCTCTGTGTAAGCATGGCTCAGCAATAACAACATTTCTACATTGTCAACTCTGTGTTCAGTACAAATACAAAACACAGCCTTATACCAGCCACTGTGAAGAAAATGAACTCTACCCCAGCCATAACTTCAGCACAGTCAATACTGCTGTGGCACCTCAGATAGCAGAAAATCAGACAACCAAAGTTGCAGCAAGACTTTATCTACAACATCAAGAGTTGTTTATCTGTAACACAGCTGGAGGTGCAACAACTCAGCCTAAAGAGTTCATACGAAGTTCAGTATGAACAATAGTCATATGAAGTCAGTTTCCATGAAGTCAGAACATTGTACTCAAACAATATGGAAACACCTGGTCTTTAGTCCTAAATTGTAATTACTAAATCAGTTTAAAAACAATCTGAAGCAATAAAAATTACATTGTAGTTTAAGTTCTTTTGTTAATACTGTTTTATATAAGTCAATAGGTAAGAGCAGAAGCTAGACTTATATGAATTTATAAAAGACAAAATAAGTTCTCATAAAAATCTGTCTCAAAAAATAGTTTGTCAAATGCTAGATGCTTTTCAAATGAAACTGGCTTAAGACTAGCTGGAAATTAAATCAAGATATAAATGTACTGAAGCTTTGCACTGAGCATATTTCAGCCTGGGAAAAGGTCAAAATCAAGGGAATGATGCAAGTAAACCCAAATACTCTATCTTTGGTCAAATTCTATTGCTCTACCTGTCTTTTCTTTGATCCCAAGCACACTTTCCTTAGAAAACAAAACTGACCTTGTAAAATTTGTGGTGAAACCAGGACCAACGTTGTAAGATACATTCAAATTTCCTTTCCAGCTACTATCAGGTGGTCCCTGTCCTCCCATATTACTATTATGAAAACAAAACAAAACATTATTAGTTACAGACATCTTACACCAGCACCAAATACAAATGAGGAAACAGAATCCACAATTTTTTAGGTCCCATTTGCACAGAAACCACAGTGATGGTCTTTGTTTTAGACAATTTACACTACAATCTTCTGCAGGAGAATAATCTGGGATTTTAGCTATATTAATACTAATAAATTAACATAGAGGAATAATCCTGGTCATAAAGATCACCTTGGAAAGGCCTATAGCTATGCTGGAAAACAGCTGTCCTTCAAAGGTTTTGCGTACAAACTGTCACTTTGGTCCCTGCAACATTCTACTGCCTTGAACTTCATTTGCATTTGAATTAGCAGAGAGCAGCTTGGGCCATTTTAACAGTTTAACAGCATAGACAGTTGTCTTCCAGTGCCTGTCCCTGGTAGCACGGACAAAGTTGATGAGTGCCAAAGATGGCTAAAATTGGAGAAACATGATCCTGTTCCATTGTCAAAAGCAACATGTTTTTCCTGTTATCACAAATGGAAATGCAGTAATTCAGTGGATCGCAGACACCTGGACTTATTCACCTAAAGGACTTACACTTTTGACAGAAACTTGTGAGAAACACAGAAAATATTAAAAAAATACGATGGATGTTCTGTTCTTAGAAAGCAAAATATATTTATTGTAAATGGAAACATGTCTTTTATTGTAAATGCATACCTCAGTCAAGCTTTATTCCACAGAACACTTCAGCTTGTCTTCAAAACCTCAGTAATTTTTTTTATATAAAAATATTATAGCAGGAATAACAAGAAGTTATGACTTCTCAAGACATATGTCAAAATAGTATTTTTAAAATATTTACCTTTCATTAAAAATTATTTAAAACAGGTTCCAGAATTATTTACGACTTATTGAAATGTCTAGTTTTTTCATATTTATAGATACATATTGATCTGTTCTACTACTACTAGTTGGTAGTGGATAAAAGAGGTTTTTTTAACCTATGTCTTTCTCATTATGAGCAGTTATCTTGATAACAGTCATGACCATAATGTTTTAAAGAAAAGACAGTTTGGAGATCTGATAGTCCATAGAAGTTTGGGAAGAAATAGGAAAAACATTAGGACAGTGTTAATGAACATTAGGTATGTAAAAACATCAAAGACAGTAAAATTCTGTCCCCCATAAAAATTAATAGCTTCAATACTTAAGGAGAAATCTGCATAGAGAACTAAGACAGAATTTTTTTTCTGACTCAGTACTCAAATAGAGGCATCAGACAGAGAAGAATGCTTGCCCATGTGATTTAGATGTAAAATTCCTATGCAAACATATACCCAAAATTATGTTCACTTATTGCCCTAAACACTTATCCATCATACTGTTAACCCTGGTATTTCCTGCTTTGCAACTCTTCAGTTGACAGAGGTGATTAGTGCTACATTTTTAGGGGAATTATACATTTTCCAACTAAATCACAGCTTAGATTTTTTTTAAAGAACTTATTTGGTGTGTTAAAATAATTATGAATTTTAATGCTCTCCACTAAAAAGCTGGTAGCCTGTCTCCATGCCACTTGCAGGTTTAGTAAGTAAACTTATATGTAGGTATCTATTAAATCCCCTACCAAACTCCCGAGTTTCCTCAGTGTGCCTATATTAGTTCACTCGCATCATTTCGTATTTAAACCACATAACACACCTGATGAGAGGAAGCATACACCTTCATTTAATAGAGGACAGTACAGATACTGTCCCATCAAACATTCATGGCAAATATCTCCCCGGACAAGTGAATTACTTCATTTGTGATCTTTGTCACAAGACAGGTATGATGTCAGCCTCAAAACGTTTTGCTTTTATTCAAACTGAGAGGCACTTTATAACTCCAGTATATTTGAATGACCATGGTATATTACAAATGGGCCTTTCCAGATCACTCTGCATGCATCTGTTATGTAGCAATATATGATAGATAACACATTTGGCTTCTACAGAGAACCTAATAAGAAACAAAATGTATGATTTCAAGAGCTACAGGAGAAGCACAGTGCAAAATGTCTCTCATACACTTACCGCAGTAATGACTCAGCATCATGATAGCCAATAGGATGGACTGGAATTTTTGGAAGACCTACACCACTGCCTTTGTCTAATCGGTAGGTGTACTCTGAAAGAAAAAGACAGATATTTTCATATTTACAACTCTCAGAGGGAATCTCTACAGTTCATAGCACAGTCCTAACACTGGAATCAAGGATAATCAACTCACTTCCCTGGACATTTGGCTGACATTAATTTCATTCTTTGTGCTTTATCAACATATTTTCAGAGAGACACTAATGAAGGTTTTCCCATAGTATCTGCAGTCATGCATTTAAAGCTGGCTGGAAATTTTAAAATTATTTATTAATCTTTTGTGTTGAAAACCTTTTGCATAGAAATATTTCTTTCCATGGGAAAGAAGTTCAGACTAAGCTACAGATAAAGAATAAGAGCAAAGAGGAAGCCTATAGTCTGATGCTTGGCACATTCAGCTAGGAACTAAAACAAACTTGCCAGTTGATAATGAGATGCAGATAAAATTAAATACACTGGACCACTAAATATTCTGCTTCTCTGTTTTTGCAAACCAAATGAAATCTAGGTTTTGTTCTGATAAAACTCAAATACAAATCTTGTTTTTTTAAAAACAAGAAACTTAATTTTTATGATGTGGACAAAAGCTTATACAGAAAAGAATAGTTTCCTCCTTAATACAGCATTTACAGTGACCCTTTTTGAGAAAAGACAGGGATTCATCTACAAGACCACTGACTGAACCAGAAATGTTCCTCATCGCCTGCTCTGCCATGCTGCTGTTGTGAACACATATGTCCTTCCAGCTCAAGTTCTGCTGGCTAGAGGCAACGTTGCCCATCATTTAAGGATCACTTTTTCTGAGGACACTGCCTCTCTCAGATATGCTGGCTTAAGTGCTGGTATGAATGGTTCTTAAAGGATTTAATGCAAAATGGTCTGGTTTAAGTGCTAAATGAAACGACTTAGGCACAACTCAAGTAGTTTAGGAAGCATAAGGTGAAGGTGATGAACACAGGGTAGTGTTCTGTAGTTCTGCCTAACATGCCCTCACTTCCTCTCATGCACCACTCACAGAAGTGGCATACCAATGCAAAACCCAAAGCTGCCTCTTTTGATCAACAAAAACTAAGAAAAAGAGTGATTTTTTACAAGGGAAAGAACATCTTGACCCCCTGCCCTTTCCTGATACCAGACTATCAGAGCATACCTTCTCTAGAGTAACTCACCTTTGGCAGGATAACCTGGTGTTAGAGGATCCCCTGCCCCATTCAGGTTTAATACATTCCCACGCTGCGCTCCTCCACCAGGAAGGTTCCATCCATTTGGATAGGGATCTACTCCTGGGGCACAGTAGTCAGCAGGGTCAGAGTACAGGATAATTCCCAAGGCACCTGCCAGTTCAGCATTCTTCACCTGCAAAGCACATCTCTGGTCCCTATCCAGTCCTTTATAGCTTGACCCCAGAGTTCAAGGGGCAAAAGAAAGTATTATAAATTACAGTGATTTTTTCTCAGGGTCTTTTACATTGCTTGGACTAAGTAAAGTCTCATACCACATTTCCTGAAAAATATATATGTGGATATCAGGTTCCATATGAAAGTAACAGTTTTGCTGCTGCTTTGACTTTTAGTTAGGAGATAACATCAGCGACATGGAAAACATCCTTCACATTATTGGTACAAAACCTGAGTTTGCATGCTATCATCCAGGGCAATACAATCAACTGACTATTAAAATGTACATACATCATGGATGGAAAAAAAACAGATCACACTGATGCAACCATATCTTTCAGTTAGTCTTGTATTTACCTTATTTAGCTTAATGATCTCCTGAACGTATCTCAGGGTTCAGACTATAGAGGAAGACTATTCTTGGAGAACTTGAAACTGTCTTTGGCTACAAACAAGACTAACTCCAGAGTGCATAGTTTTTTGTGGCAGAAGTACTGACCTGCATGCTGTTTTAAAAGTGTTCTCGTGCGATTTTATTATTGTATAATATATGTCATTCTGACACCCCAATCTGGTTTGCTACAAGATATGACAGTGATGGATAGTGACTGAGTGACAACTAATCCTCAACAGTTTTAAATCTGGGTATTTGAATTCAGAAATACCATGGCTTGCTTTCTTTTTTTCCCCCCTTTTTTATTTTAAAGAAACACAATACTTGCCTGTGGGGTGATGGCCCCTGATAAGCCTGGATGGGTTGAGGGAGACGCCTGAGGCCCACCCTGGAAGGGTGCTCCAG
>JAOXXN010000001.1:84315781-84328832 GCA_026770055.1 Myrmophylax atrothorax
TATAAGTTGTGTGCAAGTGTGAATAAAGGTCTGCAATCGCTAGTTTCTGTGAAATCGTCTTTTGCATTCCATAAACCTGCCTCCGTTATATCTATATATCCTAATGCCCAAACTAAGTCACCCAAGCCTAAAAAAACTGAAGAAATTGCTCTTGGATTGGTCTAGAAATGATGATGGTCCTGAACATGCAGTAGAAAGTCTACTAGAGAAAGCTATTGAGGAAAGAAGCAGCTCTCTCTGAGCTGATGGAGCACCTATTGAGGCCTGTGCTACAAGTATGCCTAGGGCTGTAAAGCTAAACTGACAATACAACAATTTATGAATGTTCAGATGGATTTGAAATCTACTGAATGCCAAGAATGTGAGCCAGCATTGTGGATGTGTCTTTGCGGCAAAGAACACTAATGATATTAGACAAAGGACTGCTAGCAGGCTGAGGTAGGTGATCCTTCCCCTTTTTCCAGCACTAATGAGGCTACACCTGGAGTACTGTGTCCAGTGCTGGGCTCCTCAGTGCAAGAGAGACATAGACAGACTGGATAGAGTCCAGTAAAGGACCATGAAGGTGATAAAGGGACTGGAGCATCTCTCCTGTGAGGAAAGGCTGAGAGAGCTGGGACCGTTCAGTTTGAAGAAAGAAGGCTTGGAGAGATCTTATCGGTGTCTATAAACAACTGAAGGGAGAGTGCAAAGAAAATGGAGCCAGATTTTTTTGAGTGATGATCAGGGACTGGACAAGGGGCAATGGGTACAAACAAAAGTGTAGGACGTTCCCTCTGAACATCAGGAAACACATTTTTATTGTGAGGATGACTGGATACTGAAATAGGTTGCCCACAGAGTTTTTGGAGTCTCCTTGGAGACATTCAGAAATTGTTTGGACTTGGTCCTGGGTAACCAGTTCTAGGTGACCCTGCTTATGCAGAAATGTTGGACCAGATGACCTCCAGAGGTTCCTTCCAATTTCAACCAGTCTGTGCTTCTGTGACACTCAGAAAATAATTTGCTAGAGTGCTAAACATCAGAATGACAGAAAGTGAAAGCTTCAGTCATCAGTTTTGTGGGAACAGCCTCATGAGTGGGGCCCTGTAGCAAAACCTCAGAATTTTGCAGGGCAATTTGGCAAATGGTTGAAGAAACTGTAATGCTCCTCTTCAGTGAAAAACAAGTGTAGGCACAAAGGCAGTAACTCTCATGCCTTTTTTAAAGGTTAAGTAGAAAAGAAAGGAATTTATTGCTCCTGGACATGAGCATACTCGGCATGAGAGTTGTCTGTTGTTTTTTATCCATACTTTGTAGGGGTGGAGGCAGTGCTGGCCTTTTTGCTAAGACACTGATTGCAAGGCTTCCAGAACAGACTGCAGTAATAAAAGTTTTGCACAGGTAAAAATACAGGCATGCCCAAGTCTGAGATAATGTAGATGCTTCTATACTGCTGTTTGTGGAACTTTATTTGGCAAAAGAAGCTCATATAATGATTTTGCATATTTTCATATCAGTTTAGGTTTTCAAATGTTAAAATACATTTAATTTATTTATGTCGATACCTGCCTCATCCCTGCCTCCAACAATTCTTTTGCTGTTTACCTGTTTGTTTATGTTCTTTTTGTGTTCCTCACGTCCCTGTCTTATTTATCCTCCTTCTTTATATTCTGCTTACATATTGTGATATCCCTGGCATCTAAAGAAAACCGATCAGCATTCATGGTCATCCCTAGACCAGTCTGTTAGAAAGCATATTGATGAAGAATAGCTGATGAATTCCCAGCACCAGATGTTCTGTATGACTGCTGACAGCTAAATGAGAACTGTGCTAAAGTATATTGCTCAGTCATCTTCATGATCTAACAACATCTGGTGCATTTTGCAGGTGCCCTCTGTCTCAGTAGCATTATATTAAATTCTGTGCATTGTATTGTAAAGGGACATTATTTATTTTGTATCACACTGTGGGGAAAAATAGCTGCTTTTGTCTGGAAGTCAGTCTACTACTGGCTGTTGAAAGAAAATGACTAGAAATAAATGAGTTTATTTGCTGCTGTTTAGATTCCAAACTTCCAGATAATCCAGAAATTTCAATGGATAGTTTCTGTCTAACCACAGTATTTCTCCTGCTCAATTGTTAAAAAAAACACCCTCCCCCCCCCAAAAAAAAACCCCACCAAACAAACAAAAACCAAAACCCTAAATTCAAATCAACAAACCAATGAAAAAAACCCCACTCCCGCAAAAAAACAACCAAACAAAAAAGCCAACCAGAAAAACAGAAATTAGATTAATGGATTTGGTTTCATTAATTTTATTACTTCTGGAAATGCAGGCATAAGTTGTTAATCTTTTGATTGTGAAATTTCCTAGTGCAGGAATTCAGAAAGTTATGTTTTTAGAAGACCAGATAGCAGAATGACAAGCTGGGACAAAATTTATCTGCAGTGCAGTATTTTGATAGAGTGATATATTACTGCCTTGTCCTAACCAATATTATGAAAGGCAAAACCGTATTGCTGTTTAAACCATGTTTGACTGGGATGTGCACAGGTGATTTTCACTGCTGGCAATCTCAGGCACCTTAGAATTCCAGGCTTTGGGATGCAGAATGGAGGATGGAGTCAGTCCTGTTCTCACCATGGTGTTTTCTCCAATATGAATTTTGTTAATCAGTTAATTACGTCTTCGCTCCCTAGCTCCCATAGCTGATGTTCTCTCTCTTGTATGATTAAAGAAGGAAACTATCTTGCTATCACTGCTGTGGCTGGTACATCAGACCCAGGCAGTGCAATGTCTTCCTGGTCTGCAGATCAGTGGGGAGAGCAGAGGGAGCTGCTGAGCTCTACACTTGTCACGGAGGGAGTTGTCTGGCTCTGGATGTGCATTCCTACAGATATGGGAAAAAAAAACCCCTTCTGTAAAGTCTGATAGAAGACATTATAGCCCCAACAATAAGCTACTTCTGCTGAGAATGTCCACAGCTAAAACATCCATATTGCAGGCAATCAAAGACAAAACAAAACAAAACAAAATAAAACAAAACAAAAAAACATATGACCTTACACTGTCCTTTCTTTGATGACAGCTGAAAAAAATCTAAAATTAATTCTACTTCTGCATACAAGAAGCCAGATTGATATTTTTAATCAAATATATGTGGGTCATCCAGAGCCAAATTTTTTCTTTTCTGCCTTTTCTCATGTTTATCACAATGTAAAGACTTTATCCAGAGATCTGGAGATACAGATACAGGGATTTGATGGGAACATAATGAAATTCAATCCTTGTTCATCTGAGGACTGACTACTTTAATTTGACTTGCCCACTAATATTCTAGATTAGTAGAACACAAAGTACCTGTATGAAGGGACATGCTGCTTTTTGCTACAGAAATAGAATTTTAGTCGTCTATTACACACCTTACTGTGATATCCTTTTATTTTTTAATAGGTCTGTTCAAATACACAGAACTACTAGGGGTATCACAGTCTGCCAACTAAGCACAGCCAAAATAATCAAATGAAATCTTAGGCTGGAAGTAAAATTCTTTAATTGGTTACATTGGTACATTTACAGAGATAAAGTTTTCCTTAACTGCAGTGGGAACTGCATCTGTGAGAGTGAATCTGAACGAGTTCCAACTTGGGGGCTGTGACTATTACTTGGAAATATTATTATTACTTGGAACCATATTATCCACTTTTGCTGGCATAAATCTGGTGTAAATATAAGCTGCATTTGGCCAGGAAGCTGATCAGTGTTGAGACAGACATCTCCTTGTCGGTCTCCTTGGGTTAACAGCAAAAGAAATACTCAGCTTAGTTGTGTTCCTCACTGTGCATTTGTTTAAGAACTTTGTGTTGATACTGTCTTTCTATCAGCCCAGTCTGTAGTCGTTAGAAAACTGATTGATGGTTGTTCTTCAATTCAAACACAAACATAATAGGCTTCTTTATAATTAAGCCTTTTTTTACTCTATTGACTATAGAGCAGTACTTGACATTGATGGTTCACATGTGGAACCTTACATGAGATGTGTCACTTCTGCCTCATTTAAGTTACTCTCAGGGCAGTGTTGGTAAAGATATTCCTCCCAAACAATCAATTTAAAATGCACTGCTTTTTCTTGCTCTCAGAGCCCTTGCAGACATCTTCACAAGAGAAGGCTTTAATTCTTAGAAATAATAGACAAAAGGCACACCGAAACAGTGTGACAGAAAAATCCCTGAGCTGTTGCTTGGTAGTTATTAGACAAAGAACTTGGTTCAAGTTGAGACCTACTCTGTAGCAATGTTCTCCATTGGATATAATTTTTGTCCCCACTTATGTACTTTTTTCCCAACATCTCCTATTGTCTTGGTGTGATTAGGGTCACAGATGAGATGTTCTTTGTTACTTGACAGTGTGACTGAGTCCTGTATTCTGTTTCCAAGCTGAGTTTCACATTCTGTGATAAAGAGTCTGTCAATCAGACTGTCCCTCAGGCAGGACCATGGATCTCACTGATTCCAGATAAGCCACCAAGATCTTGAACAAGATGTTATGTGGAGAATGTCTGCCATATCATGTTCTCCAAAAAAAGCAGCTTCACAGAAAACATAAAAATGTTTTAGTGTAAAGCACTGTGAAATCCCCATGCAGAGATGCATTTTTGGTGAAATTTGGCAGTGTTTCTTTTTTTCTGCATTCCATCCCATGCACCTCATTTTGTAGCAGAGAAGGGCTGGGCAGCTTATATGTGGGAATATGAATATGAACACTATTGATTTTTAGGACAGGTGAATTGCACTGTTGTTGGCAGTGCTTTTTCTGTCTTGTGCGAGATCAGTTGTGGACAGGTGTTCCTTTGTTTTGAAGTTGTTTTAACACTGGTTCCCGTGTACTTCAATTGCCTTGAAGAAATTTGGGCTACTGAATTAGATATCTAAGTTGGGATACTTGACTTGTGTTTATCTTGTCACAATAGAACATTAGGAGGAGAGTTGTCCTGCGAATTCTACTGAGAGCAACGCATGTGCATGTGTAAATGCATCCTTCATGAGATTGTTTTGATCCCTTTCCTCTGGGTTCACTTTTATATTCTTAGTTGATTCTCAAGAGTGAATTTGTTAAATTTGTGCTTGATTTCCCTGTTTTCTTTTGATATTATCATATTCTTTGGTAAGTATAGGCCACTTGTCTATCATTTGCATGATAGTTTTCCTTCCATTTGTTTTTTTATTCCAACAAGATAGTTTTTATCCCAAAGAAGCTGCTAGTGACTGAACTAGATTTCTTTTAGATATAATTTTCTTGATTTTTTTCCAATTTTCTTATAATATTGCCCTATTCTTTTCTAAGATTAGACTTTATGGTTCATTGGATTATATTGCTATTATTGATTTTTCTTTTTTGTTTTTCAAAGGCTTTAACAATTCTAGCAACTCATGCTTTTTCACTAGCTCTTCTGACCAAGAGCTATATTCCTGTCTCTTTAAAAACTCATCTGTTGTGTTCTTCTTTATTTTCTTTATTGTCTCCTCAGTCAAGCATAATCTAAATATATTTTCTTATCACTGGCCTATCTGTTTTATAAAGCAAGGGATTTATTCTAATTACTCCTTGATCCTAAGTAATTATTCATAATTTCCTTGTATTTCTTTGGGACATCCAATCTCCTGTATTGTCCTGAAATACTTTTTCCTATGTAGGTTTGTTATTTCAGTGGCAAGGAAGGTTTCAGAACAGAAAACAATACTTTAGAGTTCTCTGATGTTCTCTGAGATTTGGATTTCTTGTACATAAAATATTACTGCAGTCATTAGTTCCTTCCTACTCTGCTTTTCTTATTGATTTGATGATGTGCTTGGTGATTTTGAGTAAGAGAATGGATACCCAAGTTTGAAAAAATCATTACACAAACTTAAAAATCTTAATTCATTATTTCTTCAACCATAACTCTCTTCTTCAGGAAGCAGTGCTAACAACTGATTTGAGACGCTACAGTCTCTCTGAGCTGAAGCAAACGCATAGTGCAGACATGAACTACATGGTGTATCAGCAGGGGCTGATGTGAACCAATAGTTCCTTCCCTTTCTGCATTGTGTAGGTGTTTCTGAGGGGCAAACATACAGACAACCATGGAATACTCTGGTTCAGTCGAAGTTGGGGACACATTCCCTGCACATCTTTTCTGAACACATGTAGTCTTAAAAAATTGGGCAGGAGTTTGGGGCTCTGTGCTTTGGTTCCTGTGTGTGTTTGAGTTACTGAAGTGTAGGTGAAACACTTGCAGTGTGTGTAGGTGTGATTTGGAAGTCCTCTTACTGATAAATTTGATAGCTTGCTCTTGAAAAGCAGCTGCTTACAATGAAACTTCTTGTTGCTTTTTTTTTTTTTTGCTTTTCCTTTTGAGGTATAGCTCTAAAGTTTCATCCTTAAATATTGTCTGAAAAATAATTGTTAAAAACCTGCATGGGGATGGAATCAAATGCTTCCAGGTGTCTATGACTGAAATTAGTGTTATTGTTAGTATTACTCAAAGTAAACTTTGGTATCTGCCTGAGTGGCCTTCCAGAATAGCCATTTCCCTTTGTCATCATAAGAAATTAGTCTCTTGCTGTTGTTATAAAATGGGATAAGGTTTGTTGGGATCTTTTTGCTCATTTTGAGGGTAAAGATAATGAAAGAGTAAAAAGGCAGGTAGCCAGAAATATTTCTTGTCTGAAACCAGTATCTTTCCTGAAATAATAGCTTCAATAAACATGTCTTTTCTCATTTCCAGAATTCAGTCTAAATAATAATACCATAGATAAGGCTGTTCATTTGGGGATTAGACAAGTTGTCTGAGATACAAGGAAATCCAGGACAATACAGGTGCACTGTCTGATTTTAAATATGTATTTCCCATCTCCATTGAATTTCTTTCCTGGAAGTGCTTCCTAACTGAAAACATTGGTCTTCTTTGTATGACACTTGTTCATTTCAGCTTCCAAAGGACTTCACAATGCCAGACAAGTTTCACAATTCCTGTTGTTTTCAGAGAGACAATTGAAATACCAAGCCGACAGCATGCTTTGCTACATTAGTACAGAACACAGAA
Organism: Myrmophylax atrothorax; assembly: GCA_026770055.1. NCBI lineage: Eukaryota > Metazoa > Chordata > Aves > Passeriformes > Thamnophilidae > Myrmophylax > Myrmophylax atrothorax. Next base: position 84,322,851 of record JAOXXN010000001.1, read on the forward strand.
CCTGAGCCAATGTCTCTTAGATGTGCGTTCATCTCCCTAAAGACCCTCAATTTTCTCAGTTATTTCTATACACAGTTATACCAACAGGCTCTTCAGATGGAAAGCATCTCATTTATTTAGTGATATTATTTATGAACAGGCATGTTAGTAGGGCATATCTTGCTTTGCATGCTTTCTATTACCTCTCATGGCAAGAAGGATGCTTGATTTGAAGACAAAATGCATGTATGTAAGGCAAGGTCCCTGGGAACTAGTTCTGACTGTTGTCCTGCTTCAGTTTTGTCTGAGTGGTTATTCCCGTGTCTTGGTTTCAACAGTTCTGATGAATAAACTGTAAACAAAGCCCGGCTCTATCGTTGCTGTGGGGCTGAAAACAAAATAACTGTATAATGCAAAAAACTGTTCTCGCAAAGAAATTACTATGACAGAGCAAACAGTGCCAGATTTCTGTTCCTAGACTTGTTGTGAGACATTGGGAAACTCAGAGGTAATCACTGCCCTGCCTCAAAGGGATAACTGTGAGGATAAATATATTAAGACTTAAATGATCTGTGATGATAGAAATGGTTGGCCATGGAAAGTCTACATGGAATTTCATACTAGCCATTTGTCAGCTGTTGAATTTGATTAAACAAATATTTTGCTCAGTGTAAAATTCCCAATTCTAATGTATCTTTCCCTTAAAAAGTAAAAAGTGACTATACTTCATGTTTCTAGATTAAATCTGAAAAATATACTAAAAGTAGCCTAGATGTTTAAATGCAAAAATATGTCTTTTAAATTACTTTTTTTCTCTCTATTGCATTCTTTGGAACTGACTCATAGATGTATTTTAATGTTTGAGTTTGGCAATCTTCTACTATCTGAATTTTCATCCAAAGGTAAAATCAAAATATTATTATAACCCTTAAACCAAGAAAAGAACGTTTTATTCAACAAAACAAGGTTAAAACTGGTATCTTGCTAAATGGGATAGAAAGAGTTGGATGTCAGTAATTTATGAAATTTCTTGGCAGAGTTTTAAACCGCTCTTTGAGATGGTCACAGGTTAACTACTGTGCAATTAGTCCCTGGTGCAAACCTAGACTGTTTCAATATGTGGTAAAAGAGAGAGAATTAGTTTTTTTCACCTAATCTATCTCAACAGTTCTCTGGTCTGAAACATTTCCTGAGGGTGGTTCTTTGATTTAAATATTTAATTATTAATATATTTGACTTTACAAGAAAAACTGAAAAGCTACTGAATTTCCAGGTGCCAGTTTTAGTTCCAAAGTTCAAGTTAAAACATATCCTCCTCAAGGTTAAACTTCCTCTTTTGGGGGCTTATTTTACTGTTTAGGATATATAGACTCTTACTCTCCTTGGTTGAGTGATATTCTTGGTGAAATGATGCAGCCTACAACTTCCTTGTGATGGGAAGAGGAGGGGCAGGCACTGATCTCTTTTCTGTTGTGACCAGTGACAGGACCCAAGGGAATAACATGAATTCTGTTAGAGGAGGCTTAGGTTGGATAATAGAAAAAGATTCTTCTCCCAGAGGGTGGTTGGACCCCAGAGAAGTGGTCACAGCACCAAGCCTGACAGAGTTCAAGAGGCATTTGGATGATACTCTCAAGCACATGGTGTGACTCTTGGGAATGGTTCTGTGCGTGGCTAAAGGTTGGACTCGATAATTTTTGTGTGTCCCTTCCAACCTAGCATATTCTGGGGTTCTGTGAAACTCTCTGGATGAGACAAAGGACAAGACATGGAGAGTTCCTAGGCTCCTCCTCTAGCAGTGTCACTTCCAGTTGCTAGATGTGCTTCTGATGCTGAGGGTTTGTATGAAGTACCTCATCACCCTCAGAGCTGTTACCTTTCTTCAGAGATGTAGCAGATTCCAGGGGTGACTGTGCTTAGGACAGAGCCTAAGTGAAAATTAATGTGAAGGGCAACTAGTGCAAAGGTGCAGCTTTCTTTTCCTTCTAAGACAGCTAAGTTGGAGTCTCTGAGGGATTACTGTTTTGCAATGAATGCTAATTAAAAGAAATTGAGCCTATAGTTTTCCTCCACGTTTTTGACTTGTGAGGACACTGTGGATTACACACCTCATAACATGCTGGAATGTGAGCAATGAACCTTTGTACATGTACATGAACACAATATGATTCCAAGTTGCAGCTTCTCTGTGTTGCTGTAGTCCAAAGCAATTTAGAAAAACCTGGACTTTCATTCTTAAATGTCATGTGTCTTCAAATGAAATGTCAAAGGGCTAGAATACGTAAAACACAGCTCACCACTTGGCTTGTGTGCTTGGGGTGATAAAACTACCTTTGGCTGTGCGTGGCACACCACTCCAAAGGATACCTCTCAACCCCAGAACAATGAGGGAGGTGATGTTTCACAATAGTGAGATGAGATGCGATTGAGATGAGATGAGATGAGATTGAGATGAGATGAGATGAGATGAGATGAGATGAGATGAGATGAGATGAGATGAGATGAGATGAGATGAGATGAAAGGGCTCTTTACCAGAACAACTGCCTGCTTTCGAAGTCATACTTGGTTACTGGAAAAAGGCTGACTGGGAAATTATTTGTAAAATTTCTGCTAAGGGGAATCTGAGTTTATCTGTAGCTGTGTGTTGTTCCTACTTTCCAAAGTTGAAAGCTTTTCCTCTGAAGACAGAGCTTACTGATACAACTGATATATCTTCTAACTGATGGGTTATTCCCATCAGTTTGAGAGAAGAAAGCTACTGCTTGAAATTATATAAACCTGTGTCCATTGATTCACAGCACTGGGATCATTACTAGCTGTCTGAAACCCATGAAGTGCAAAGGTGATGTGTGCATCTACTGCAAAATCAGCAGTATGCACCAGAACTAGATAGCTTGTTGCTCTATTAAATAATGTTCAGCTGCTGCTGTCTCAAATTTTGGTTATTGTATACTTTAAACATCTCCTGTAAGTATTTTAGAAGAACATAATCATCCTTCCTACATTGTTTAGAACAATTAAATGAAAGTAAATGTCTGGGTCATGGTTCATACCAATATGTTTGGAAATCTTTTTCTCAGATGAAAGTCATAACAAAGCCTTTGTTCAAATCCCAGTGACACCAAAAACAACCATGTTCATTTAGGCTTTATCAGTCTGTAGGCATTTTTTTGATTTATGCTATGGTACCTGAGGGAAGAATTTGGTAATTTACCTAAAAAAAAGGAGAACTTCTCTTTAGAGTTCATACAGAATCATGTTTTGGGGCAATGGAGTAGAGAAAGAACATACTGGCAACTATGTACTGAAAGCAGCTGAAGTTGTGGAGCTTGGACGCCTGAAAGGAATTCACTGAATCTCCCTTGCAGAGAGAGAGTCCAGCATTAAGAATAAAAGACAGAACAGTTTCTGTTTTGGTATTTGCCTTCATTGCTCTTATTTTAGCTCCGCGTTATGGGCATACAAATAGTTCCAATAGGAATTATTATTATTATAATTAATATTATACCAAATTAAAGTTTTTAGAAATCTAAGCACAACAGAGATAGCTGGATGTCTATTCAATTTAAAGATAATATGTGAAACTACATGAACTTGGCAATGCTGAATGCAGGTGATGTCCCCTGATCTTACAGCTGGAGCTTGTAATAAAGAACATCTGTTTTCTATTATGTTGAGTGTATTTTAGCTACCTATCTCTTTCTACTGTTTCCAGTTTAAGTGTGTTACTTTTAAAAACAAACCAGTTTCAATAGGCATGTCTCTACTAAGCAATGAATCTTTTTCTCTGGGGAACTGGAAATGAGCCTTACCAATGCTGTGAGTAACAGTGCTTTGTCTGTCTGCAGAGTGCTGAAGATAATTGCTTCCTTTCTCTGGACAAGGACAGCTTTCTTTAGTCCTAGACCTCTTGCTCTGCTGTGCTCTGCACCTGCTGTGTTTTCCTCCCACTTACCACTTGAGCCATGCCCTTGATTTATAGTGGTGTAACCCAGTAATCCTTCTGCAAAGGACAGGGAAGTGTATAATATTCCAGTCATTATTATATATCATAACTAGTGAACATTGTAAGGAAGTGAAATTGGAACCCCATCATATTTATGGATAAATGTATCGGGTTTTTGCACATTCCATCCAAGCATTACACACTGATGGTATCTTTTCAGGTTACTTTGTCCATGTCATCAAGTGAGCCCTTGATCCATAGGCAGCAGTGACAGTTTTTTTTATTTTTATTATTTTAGACAGAATGTTAATGGTTTTATGAAGAGAGCTTATGGAGCCCTTTGAAGATGCCTAATACATCCCATGTTGATTATGATTTTTGTACTACGTGTATAGAGTGAACAAGCAAGTCACCCAGTAATTCTAATGATTTTTAACCTGCCTGTGTACAGAGGAGGGTAAGCAGAGGTGAACAGTATGTATACCACAGATTGCTTTAACATTGTGGATTCTTTCCAGCAGAGATAGACCCTTGCCATGCATATGGTACCTACCACAATGGGAAGCCTGCTCTTAGCACCTCCACAACCCACTTAAATTCTCAAATTCCCTCCAGGACCATCTAGACTGAGCGACTCGCCTCTTCTGTTTGATGCAAGCAGGACATCGCCCTCTTTCTCATGGTATGGCAAGCTATTTTCTCATTTGCAAGTGTGCAAGGAGTTATGTTTCAGGGAAACGCATCAAGGATGAGAGAGGTACCATTATCCTGGGGTTGGATCCTTGTCTATTCTGGATGCTGGGCAGCTTTCATATTTTAAGGCATTAAAAAAGAGTGCCAGAGTAGGAGCAAAAGTAGCAGATTGAAAGGAGGAAGGAGAAGGGAGGTAGCTAAGTCTCTGTGTCTTAATATGTATTTTATCTTGCTATAGAATTCATGTCTATGGTGCAATGTAGTGGAATAAAACTATTGGACAGACTTGGGGGGTTTTTTATGTCTCGTAACATATGGCCTAGGGCAGTATTGCTGTTACTCGCTACACAACAATCACAGCCATAAATCACCATCAAAACAAAAATGGATAAGGTGACATATTTTGGGAGGTTAGCTGCTTAACACTCAGGCTCATTTTAAATTTGTCCTCTGTGAGTTAATTAAACGGCTACCACAGAGCTATTCTATTTGACCCTAACTTCATTTTCCATGACACTGAATGCATGACTGTGATGATATGCACTGACATCTCAGAGACTGAACCAAGAACATCTTATATAAAAACATTAAATAATTACAGCTAGAACTAAGGAACCAGTGTTTCCAAGTTTCTGTTAGAAATAATATCTGTCTTTAGTTATTCTGTCCCCACAAGGAGTGATCTGAGTATGCTCAATATTTGAAATTAGAATTCTCTGTAGATTTGAGGGAGAGTATGGACCTTTGCAGGCTAAATACTTCCATGAATTAAGCTGTATTACTTAGTTCCTATTCTATTTTAGATCTCAGATATTTGATTTAGATCCAACTTATTTAAACTAGAACTGTATCCACAACTGTCCTTTTATTTGCACATTTGACTAGTGGTACCACAGTTGAAAAGGACTATTTCACTACATCATGTCTATCAGAGTTCAAAAAAAAAAACCCCTCACAGATGAAATGTTTTGCTGTGAACCTGTCAAAATCCGTGGTGTTCTCAGTTGCAACAAGGACTGACTTTGATCACTGGGGAAAAAATACAATAAAAAAGACAAATAGACCATTAATCATTATTTATTTCATGTAATGTTTTTCATGGATTCAGGGGTCAGTGACAATTCCATGTCTCCAAGGAAGTACAAGTTACTTATATGATTTTATGCTGGATTTAGTCTTCCTGATATACTTAAGAAGCTATCCATTAAAAGATGCCTTCAGAATAAGAACTTTAAAAGGATAAGAGACTGCCTGGCCACTGAATATCATCACAGCCTGTTAATATAATTACAAATATTTTTAGTCCATCTACAAACTTGTATTATATTTTAAATCTCAAGTAAAATGTCATTTATATACTCAA
>JAOXXN010000001.1:84329113-84349009 GCA_026770055.1 Myrmophylax atrothorax
GAAAAGACTGAACAAATGTGAAGAGCACAGGTAATGTCACACAGATGGGCGAAGCATATTATGCAGACAAATTACATGCTGTCTGCTTGGGTCAACAGATTGCCCATTAAGGATAGATAATCTGATAATAATTTAGGATGCATTTGTGGGAAGAGGGGAGCAGAAGTTCTGGCCAAAGTTCTTCACACTGAGTTGGAATAATACCAGTGAATGATAATTTATCACCTAGAGCCCCTGGCATTGAACTGCAGCTAGCTAGTTGGACATATTACTCAACCTACCATGCCAGAAGTGGGCAGCTGTATAAAAGCCTCTGCTGAATTATACTCTGAGGATGCTTTGTGTTGTCTCTTTTTCATAGTGAGAATTCTGAAGGGCATGCAGTAAGCGTGTGACATCACCCTAAAGTCAGACTTGTACTTCTTATCCCTTTTCAATTTTCCTTCTATTTCTTTTTTTACAGGAGACTAATTTTTGGTTATTTGATGTTACAGCCAAAGAAAATACTGCCTCTTAAACACAGAAGGCACAAAACAAGGGAGCATACCACTATCAAGCCTTAAAATCAAGCTCTAATTCTTACTCCAACTCTGGACATTAACCTGTGTTCTTAATATATAGCACTTAAGAACAAGATTAGTAGGTTGAGATGAAATAAGTAATGAAGTTGATAATGAACTATTCTTTGGCTCACTTACTGTATATTAGTCAATATCCTTATTTCTGTTTTCCCTGCCTATTTCACTGTGTTATCCCAAATGAGAAACAGAGATATGGTATTTTATGTTGTGTATTTCTAATGCTTCTAAGATCTTTTCTCTATATGCCCTCATTTATGCATCATTATTTAATATGAATAGTTATTAAAGTCCTTTGTGTGTGTGTGTGTGTGTATGTTGAAACTGAAGTATTTAATGAAGTCATTATCTCAGAATGCCTCACGCTGACAGTTTTACTACCATCATGGTAATAAGCACATACTCTGTACTGCATTCAAAAGTTGGCTTTGGAACTGCATTCCCTTTTAGTAAGCTCCCTTCAAAAGGAAACATGAAACTGCTAGAAATATTTTGATTTATACACTATGACAGAAATGGGATATATATTTGGGGTCTTTGAACAGTTGTGAATTGCAATAGGCATGCTGCAGCACTGAACTACACCGGGACTGGTAATGGATCCATGGTTGCATTCTTCCATTTACTAATGACACTAAAATAAGTGGGTTTGGTCAGTTTAGTCTCTTAAAACTTTTATTGTACAAAATAACTAATGGTCAGACATCCCAAAATTTCAAGAGACATTCAGATATTTTATGTACAGCAATAAAGTCTACTCAGCTCTGAGTAGCTTGGGAACCCTAGCAGCTTGGTACTACCTTCTTCCCTGTTAAGCTGACAACATACGTAAAAACAAATATAGAAATTTTTTTCCTCTTATACTGTCCCATTGGCATAATCTGAAATATTTTAACACCTCATATGCAAAGATGTTTAAAACCCCCTATAAATCAAACAGACGCTAACATCATAATCTTTCTGGGAGAATTAAAACAATGAAATAAAGAATGAAAGTAAAAAGATACTTGCTAGTATCCAAGGGGTTGGGAATATCCTTTGTAAAGATTCGCTTGTCTAGACCTACTCTATGTGTCTGGATCCTCTAAGCATCCAATGTTATTTAGATAAGAGATCTGAACTAACACGGCTTCTTTTGCTCCTAAGGCTGTACTCAGATACTCCACAGGAGAAATCACCCTGTGTAAAGCTCAGAGTTACTGTGACAAGACTGCTTCTTGCAGGCAAGCTGACTTGTTTTCTGTATGCTTAGTGGAGTAGAAAATGTAGGTGTGATGCTAAGACCACAGGAATCATTGTCTCAAAATTTGTGCCAAGACTCTTGAAAGTCTGGTTGTAAAGTTAAAAATGGTTGGTTCTGTTATTGTTTCTACCTACCTGCTGAAGGGTGGTGATAAACAGTGTTAGGAGTCTTCAACTGAGAAGTAAATTGCCATAGTTTAATGACTAACAAGCAATAAGCTGTTACACTGCCAGAAGAAAATCACTTTTGTATATATAGCCTTACCCAAGCTGTTCTTTTTGCACATTGTATTTTTTTCATTAGACACAATATGTTTAAGCAGAGCACAATGTAAGTGCTACTTTTTCAAAGGAGCACATCCTTCTCTTTAAAAAAAAAAGTGTTGATGCATTTGATTAAAATATTAAAGATAAGAATTGCAGAGCTCCTGCTAAAGCACGAGACAAAACAGAAAAGCTGTAATAGATCCAGGTACAATTTTTAGCCAGGACACACTCTTGGTAGCTTTGGGACTGGGAATTTATGACACTAAACAATTTCATATGATTAATTTCCCTAAATAAATTCTATCTTTGAGGATAAGGCAGACAGAAGGTGACATTTAGGCTGACCTTCCAAGAAAAGCAATTTTGTTTTTATTATTTTAACAAGCGCTACAAATGTTTATCAGAGCATCTGCTAAATTTACCCTTATTTTGAAGTTTGATATAACAAATTATAGCTCGGTACATTAATATGAATTATTAGTAGGTTTTTAAAAATAAAATGAAGTCTTCACCTATCCTGGTTGGGCAAAGACTATAAATCCCTGACCTATGCTTCATACTACTGTGAATACAAGAAAGTATTACTGTAAGGTTAACTGCATTGCCACAATTTGGTATTAGTGTCTGTAGTTAGGAGTGATTTGGTTACTATATTTCATATTGGTGCAAAATTTGCAAATTAAGACAGCTTTCAAAGCTGCATAAAAATTAATCAGTGCTCTGGATAATCACACAACTACTTGTAAATATGAGTCATTCTGGGTCATAGTAACTGAAACTATGAATAAATGAATGTTAACCATTTCTTTTCCCAAATGTGCCTGTTTATAATGGAAGAAGCCCCTCTGATGGTAATCCCAATGTCCCAGTCACCTTATAAATAAAATCACAGTCTATAACACTGTAAAGCTTCCCACATTTTCTATAAAGCCTTGTATGAGCTAAATGTGTTTAGTTCTGCAACCCTGTGAATTGTTTTATGCACAGCAAACGTACTAATAACATCCAGGTGTCTGAAACATTTGTCTATTTGTGTTCCCTTGACTGTCCATGGACCTACTGAAAATCACGTAGGGCCAAAAGGGATTGAGTGAGTCACAGATTGGTTTGGGCTGTAAGGAACCTTAAAGATCATCTTATTCCAAACCCCCTGACATGGACAGGGACACCTTCCAGTAGATCAGGTGGCTCAAAGCCCCATCCAACCTGGCCTTGAACACTTTCAGGAACTGGGACTCCCCAGCTTCTCTATGCAACCTGTGCCAGTGCCTCAACACCTTCACAGTAAAGAGTTTCTTAGCATGTAATATAAACCTACTGTTTTTACAATTAAAGTCATTATCCCTTGTCCTTTCACTACATACCCTTGTAAAAACATCCCTCTCCAGCTTTCTTGTAGGATTCTTTAGGTACTGAAAGGCTCCTAGAATGTCTTCTTGGAGCCTTCTCTTCTCCAGGTGGAACACACCACCTCTCTCAGCCTGTCTCATAATAGAGGTACTCCAGCCCTCTGATAATCTTATGGCCTCCTCTGGACTCACTCCAATAGGTCCACGTCCCTCTTATGTTGGAGACCCCATAGCTGAATGCAGTATGGCAAAGGTTTGAACAGCTAAGTAAGTTACTGCCTCCAGTTGTCCTGTCCCTATGGCATGGGGGATGGAGCTGTTCATGAATTATCTGACACTCTAAGTACTATAAAGATAAATTGGCTTCTTAACGCATGAGCCTGATGAGTCAATGGACCTCCTCACTGATGGAAGGGACAATGTAGCTGGAAGCACTGATCTGGTTAATGCTGTTTTGTTGTTCTTGTGTTTACTTAATCAGCTGGAGAACAAAGAGTAATTTACCAGAGCAGCATGGGTCTCATCACTGTACAAGCACACAGCGTCAGTCTTTGTCCTGTTTCATCCTTGAGACTGAACCTTGCTAATCTCATAACTACTATAGCCCAGCAAGTCTGACACTGTGATTAAAATGTAGAAACAACTCCCATATGTTTTAGAAGTTTTACTCATCCTGTATTACAAACAGCATACTAATAGGCTCAGTGTTGATTTTGTGTTTAGTTTCTTGGATATTTTTTTTCCTTTGTTTTATGACTGGAAATTTAAAGACTGTATAAGTTACAAAAGGGAAAGGGGGTAGGGGGGAGCAAAAAATACATATATTCCTAAAAATTCTGTACTTTATACAGAAATTAAATGGAGTTCAAGGTCCCAGTCATTATTGCTGCTTGGTTTATTCATTAAGGTTAACAGCCCCCTTTTCCATTCTGTCCTGAATGAATTCTATCTCAAAGAAGTCTTAGATTCCAGAAACGTATGCAATTAGCAGAAAAGAGGATGACAAGAGTAGGAAAAAGCATAAGGACAGTTGACGAGTTGATATATTTCTGCTGACAATCTGCTGCAGAAACAGATCAACAGCCTACTCCCTTTTGCTATGAGAAAGTTCTCTGCTAATTTCTGTGTGAACAGTAAGTGGTTTTACGGCACTTTTCCTGAGTAAGGACTACTCAGCTTAGCTTTGCTTCTGGTTTTCCTCAGTACAGACCATGGACTTTACAGCAGCTGACAAGTGTAAAGAACCATCTGGGTTGGGGTGAATGCACAGCATGGAAAGAAAACACACCTGCTGCATGAGAAACACAGTACATGCATCCTTATGCTCGCTGGAGGGCAACTGGTCAGCTTCCAATGGACCTGATCCACTGCACACATAATTGGATAACACACTATATTTGTTGCTGAAGCAACACTATTATTAATATGGGTCAGAAAATGTATGCTCTGTCTCTCCCTCCTAAAATTTCAAAGTACTTAATTCTGGGACATGTTTGTTAATTTCTCCTTTCCAAGGGGTTCATGATGGATTTAGAGGGATACTGAATGTTTTGTTTTAACCTATGGGTTTAATTAAATTTTTTTTTCAAACACAGGTTTGAAGATAACAGGTCAGATCTCTGAAGAACACATGCCTTATGACCCATCAACTAATATGAGTGCATGTTCATTGATGTTTTGGCAACACCTCCTAGATCTGCTATTTTAAGGTGAAGCATAGAATTGTCTTTGCAATATTGCCTGACAGGCCCTTTCAACTGATCAACTCAATGTGTCTGTTCTGGAGGGAGAGCTTTGGTTTTCTTTTTTTCTTTACGGCCATTAGTAGCTGAACCTTAAAAATAAGGACTAGGGGTGGTAAAAATAGAAGATTATGCAATTATTATATAACAAATATGACAAGTTCCAACTTCAGCGGATTCCAAAAGAGGGAGGGAACAAACAGAACAAAAATAAAAAAATCAAGGAAATATAATGTGGTTCTCATCAAGCTTCTTCTAAGAGCAGGGGAGATCATGAGAAAGAACAATTTCTAATTTTTAAACACCACAGGATAACCAATCATAACACTTAATTTAGAGCCAAAGATAGGGATTCACGTGTTCGTACGCCTGTGCACTGTAGGTTTATTAATCTGATTCATCAGTAGTTGTAGGAGCTAATTTGAATTTCATGGAACAAGTAAGCAAGAGGAAGAATTTTTTTTCTCCTTTCTCCTGGGAAACTTCTACTTTACAAATACTGTAACAGAGCATAAATATGCCTTGGACCAAAACAACTGCTGAAACAATTTTTCATTCTAGTTCCTTCTACTAGGTAACCTTGTAATATCAACATCCAATTTTCAGCGAAATAACATTTATTAAATAAAAAAAATTGATCCAACTTTTGAAATCATGTTCTTCTCTTTCCACTAGGCGAAAACAAAGGGTTAATGATCAGGAGATGGAAGATTTTTTTTTTATTTTTGTAGTGAACTGAAATTTTTTCTCTTCCCTTTACTTTGCCCCCCCCCCATCTGTTGCTAAACGATTGAACGGTATTAAGAAAATGGAAGAATGATCAGCAGAGAAAACTACCCATCTGAAATTCTATTTTGAAAGAGAAAGCAATTTTTTTTCCTCCACTGTATTTTTTCCTTAATAATTTTCTCTGGGAAGAAACATAGAGAGTTGAAAATTGAGCAAACTGTGAATTTTTTTCCCTCTGAAACATGTCACTGAATTCCTCCCTTCTCTTTTGCCCTTCATCTGCTGCATTAACATGCAAACTTTCTTGATGTTGCAATAAGATTATTAAGGAATGGTCTAAATATTTATTAGAGACTTTAAATTTATTATTATACTTTCCTGTGCAACTCATCCAGTCTTATTTATCAGCTTCCTATCTCTCTGGAAAGAACTTACAAAGAAGTAAACAAAGGAAAGCATGAGAAGTGTCTTCCAGAACCATGGGGTGCCAAGCAGGCAGACATGGGTTTGGTTTTTAAAACTGTTCTTGATTTATAAGGTCTCTTAACTTTTTGATGGTTCCATCTCGCTTCTTGAAAAGAGTCACATTTACATGTCCGGGCTGTCATTCAAAAATTGAGTCATTTGTGGGTATGTCTACTTGATTAGAGGGGAAGTTTTGTGGATAAAGCTGAGATGGTTCAAGCAGACCTCACTGATGCCAGGTTGGAGCTGCCATTCCCTGTTCCACCCTTCACAAACTCCCTGGAACTGTGGTCCTGCTGTTCCCTATCTGCTATCTCAAGAGCTCAGCTGATCTGACTGAGACAATTCTGTTCTCTGAATCCACACTTTAATGTGGGGAGATGCCTTTATTCCTGCTTTTGGTTAGCACTACCAGCTCATGAAACACTCAGGAATGCACAAACACAAGGCAGCACTGGAGTGGAGAGGAGATGGGAGTCCTGATTGGTTCTTTCAGCAATCTCCTATATTTGACTCAATTAGCTGTAGGATAACTCTTACTTCGTGAATTAGCATATTCAAACAGCCACTGCATTTTCTTTAAAAATGAGACAGTTTTGGAAGGTAATAGGAGCAAGAGATACATCAACCACTCCAAATGTGAAAGTAATAAGGACAAAATTGCACTTTTTCTACAGTCCCCTTCATGTTTTTCCTATGTTAATTAAGACTTCAACACTCTTGCCAGCTATTTGTGGCAGGAGAATATGAAGAATCTTGCCCAAGGTCACACAAAAAGGAACTAGAGGCTCCCAAGAGTCTCTGCCTTGCAACAGCAAACTTCTCTGTTGGAGTTAGAGGAAATAACAGTGCTGCTTAATTGAATTGGCATTCTGTGCCCCATTCTGTTCCCTGGAAGCTGCAGAAGTCTAGTATCAGTAAAGGCAAAATATTCCTGCTCTCTGATCCAATATTTGATTTGAACCAGATGCCCTTTTTGTTCCCTAATAAAGGCTCGTTCCCTTTGGGAATAACTGCTTGGCATATAAAAAATTCTTCTGGAGGAAATGCTACTGGGCTTGGCAGGTCTCAAGAGAAAGCTAAATAAAGATAGAGTGAGTGAGTGAGAGGTGACATTTCAAAGCGGTGTAAGATGGTCCTGGGAACCTTTTCTACCCTGCAGATGAAGCCTCCATCATCTGAAATCTGGTATCCTTGGGTACTGCTGCTGATGTTTATTTATTTTTGAATGATGTTTTATGCTTTAAGGTTCAGAAATGGGCATCATATTGCAGATCACCTATGAGAAATTGTCTCTTTTCCGAGCACTGCCCAAAAAGCAGGTTTGTTGTTTTGTTTTCTTTTTTAAATGTGACTGTTGGCTGTCCCTGTTTATCTTTCACTGGCAACATTTCAGTCCCAGTACTCCCTCCAATCTGCAGTTAGTTAACTGTGAATATATTTAATTAAAGCTGCATCTTACAGCAGAGGAAGTATTAGCAGTCTGTATATGGTTAGGTTGGGGTTTTTTTGTTATTAGAGTGTTTTAGGACTCTCACTAAGAAAATATCATGACATCTCCATCTATTTTCTCTTGCCAGAAGCTGTAACCAGCTACAAAATGTAGACTTCAGTCTCTGAGCAGAGAGAAAACTGGTCCCTAATCAACCTTGTCTTAATTGTAAAGCACTTTAACTGCAGTCATGGTTTAGGTCTGTGTCATCAGATTCTGTACTTCCTCATGTAAAATACTTCAGTGATGAAAGTTAACAGTAACACCTGTCATTGATTTGTGTCAGCACAGTCAACAGAAAATGGGAAAGAGAGAAAACTCCCATATATATAGATTTGAAGGCACCATCTAAAAAGTATCAATATTACCATATAAGCTAATAAAGGGAAAAAAGGTTTTCTTCCGAGATGCAATAATGTCCTGGTTCCAGTCAGGACTGGGTTAATTTTTGCTGTATTGAAGAGGGGACATGGCTAGGACCTGGAGGTTACTCTATACCACCTCACATCATTGCTGGGGGCAGGGGGGATTGTCTTAGTGTCTTCTGAGGAGGAGCAGTTCCTTCCAGTTGAGAAAGAGTGGCAGAGGGAGCAGTGGCGTGGTCCCAGTTCCAAGCTGGAGGGAGCAGATGGGTATGCCAGTTCTGAGCAGGAGGGAAAAGTTGTGCAGCACCAGTTCAAAGCTGGAGGGAGTGGCAGGGGTAGTGTAGCTGCAGTGGGGTAGGGTCGAGCTCTGTGGTGAGAATTTTTTCACGTGAATCACTCTCTCATTTGCACACTTTTCTTATTAATAGTTGTTGTTACTGTTTGTTTTCTTATCTCATTGTTGCTTCTAGTAAATTGTTCTCACCTCAACCAGTGATCTTTACCTTTTGTGCCTCCAATTCTCCTCCACAGAGGAGTGAGGGGCAGCATGGTTTGAAGAGTCTTAGTGGGAGCACTACACTGGGGAGTACCTTTCCTAAGTCATGACAAATTACCCTGACAGGAGTTCATTTGTTTCCTATTTCTCTGCCCCACTCTCTTCCAAACACATTCAAGCAGTTGCCATTGGTGTTCCCTTGCTAGGGGTTGCTAATTCAGGCCATGCTCTTGCACCTGAAAATCCCAGAACCCTTCAAACCCCCAATATGCATCCTCTGTCATTACAGCCTCTGTCTATCTTCTGCTGCATTAGCAATGAAAACATTGTCACAATATTTTCACCTTGTGTTACCTTTGGTGAGATTCTCTTGACGGTAAAAACTTAAGCCAGCCCCTACAATTACTGTGAATCTAGAAATGGCATCAAATGTGCCCGTAACTTTAAAAAGAGAAAGTGGCAGACTGAGGTGAATGATAGAAATAGTTACTGATTTCTGTGGTTTTAAACTTTCATTTTATTTTAGATAAATTTATTATGCAGAAGGTCTCTACTAGGAGACCACTGTTAATATACTAAACCAAGTAGGTTTCTTTACGAGTTGTATCTAGACATAATGGAAAATGGTGCAAAAATAAAGGAAATCTTTGGCAAATCACAGCTAGATTTTATTTGGCTGCAGGGGATTCATAGCCTAATGAAAATAGGAAACTTGTTGATTACTATAGTTTTGACATCATAATTTTACAGATTATGATTATGATATTTTCATAGTGAGAGTTCTAAAATACTATAAGACTAATAAAAACAGTAAAGGGGTTCTTTTGTCTGTTGGATGTCTGCAGAACTGGCTGGTTTTGAAGAGGTCATTGCCAATTAATTGTTCATTTGGACACTATTTCCAGGCTCTTTCTCAAATTTATATTGCTCCTCTTTTCCCTTTCCAGGGCTGCTTTTAGTCAAATCTATGCATTTATTGGGAGAAGGGTAGGTACTGTTTTTCAGGACCACTATGATGTTTGAGTGCACAGCAGGCCTTAATGTCATGACTGACCTCACGCTGGGACCTCCACTCTATGCATCCTCTGTCCATTTCCCTAGGAGCTCTATTTAAGCTCAGGCTGTGCCTTTATGCCTTACCTGAGCTATGTTGTATGTATACATTCTAGTCCTGGCTGGATTTTAGACCTATCTTGTTGACTTGTCTCCGGTCTTGCCTCCAGCCTGTCTCTTGCCTTGCTGGGTGTCTTAGATACATGTTCATTACCTTCCTTTGTCTGGGACTGCCAATGGGACACTCTTACCAGCTTCCTGGTCTGCTCAGATATCTGGGACTTGCAGCAAGCCTCTGCTGTGACCACCTGAAGCTCCCATCTCATCTTCCTCTGTGCAACAGCCTCACTCTTGCTGCTCCCTAACATGGGAAACATTTGTTTTTCATTTTGAAGAAATTCTAAGTAGGAGCTTAGGTATTAATTTATGAACAGCCAGACCTCAAGCTCCATTCAATCAGTATCTTGATTAAAAATTGCCAGAACTGAAGTGGAAGCTAATCTCAAGATGCTTAGCATCCAACAGAGAGAGTATGTATATGGGGAAAATGAGATATATTTTGTTCCAGAATTCTGATATTCTGATTGCATTAAACATGAGTGTATTAGTGAGGACTATTGCCAAATTGTGGGGAAAGAAGGAGAGAGAGGACAGAAGTTAAATGCAACTTTTATAGAAGATAAAACAGAATTTGGAGAGGTTAGACTTGCTTCAATATATGAAATATTTTACAATGTAATTTGAAGAAGAAAGTTCTTTACCAATGAGATGTCTTTTGGAAATGGATTAAAAAACAACATGCATTTTCCATCAGCAAGCAATATTTAGTAATGCAACCATTTTCTCTGATAAGATTTCTGAGTTTTGCTTAAAAAAAAAAGACACAATAAATTTTCCTTATCTTGACTTCCATAAAGAATTTAAAAATAACAAACAAAAGGTTGTGATATAATGAACAACATATTTTTAACAGAGAGAAGGAAGTATCAATGTCATTGACCAAGGATTTGGAAAACTGTCAGTGATTGTGGTCTACTCCCAGGAAGGAGTCATGACCCAGCCTTGGTACACATCTGGGATGCAAGATTTAAGACCACCTCAGAAAATATCCTTTTTCCATGTTTGGCTTATCAGAGCAGAGGTTAAGTGGCCAGGTCATGGTGTGGGGAAGGAAGAACTGAGAAAAAAGAGAAATTAAATTGAAACAGAATATTGGAACAAATTCAGGATAGATTTCAGACTATGTAAATACATTTAAGCTGGATAGCAAGAGAAAGTATCTAGGTTCTGAAGAATGAAGCTGTGTGATGATCCATCAGTAGTAACAGGAGGAGCAGAACTGAAATTATAATGAATTTTAAGAAGTAATTTAATCACTTTATGAAATAAACTTCCCTAAAAGAGTCCTCAAAGTTCTGAGCACACTGATTGAAGAGGTTTCTTCCAGTCATGTTGTTTCTTCAGTGGACTGAGAATGGATTGATTTTGACAGCGCATAAGACTATTTGACCACTCTGACAATTGTTTCAACTTTGAACTTGTACATGGTCTATTTTTTATTACTGTGTGCTTCAATTTCTCACACAACATTTCAGACTGTTTAATCTTCACAAGAATAATGAGAAATGTTTATGGTCTGTTAAATTAGCTGGTCCTGTGTGGATAACTTATGGAGACGGAGGTAATTTTCCATTATTGAGTAGAGGTAAGAGTGTGTCCACTGAAATATATAGAAAATCAACACAATGCAAAATTATGTTCTCTGCTCCAAATAGATGGTTGTACCTCTTTTCACAGACAGTTATCTTAAAAATTCTCTCTGCCAGCCTCCTGGAAAGTTACAACTTTGCTCCCAGAGCTGAGAAAACATAGCTTGAATTCCTCTTCTAAGAACGACTTAGAGTTAATGACATCTTTTGGGATGAAGAGTTATATTCAGATCAGTGTAAAAGGTTCCTTTGGTATGTGTGAGGGATAATCAGGGATGTAGAGCAAGAGCATTACTGGCCAAAGGATCTGCCTGGCAGAGGAAGAGCAGTGGAGTTGGGAGCTGGAGCGGTGAGAGGAGGGCAAATTAACATTCTGCCCCAAGCACTGAAAGGCCTCAATACAGCTCTGCAACCTCTACAGTGAGGTATGACACCTCCTCCTGTGAGATGAAGAGAGGCAAAAATGATGCCATTCCCTCTCTTAACATCTTTGCAAGATTAGGGTGGGAGGATAGCATCTCTGTGTGGCAACTGAGCTACTTATAATACAGAAATACAGTAAGGATCTATCAAGGTGTCTGGTACACAGCTGCTCAGGAATGTAATAGGAAGCAACAATCTTCCAGTGTGTAATTAACTAATTATGTTTCTAATTAAAATTAAACACATATAAAATTCCCACATTAGTATTCATAATTCTTGTGTTTCTATATGGTAGCTATGATTTTCCTCTATTACAGTTGAATTACAGCAGCCTAATTTTTCCACATATTTTTCCACTTCTGAACACTTCCCATCCATCCCTTCATATCTTTGGCACAGCTGGTATTTCTGAAGCAACGGCAGAAAGAGAATGCAACATTTTCCTCCCTTTTGTGACTTCTTAGAACTGTTTTATTGCCCCACTGGGAAAAAAACATTTTAACAAGGCTGCACATTGTGCATAAACTGTTCTCTGTTTTCTCCGAAGGAAACAATCATGCTTTCTGCTTTACAGTCTAGAAGGTGATTCACTGTCATTACCAAGGTCGTGTGACCAAGAAACTTTATGTGTAATGAAAATCTCTTCCTTTACATGCAGCATCTCATAGCTGAAGACCAGTTCTCACTATTAGAGAACAAGATGTGCTAAAAGAGGTACTTCAAATTCTCAGGAAAAGAACCACCAACAACACAAACCAACAAAACAAACAAACAAACAAAACCCTCTAAAAATTCATCTGCAAGTTATGCAAACTAGAATTTGCTGAGAAATTTTGTATCAAGATATGCAGCTGTTTTGCCTTTATTTCAGCTACTGTCTTGCTGTGAGCATAAATCTTCATGTCTATGTACACCTACACCTCTCTGTGACAAGGAGGAAGACGTGTAGACCCATTGCAATCTGGAACCTGGGTTCCTCATTTCCTTCACAAATGGAGAAATCTATGTCCAGACTTGGAGGGGAAATAGATTCATTCTGGAATCAATGTGTGTAAGTGGGTGACATAATTCTGGATGTGCCTAACCGCAACTAAAGTTTGCTTTAGCTACTGCCACGTATAATCTTCTCCCAGTCTTCTAAAAAGGTAGTCCTGGTTAGTCTGAGAGGGTTTCTTTGGGAAGCAGGTGAGGGATACAGCTCATTTCCTGGAGCTTAAAAAACAGCTAAGAGAAAACCAGACTGAGATGTAAATTAAGACTTTGACCAATGTAACAGGATTGACTTTGTGGAGACAGGTAATAGAGCTGAATGATGTGTGGAGCTTTACTCATGTAAGCAGGCCAGAGGACAGGAAACAGGAATAAGAACTTGCAGGCACAATCTCACTAGAAAATAACTTTTAGATTGGATTCTTTTCATTTCAATTTCCTCTTTGATGTGAAAGCAGATTTTTCCTTTGTTTTTCTAAGAAGAGAGATTAAAAGCAATGTTCTTGTTAAATGGTGTCATAAGAAGAGTACAGGCATTCAGGAGTGAATTTATTTGCTCTAATTTGTTCATGATTTTCCCTACTGTAAAACATTATCTTGGATAATTTCTCTTACGGCTTACATTGCATACTGTGATATATTCCTTTATGATGTCAATCATAATTCTTCTTACTAATTCTTTGGGAGAACCTACCTTTCAGTTTCCTTTATGGTTTTAAAGTGGATGAAGAGTGAAGAGTAATGGCATTTTCCCTCTTAATGGTGAACTTCAATTCTCCAAAGAATTGTTGGAACAGATTAATGGCCAACTCACTTCTTACAGCCAGTCAGCTCAGGCAAAATAGGATGAGGTCATCTCTTTCCAGTGTCTGAACATTTTATGTTGTGCTACTGTTTTGAGTACATCTCTTTTTCCCTTAGGTTCATGTTGAGTTCTCTCCAGACAGGCAAATATTAAAAAAAAACCAAACCAAACAAAAAAATCAACAAGTTGGGCTTGCAAATTAAAAACAGAAAATCCTGCCAGGAAAAAAAAAAAAGGATATTAAAGTGTAGTTACTCAGTCTCTGTTTATCTCAGTTGGAATGACTGATGGCTGTTTTTCTTCTGTTCTTTGGCTGTTTCCTCTGCTCTGACTTGAGTTTAAAAACTTCATAACAATGTTTAAACTTCAAGTAATCATAATATCTAAACATTCTAAATCTTGAAGCACAAATACTCAAGATACTTACCTTAGTCTTCAAAAGTGCTCAGTGGGCAAGTTTATAAACTGCTAAGACTGTCTCCAGGAAAGCAATGATACAAGTTATGTTTAATGTATGTTGATAAATTTTAATTGCTTGAGGATTAGTTAAGAAAATATATGTGTATAAATGCAGCATAGTTTGAATTATAAAAAATATGATTCTTAGTTTTCTTAAACAAAACAACAAAAATCTGATGTTTCCACATTAGAGTCTTGGTCCAGTGCTTCTGAGCTGGCTATTATGGCTCAAAAGAAAACATAAAATGAACACACATGCAGTTTTCAAATAACTTGAAAGTTGGAAGACAGGTCAATTATATCAATAAGTTTCTACCACTGGATTTGGAGTGTATCAATAAATAATTTGTTTCTTAAAAAGCTATAGGGAATGCCAAGGACAAAGGTTATACATATATATAGTAAGGAACCTAGAAAAGTGTTTCTGAGATAGGAGCTGGGACATGATCTATAGCAAATCAAGTGCAAACTTCAGAAGTGGTGGTGTAGCTGAAGACAAATACAGTACTTGGATCTACCATCACAGGAACTTCAGTTAGAATAAAGAGGTGGTGTTACAGTCATGTGCAGAACAGAGAAGACCACAACTCGAATATGTTTCTGAGATCTGGTTATTCACTTTAAAAAGAAGTATCAAGCAGCTCCTATGTATTCTGAAAAGAAGTGAGACACCTGAAGTTTGGTTTCAGATAATTTAGCCTAATTTTTTTGCAAATAGGAATATTACAATGCTGTACCGTTTCAATACACTGACAGAAAACAATGAATCTGACAGTACATGCTCTTTAAGAGAACATGTCTGCCAATCTCTAAAAAGTGATGGCATATCAATTCAGATTGAGAATGGAGGGAAACATTTGAACAGTTAATAAACTACTAAGAACTATTACCAGTTGCTGTGGAAGGTTTTTTACTATCACTTGAGTATTTAAATGAGGGTGGGTATCTTTAAGAAACATCATCAAGCATAAAGTATTTTTCAGTAGGAATTGCTGAATAAAGTCTTCTTTCCTGTGCTACTCCAGGAGTAAGGCTGGATGACCTTAATTGTAGGTTGGTTCTAAAAGGCTGACTGTTTTTTTGAGAAAGAGTTGCTGTTGAAATCCCCACTCTGCTGTACATCAGATTTGATGAAACTTCTCTTGTGGATCTCTGTAAATCATGATTAGGTAACCAATCGCACCTTTGTTTGCAGACTGTGATTTAAACCCTACCTCCTTCCAATCAACACCAAATAATTTCAATACTTCACAGGAAATCATACAATAATGGAGCTAGCTGTGGAAATAGAGTGGAAAAAGACCACTGAAATCCATCTCTCTCAAGAATATGAAGATATAAATAATAATAGGTATTTCCTCCGAAGCATGCTGTTGGGGGAAAAAAATATGCATTATGATTTGTTAGAGTACCTTTTGACTGAGGGTGCTGATATGTAGCCAGTATCATTATCTGCCAAGTTTTTCTGAGTATAAAGTGCTTTACAACACCTTGAAGTGAGCATTAGGGGCACAGTAAATGATGATTCTTTTATGGAGAGTGAAGAAGGGACCAGCTCACTCTCTCCTTCCTGCTGGGTCTCCCTTTAATGATTTCTCTTTCTAAAAAAGTTGTCACTTGCCTTCTGCCACATCCTGGTTCTATTCCCGCCACTTGTGCCGTGATCATTTCCTCTGTCACTGCAATAAAGATGTGGCACACAATGGTGATTACGTGAAACAGAGGGAGAGGACACCTATAGCAGTATTTTATTGCAATTAGTTGACCCCCCAAAAGTAAAACGTCCTTTATAGGTAAGATTAATCTATACTCACTCTAAATAGAGATCAAAATGCAAATGGTAAGTTTGATTTGTAGGAAAGCAAGAAACTCAATTCTTGGCTATTCAAATTAGAAACACCCTTCTTGAAGAAAACCTCAGAAATAAGAAGGCACAAGTCGCAGAAACACTTTGCTAATGTCTTGTCCCAGCTGACATTTGGTGCAGACTCAGACTTGCAGTTTTCTATTTACAGGAGCCTCTGGAGGCTGCTCTCACTCCTTTTTTCCACCTATGCATAAGGGTTGTAAGATGACATTGAATGCAAATGAGAATTCAGAGCAGTTCCAAGTAACTCTCAGTTCTTCCTGCATAACAATGGAGATTTATTATACAATGACTTCCATTAACTTTATTTTTTGTGAGGACAAACCCACTCTTTTCTGAGTCTGAACTGCCTTTTGGAATTCAGTCAGACTTCCTTGTGTTTCTTTCTCCCTCAGGATGACCTCGCTGTTACAATGTTAATTGCCTTAGGGTCTGATCTGATATTTTCCCAGTGTCATTTGTCCTGTGAAACTTTGTATGGTCTCATAACTGATGGTAACATAAGTGTTATCTGTAGACTTTGATAGTCTTACAACCCTTGGCAAGTCTCTGGCTTTGCAAGAACTCTCACTCCAAGTGACCAATACAGAAGTCCAAGGTGGTCTTTAGGGTGGCTTCACTCCAGCATTTTAAAGTTTTCTCCTGGTGCCTAAAATGTTGGTCAGTTTTAGCGGCCAGGCCTGATGACTGACTCTATGAACTTCTGCAGCAGTCTGATCCTTGTTTTTATGCTTTCACTGAATTGTTTGGTTTTTTTGAATGTTTTACAGAATTAAACTTAACAAAATTCTGTTTAATAAGAACAAGGACTGGGAGTTCTTCCTCTCCTTATTCTCATTTCTCATTCTTTGAAAAGTTGTTTTCCATTTTCCTTTGTTTCTTAGCAGCTTCACATTCTTTCAGATGACCTTTCTTCTATTTCTGATTCGCTGCTGCTGTATTTGTGTTCATATGTGGCTAAAGCCAGCTCTATTGAAATAATTAAATCATATCCATTTTCCTCTCTTTGCCAGCCTGTGCTTAGTTATCTTTATTCTGTGCAACTATGTCATTGTGGACTGTCATATCACAGCTTCTTCCAAGCTGACAGTAACACTTCTTTCCTCCTATCTTCTCACAAATTCATTCCTCATTCTCTTACAGGAGATCTTCAAAGTACTATCCTTATACAGTAATGTCTCTTTTCACACTTTGTTTCTACTTTCAAATACATTTGGACATCACTCACTATTTCTGAGGCCTAATTTTTTT
This sequence comes from Myrmophylax atrothorax, assembly GCA_026770055.1. NCBI lineage: Eukaryota > Metazoa > Chordata > Aves > Passeriformes > Thamnophilidae > Myrmophylax > Myrmophylax atrothorax. The sequence continues at coordinate 84,346,396 of JAOXXN010000001.1, forward strand.
ATTTTTTCTTTATTTTCTCCTGTTAGGCCACACTATACCATCACTCAGTAAATAGGATTCTTGATGTGATTTAGCTACGTGGCTTATTACCACCCAAACTGTTAGTAACTTAGATCACTGCATCTTTTAACTATTCCAATTCAGCTTTATTCAATCACCTGCAGCTCTTTGATATTACTTTAATGTTTCAGCATAGCCTCTTAGTCTAGCCAGCATTAAAAAACAGACAAAAACAAACCCCAAAACAACATAGCACAAGCCCACAAGCTGTTGTTTTTTAGTTCCTATTGTTCATTTTGTTTCATAAATTCGATCTACAGTGTGGCATAATTCTTCCACATTTTCTAATAAAATTTTTCACTGCCTATTCAGTACAGCCTTTACACATCACAGTATTTTTTCTTGGTTTTCTTCATCAAGTTGTTAATTGCTCTGGTTAATTCTGACTAAAATTGACAATTGTCTTAGATAATTACACAAATCTGTTTCACTTACCTCTGAAAGTCTTAGTGCCTTTTATGTAAACCTATTTTCCCTACGTATATTTGAACTACAGGGTCCAGAAGCAATGTCAGGGCTCTTTTGAACCAGTGTCACACAGTGTCCATCCCATTCCAAAAGGTTATCGTTCAGCTGGGAGTGGAACAGTCAAGGCAATCAAAGTGATTCCAGTTTGAGAAATAGCTAATAGCAGAATTGGGGATATCATCTAGGAAGATATATATACCTTTGGGGAGAAGGGTACATACAGGTTTTCAAAATCCTAAGTGCTTTGGTAAAAATTATTATGTAACAATTGTATTCCTAAAACAGTAAACAGGAGATGTCAGATAAAACTGGTCATGAAGTAGTCTTAAGCAGGCAAAGAAAATATTTGTTCATCTATAGTTCAGCTGTAGAATTTCTTTCCAGTGGAGGTAGTGAACACTGAAAGCCTACAAGGTTCTTAAAGTCATGGACAATCAATACAAGTTAAAAACTCTTAAGGATTTAAAAAAAAAAAAAAAAAAAAAAAAAGAAAGAAAAAGCCCAACTAATTTGGCTCTCAAGAACTCCCTGGATCACAAATAGTGAAATGCTGGAAGATTATTCTGCAAAGGCATCCCTAAGACTCTTGCTGTTTTATGTTTGTTTTTGGTTTTGTTTTTTTTTCTGGCCATCCTCAGACACTGGGCAATATATGAGGCTATTTTTCTGACACTGGAATGGATATTGCACTTTAAAGCATTTTTTCAGACTTTTATAATCTGAACTTGCATGTTTGGAATTCAATAAATAATGATATAAATTACATGTCTCTCTGCATTTTGGGTCATTTAACATTGCACAGAGACTGGAACCTACAGGACAGTCAACTTTGAAAACTGAAACAGCTTTGCAAATGCTAGGGAGACCTATCTGTTGTTTAGTCTACAGAAATACATTTACTTCTGGGTTGGAGATAGCCTATATCCCCTAAAGCAATTCCCTTGATAACTGAATCTGCCTGTGTGTTGCATAGGCTAGAGAACTATTTTGAAAAGTGGAGACAAAGAAAAGGTACTGAGAGTCCAAACTTCTTTTCTTTCCCAAACTGTTGTTTAACCAATACTTGACATGTGCCTGACAAGATGGCCAGAACTGCAAATTCTTTCTCAATCTGTGTGGGAAAAATGTACTTCTATCATCCTGCTTTGTTTATTCAGCAAGGCAAAAAGATGAGGAGGGCTTTTGGTCTTGTAAAGCTTGTGATGTAACAAGTGGAAAGCCAAAAAAATTAGAGAGCAGAAGAGGAAAAAATTGAAGGATGTAGAAACTAAAGAACCTCACCCATCAATAAGTACTTAATAGACAAATCACTCCAGTTTCTTATCTGTAAACTAAGGACATCTCATAAGGTTGCATACAAAATTTTGAAAGTTAGAGATGCTTATTTACTGTAGTAATGCACAAAATAAAAAAAGATCCTGAGGAAACAGAATATTCTGTGTGCAACACTATGTGGAGAAGTGTGAGGCCAAACACTGAATGAAGAGGGTAAGAAAAAAGAAAGAAATAAATAACAAATAAATACAAAATAAAACAAAAGAAAATTCTGACCAGCAAGAAAATTCATTTGCTGAGCACTCTCCATCAAAGGATCTAATTAAAATAAGAAAAAACCCAAGCAACAAGATTTATTAAGTGTACAGAGACAGTCTTCTGAAGACAAAAGAAAAAGTCTGAGTAACACATCTTGTCCCTCAGCAGCTCTGGATTAATGTGAAAGGATGACATGTCATTATTTTAGTTTATTTTTTATCTGATAGGTGACAATTTTTCTCCTTTTCCCCTTTTTAACTCTCTTAAGTAGTCAGTCTGCTACCATATTTTTCTGAATATTCCTCACAACCTTGTGAGGTTTCTGAAGTCTTTCTGGACCTCGTCACACAAATGTCTGTTCCGTGGAACTGTCCCCAGACCACTCATTTTGTTTGTACTATGTCAGTTTGCTCAGTCATTGTGGTTATGTGTGCTGGTTTAGAGGTAAACCGGCAGGAGGAAAGGAACTCCACACAAAAGAGATTATGAGTCAGAATTACAATTTTAATAACAATATTACAATAAATACAACAACACAAGGAGAAATTGGTTT
>JAOXXN010000001.1:84349109-84359325 GCA_026770055.1 Myrmophylax atrothorax
AGGCTGGGTGTGAAGGTGCTAACGACTCTCTGGGCAGCTACTGCAAATGGTCCATTGTTCTCAGGAATGAATAGAGGAGGTAGAATACATAGCTTTGATCACCCATACACAGAGATAACTGGTCCCATCTGCTGAACTAGGACATTATGGTTCTGAATGCCAAAGATATAGTCATGATCCTAATTACCATGGTTCTGACTCTCCTTCCCTGTACAGTAAGATGATATTCTCCACTTTATCCAAACTCAGGCACTACTTCATGCTCCTTTGGATATATCATTTTAACACTGGCAATTCTCAAGCATCTTAAAGGTTACCCTTTTACTCAGGCCTGGGTATCTCTTGTTCCCAGCAGGTAACAGGCTGGCCATTACATGCTCTCACCCAAGTCATGTTCTCATCTGAAAATTTTAATGACAGCTGGGCTATATCTGATAGGTCTTTTCAAAACTCATATCAAATGGGGAACTTTTTTTCATTATTTTTCTTTCAAATACAGAATAAGATGATACCTGATTTCATTCAGTATCCCAAATGAGAGTATAAAAGCAAGATGCTAGAAGATGAATTATGAAGTATTCCTCAGCCTTGGGGAATTAAAATCACCATATACACTGTGGGGGGAGGGTACCTGAACCATCAGGCTGTCAGGCAGCCTGGATTGGAAGCAATTTCTCTGTTAATGAGAGGACACTACTCATTTACAATGATTGTAGGATTTTGTAGGGTAGAAGACAGGTCTCTGAGCAGAATAAGAAAATCCAGCAATCTTGTTTCTACTCTCTGCTCTAAAGTATTTCATGTCTAAAACATCTGACTCTAAAAACAGTTAAAGATTTGGAAAAAAAGTAAATCGTGTCTTACAGTCAAAGTAGTTGTTTATTTTTGAACTTCCTTTCACTGCTACATTAGAGAGACAAAGAATCAGGGTATTAATCTTCCAGAAAACAAAACAAAACAAAACAAAACACTGCCTGTTTATCTAGGCTTCTAAGGATCTGATCACATTAGAATTAGTAAAACCAGTAACACTTCTCTCCATTATATGAATACTGAAAACTTAGGACTCCATTACTGATCTTTTACAGACAGTATATGAAGATACAGCAGCTTGTCCCTGCCACTATTACTGAAGTGTTTGACACTAATTTGTGAATTGTCCTTCTTCATATGGAAAATTCCTTACTATTTTAATCAATCTCCATGGTGAATTGCTCCTTTTCACTGATTTATCAAACATAAAATACTTAGGTTATGAAGTACATCGGTGGTTATTACCTCTCATTTGCTATCACAGCGTCAATCACCAACCTCTGTCACTGAGTTCTGTTGACTTTCCTGGTCCACTTATTAAATTCATCAGTAAATATAAACTGGGCTTTTCCCCATTTTGTCTTCCTTGCTAAAAGGAGCTTGCTGTAAAACTCTGAAAGCCACTTCAATGGCCTGCTTCAAATCCTTCAGTATCGTGCTTACAAAAACCTTAGCCATGATAGCAGGCTTGTACCACTTATTCTAGCTATTAATATCTTTGATATTCCTTGTCTTGACTTCAGTCCATCTTCTTGTGTCTCCTGTCTTTGGAAAATATGGTAAGTCACAGTGAAGGATGGTGTTAGTCAGTGGTGGTGATGTTCTTACCATGAGTAGTTCCTGTGATATATAAAAACCACTTCTTCTGTTCTCCTCATGTATTCACTCATTGAGAAGGTTTCTTTTAAGTGTGTTTTTTAAGCTTAAGCACAGGAACCAGTGATGCATTTTCGATACAATACTGCCATACCTTTTCTATATTGGGTTAGATTTATTATTTCTGTAATGAAACCAATTCAAAAGCAAGCTTTTCAGCCCCAAGGCTAGGCTACCCTAAGGAACTGACATTTCTAGGAAGTCTGTTGCACTTTTCAATATTCCTTCATTTTAGTTCATTGAAATAACAAATAGACAATGTTTTTTGTAAGAAATAACTCTAATAGTTATATTATAAATTGGCTTAGGTTTTCTCTTTTTTTCTTTTTTTTTAATATGGCATGATAAAGCTCCTTGTTGTACAACATTTTATGGCACTCTGTTGTTTCTTTAATTTATATGGTTTGATAATCAAAGCATGAGAAAAGTCCAGCTAAATTAGAATTGCACTGATCACACTTCAGTAGATATCTGACACTCCTTTGAAATATCAGTCTATGTCAGCTTGAAATAACGCAATTGACAGAAGGGTAACAGCTGTGATTTATAAAACAAAACCAATACTTTGTCAATTATTCTTCCTTTCAGAAAGTAGATGTGCTCTATGAGTTGTGTAAACTAATGTGGTGCAGTTCTGAAAAATCTCCAAGTGTTTTGGCTTATGTTGTTTGGATTTTATTTAATTTCTGCAACCCTGCCCACATAAGTCCTTCTTGCTGCTCTTATTTCTGCTGCAGCAAAGTTATGTGAGCAGCCATTGTTCCTTAAAATACACGGCTATTTACTTTGAACAATAGGGTTTATAAATACTAATTCTTAACTTTTATAGCAAAGAATAAAGCTAAATGGGAAACCTAAGGTCAAATGTTATCTTGGCATTCAGTAGACAAATGTGAATTCTATAATTTAAAAATTACAGGTAAATAATCAAAACATTCCCTAGCAAGAACATCATTTTCTCTGTGGTAGGGTGACATTCTTTGCTCAATGAGAACAATTTTATGCCAAGCCACTGGGAGTTCTTTATTTAAAAAGATAAACTGTATAAATGTTTATAGCTACAGCAATCATAAAATAAGAAATGGATGTAAAAAATGTTCCTATTAGGCATTTACAATTGAAAATAACTATACTTAGAAATATTGTGGGACATAACACAAATGAATAAGAATACAAAATGCTATCAGGATCTTTTAAGATGGATTTTCCTATTTAGCATCACAATGTTTTCTTTGGTTGTGGCTGCAACAAACAGATGTTACATTCAATAAATATGTATTTGTCTTTACATCTACATAAGCACAAGCACAGTGGATGTTTGCTCAAAGAGATTGAAGGTTAAGATTGTGGCTATAGACAAACAGCGCTCATATGATGCACAGGTTTGCCTGGAAGATGATTTAAACTGTTGTAGCACTGCTGTACTAGCACTACTCAGTGAGTGATGTCTGTTTTCGTGTCCTGGGAAATGTGATGACCACCCAGGTGCTCAGCACTCCCATCCAGGCATGACTACTGCCCTTGCAGTACCTCTTACCTAACACCTGTCTGATTGGTGCATAGCAGATGATGATTGCAACATTCTAGCGGAACTGCTCTCAGCTAAAAGGATAAATATTTCTACTACTGCAATAGAGGATACTATTAAAACTCCTGTAAAATACCCATATATTTATGTATTTACTAATCCTACTAAACCCCTTAGAAACAGTTAAATAAATTTTAAAATCACTCCAACTCGGGGCATCATATTCCCCTTCTTCTTCCTTTCTTCCTTTGCTGCCCAATCTTGCTGAAACATCAAAGTGTTCCTTGAGAACTTTAGCTTAAGGTAAGGGCTGCAGAATGTTGAAGTACTCCCTGTTTCTCATCCACTCTCTTAATATGTAAGACGATCCTCACTGTCCAAGCCTCTACCTTCCTATTTACCTGAGACTGCTAATCCTAAATGCCCAGCAGCACTGCTCTAAGGAATACTATCCCTCATGAAGCTGAGAAGGGTTCTTTGATTTGCTTCTAGTGTCATCTCTTTCCAGCTGTGTGTGCAGATACTAGGGAGGATGAGGAGGTTGTTGGTAGAGCATCTTCTACTGTAGCAGGATGCTCTGCCTAAGTGGAGTCAAAACAGCTTGAACAATACTGTATTTGCAAAAGTATCACTGGTGGATAGAGAAAGGGGGTCATGCTGGTTTTGATGTTGGAGAATACTGAGACCAGCTTGACTCGTCAAAGCCAAAGCTAAACACTGAGGAAGAACAATGTTTCCTGACAGAAACTGGCACTCGTGATGGCGTGGCAGAAAAAAAGTTCCTGATAAAGGAACCAACATACTATAGTACTGACAACTTATCTAAGGCTGTTGAGCTGATGCTGCTGGCCTATAGGCATGTGACTGACAGTCAATCCCTTTATACTATAAAAGCCCAGTCCCACTTTTTCATGTCAGTGTCTTCTAACATATCCCTTCCATAAGCGCATGTGAAGATTCTTCCCTGAGTGGGGACACCCCTCAAGGTTTCTTCTCCAGGCTGAGCAAAGATTTGTCCACAGATGGGGAGGTGTGAGTATCATCAATCTCTACTTAATAATTATTTTTCCAGCTTCAATATCATTGCTTCAATATTGCTCCAATCAATAGTGCACTATATTAGTAGTTGTAGCTATCTATACTGCTTAGCAAATAATTCTGATTAAGGTTTTTTAGTCCAATCATTATGATCATCTATTTGAAGAGATCATTTATTTTAGTCAGATAAATAATTTGGTTTGCTATCCTTAATACTGTGTGACAAATTCCTATAAAGGCTCAATGACACCAATTATAGTCCTTTAGACATAGACCGTTGACAAAGTCTGGAGCTAAGGCTGGATCCAACCACACCTAGGGCTCCTCTCTGACAAGAGTTTAGAAAACAAGGGGGTCCTTTCTGCACCTTGTGACACAAGAGGAGAGTCTCCCTGACAAACTTTGACTGAAGCTTCCATTCTGCCTGTGGCAAGTTCTACTACTACAGTATTCCTTTACTCCCATCGCTGAATTTTTTAGAAGTAGTAGAAGAAAGGAAAAGAAAGAAAATTTCTGTTTCAGAGAAAACATTGATATTTTGAAACACAGTGAAAACTATCTTCCAAACTTGTTCCAAAGTGGAAATGATAAAAATACTGTTTGTGAAAAATATAAAGGTGCCTTTAATTTTTTATATCTCAATTTTTAATGCCTTTCAAACATTTATCACATCTTCATGAAACACATCACAGCATGTCAGAAGATACAGTGTGAAATTCTGTATCTCAAATTGCAACAGTCACTGAATACTAATAAAATTTTCTGATTTTCTGAGTTCATTTGCTTCTACTGTAATAGTGTGATATGATACACAAAAGAAGGTAGGCACCTGGTGAACTAATTTAAGGAGCAGCTGTTTTTTGACAAGCTGTGTTAGCTTGTTAATGTGCTACTCAGCAGCAGTGAGAGGAGCTGGGACTGCAAGTGCAAACTCATAATTTTTATTTGTGCTTTTCCACTATGGCAGAGTCAAATATGACTTGTGATCTTCTTTTTTGCTGCTTGGATTTTGCATCATTTAGTACACTGGATCAGAGTTTCAATGGCATATCCACATGCCAGCCCACCTTGGAAACTGGTGGTAGGAAAATACAGGTCTAAGTCTCCTTGGACTGAGGACAGAACATACAGGTTTTATATTAGCTCTGGATCTAATGGTCATCCTCATTCATTTGTGCTTCATTCAATCGTTCTCTTCCTTGCTCCACTACCAAGTTTGAAACATACCAAGATCAGCCATTATATAAATAGATTGAATTGATGTATATCTGGAAATTTTAGATGCATGGCTAAAGTCCTCAGATTCCCTCAAAAAAGCATGTCCTGGTGAAAGAACAATCTAGATGACAGTAGTAGCAAGTAGGTCTACTTGCAGAGAAACCTGATGAGAATGTATCTGATTTCCTTCATCAGTGTGTAGCAAGACAAAGAGAGAAACGTTGAGAAACAAAGTGTACAGCAACCAGCTCATAGAAACAATTTTCTCTTGAACCAGATTTTTCCTATTTAAAGCACTAATTCTTGCCAAATAAAGTCTTATAGATTTCCATACTTAAAACTGCCAGTACCTTAGTGTTCCAGCATTTTCCTTGTAGATGCGGGGGAATGATATCTGATCAAAAATTTATTTCCTTTGGGAAGCAATTTAATTACAGAAAAAATGTTTTTTATTTTCACAGAGAATTGACTATATCTTGTTTGTGTATTCCTTTCTTTCTCTCATGTCAGTCCATTACCTTTATTGACAGGAAAATATAAACGCATTTTATTCCTGGCAAGCGTATTTCACCTTCCCATAGTGTCTCTTAATCAAATAGCAAAATTATCTTTGTATTAAATTATTGAAAAATGATGCTGTTTATTGACCTTTCCACTCTACATTCTTGAAAAATAATTAATATTAGCAGTTTAGTTCATACCACAATTCACATTTTTGGCTTCCTAAGCAGGCGATGAAAGATAAAATTCCATTGAGGGTACAGGGCAATAAAAGAACATAAAAAAAATCTGCTTAAGAATACTCAAGAATATAATTCATGATTTAAATTATTTGATGCACTTCAAGCTGTGTATGTAAGTGAATATTGCTCCAATCAATAAGTGAAAAAACCCCAACAAAACAAACAAACAAACAAACAAAAAACTTTTAAAGAGTGAAACTGCTTTCATGTAACAAATGACCAAGTAAGGAGTAATTGCTACTCTAATTCCAAAAGCCCAGCATAGCTGAAAATAGATGTTACTCTAATCTAGTTTATAAGGTGTGTGCATAAAAATTTAAACAAAAAGGATGAATAACTTTCATTTGGGGGAACAAGAACATTTTTTTCAAACTTATATATTTTCCTTAAGATGAGAATTGGAACTACTGAACAATTAATTTTGCACTTTCATGAATTAAAGAAACTCTGTCATTATTATCTATACTATTCCTTGTTGATTTTTTTTTAATCAGTAGAGCTGGCCTGAAAAGAAAAGAAAGAAAAAATGTTTGCAGAAAATATGCATGAAGAAACCAAGCACTTCCTAATGCAGCAAGTATTTGCAAAAGTGTCTGTTCATTAAGAATATTATATATTTATATATTATTTATATTTTCCTAGCAAGGCATCCAGTAACAAAAAATATTACCTTTGTATGTACTCCATGAGCTACAAATCTTTACACTCTTGTTCAAGGTGTCCCAGCTAATCTATTTCTTCCATTTGTTTCTTTTATTTTTTAGCCTACAACACAAACCCAAGCAAATGTAAATTTTTCTCTTCTTCAATGTAGCAAACTCTGCCCTGTAATAAATTCAGCTTTGGCACATTTGCCTTTTTGAGCAGTAACGTGCCTCATGTGTGGTGATATTTCTTTTCATTCACTCATCTCAGTGACTTCTTACGCTTCTCTCAAGTAAGAGAATGGAAGTGAGTTTGGTTACAGCCCTTAGTTTCAGTGAGGATTAGTGCAATCCACAATGGCACTGTTTCCAGGGGGAAGTCTTGGCCAACATACTTTGGATCTGCAACACAGAAAGGTGACTGCAGCGAAGTTTTCAAAGGCATCCCATAAATAAGGAAAAACAGAATAGTGCTGTCATCTAACGTAGTTGGGGGGATACTAAATGGTTGTGTAAATAGTTCACTTACTGCATAGCTGCATGCAAGAGTTTTTATTTCTCAGTTGTGGAATTGGTCTCACACAAACTCCAGATCCACCTTTTGTGATGCTTTTGTTTGGTTCAGTGTAAGTAGCCTCACTAGAAGCTGTGTTTTATTTATTTGCAAGGATTCATCTAATGCTTAAGACTCGAGAGGAATAAAGAACATTAATATAAGTCCTTATTATATGAGACTTTCAGCCTCTTACAGAGAACTGTCTAGTACAAAAGCACAAAAAACTTTCAGACAAGTAAGACCTCTCCTAACTTTCTCCCTAGATAGCTTTCAAAAGAATGGCACAGTCTGGGGGAAAAAACCCACACATCCTATCATCAGTTATAAGCAAATCATAAGCCTCTAGATATTCAATAACACTTACATGTGTAACTAAACTTGAAATGTGTTTAAAATAAAGGTTCTCAAGACAGCAGTATTTTGTATCAAGACTTGTCATAATGGCTCTTTCTAATAAAACTGGTTCTGTTACTCATAATACTGAGAGCAGAACAAGGAGAAATACAAACTACATTTTTTCCCCCAGTCTGATTGCCATAATTCTGTTCACCTCACCAATGTTGCTTCCAATTTACTCCTGTACAAGATTTTGATTTAACAAAGTGGTTACATATGAGCTGAAAGCCCTCACTGAGCAAAGAAATCCCTTTACTTAACTGTAAGCAAAGTTAGGCTGGACCTCAGTCCTTGGTTTTTTTAAAGTTAAATGTATGCCTAAGACCTTTACTGGATGAGAGCTTAATTAAATAAAATAGTGGATTCGAGTCTATCCCCTATAATCTTTTCCATAATATTCACAATCTTTCCTCTAAACTATCTTTCCTGATATTGTTTACCTTGTCTTAGCACTAAATGCAACATGATCCCCCGAAAGTTCCACATGTCACTGGGCTTCATAAAACTGAATGTTGTGTGGGGATTCTCTGACACTGTCAGATTGCCTCTGTAGGATATGCTAAGCAAGTTGAGGTAAATTTGCAGTGCAATTAATTGCCAAGTAAGAACATTGAACATTGCTTCTACAAAATATAGTTGAATTCTGGAGTAAGACCCCTTAATTCAAACAATAAGAAGTACATTCCCTAGAAAGTTCAAGAGGATTTTAAATTAAATAAAGGCAGAGAAATGTTGTGTTCTATATTAATATCAGAACTAACTTAGCAATTCTGACCCAAAAACCCACTACAAAATCCAAAGATAGTGGTGAAGGCAGGACTCTGCCTGGCTGATGGGAGTCCTGGGTGGCAGTCCCTGGTCACTGTGGTGATTGCTGGAAGGTGTGTTTGGAGTGGAAAGCCTTTTCTGAAACTGCATCATGTAACAGTCTTCCACTTCCTCTGAGAGATATTACACAGTCCCTTAACAGGACTCTGCCCCACCTCATCTAAGTTCTGGGCTAAATTTAATCACAACCAGAGTATAAATATTTATTTAAAGGCTGTTAGAGTGCTTTGCCTCATTAGTGTTTACACTTTTACTGCCAACTGTTGTTGCTTTGTCTGAATCCCATATACCCATATTACACCAAGCCAAGCAGATCTTGCTCTTTCGCTGGATTTGCATTACTCCTCAGCTCCCCAGTAAGTGCAGCTGTATGGCACAGTCAACTTTTCTGCATTAAGGTTGTAATACCATCATGCCAGGTTCCAGTCATTGCTTATGTGCTTTTGTGTTGGTTTTTTGTTTGTTTTTTTGTTGTTTGGGGTTTTTTTCCCTGGTTTTGCTTGTTTGATTGATTGTTTTGTGAGGGTTTTTTTCTGATGCTGTTACAACCTTTCACCTGCATTTACACTTTGGTGATATTTGTATCTCTGGCAATAGCATATATTGCATTTCAGATTGCGTATCTGTACAGGCAGAAAAATGCATCTTGAAGAAAGCAAACTTTTAAAGACCGAGCAATTAGGGGACAGATATCTGAATATCTCTTTTCTGCATCACATGCAATTTTTTTTCTCAAATTAGAAGCAGCAGTGAACTTCCATAGAAGTGGTCTACATGAGTCATTCAAGCAAGTTTTACAAAGACAAATTTAACCCCAAAGTAAATAAGAGTAATAAAGTTGTCTGTGGAACTTTTATAGAGGATTGTGATATGTGACCATGTGAATACACAAAGAATGAGCTATTTCTAAGGTGTGAATGTCTAATATCTGTAATACTTGATTAAAATCTGGTCACTTTTTATCTTGCTCTTATCAAAGCTTTATCAAAACTGTTTTCCTGATTTTACCCTTTTTTTGTGATCATAGATAGAAGTCTACACTGTTTCTCAGAGGTCCTTTATTAGCTTTATGCTCTCCATTGCCCCTGCCTTTCCAATATTTTTTCCTGTCCTGCTAATTTTGTAGTAAAAGTGCAAATACCAGTTTGGCAGTTAATGCCAAAGAACATGGCAGCCTCTCAGATCTGAAGTCTCGGTGCTTTTAACTTTATACTCTTCCAAGGAAAAATGTTTTTCCAAGAGTTGCGGAATTATGAGTGTTTATTTAATATTGACATTTATGATATTTGCATTAACATGTTTCTGGATGTTGTATTCTAAACTATAAGAGTTTCTGTAAACTATAAGAGCTGTAGTTTATACTATAATAGTTAAAAATTTTTCAGTTAACCGAGATTGATGTTTTCTTGATGTTTTCTTGATGAGACCCTTGGGAAACTTGTACACTGCAGATTATTTCCCACTGACCTTTGTGTCCTGGCACTGAATGATCTGCCCTGGCACAATGTTAGCAAGCATTATGTCACTTTAGGATGCAAGCTACAAGACATGTAAAAGAATGTTTTATTACTTGGCC
>JAOXXN010000001.1:84380636-84398163 GCA_026770055.1 Myrmophylax atrothorax
GAATTAGGTGCGTGCATGAACTGGGCTGGAATCTGATTTCTACTTATGAAATACTTGATTTGTTTGCCTTCTTTGACTTTGGCGCACACCTCTTGCAGCCACATCAGATTCCTAGTCCCTTGTCCAGGTGCTTGCTTGTGTATTTGGCACTGGAAAGATATTTGCAGATTTTAGAAGCAAGACCACAGTCCAGGACTCTTTCTTCTCTGGGATACAGTCAAGTTCCCTCTTGTTTGTATTCATTGTAGTCTCAAGTCTGCATTTCTTTTCTACCAGCTTCAATAGGAAATATTTACAATGACCATATCCCAGCTGCATCCTTTCCCGGAAAAAGAGAGCCTGACTCAACTCAGCCTCTTAAGGGCCATCAACCAAGGTCTTCTACTCCCAGGGTGAATGATCTAATCATGGAGCTATTCTATGGCAGACATGCCAACACCAGCTATTGTGCTGAGCTTCTGGGTTGAACTGAAGCACACACTGAGTGTGTGCTTGTGTTAGGAGTGGTCTAATTGACTTAGCCTCATCAGGAATATCAGCAGGAGCTTGCCTCAGGCAAGAACTTGCCAGGGTGTGCATGGCAGCCTCTACTAAGCAGCTTTAGGAATTTCGCAATAGAAAATGGAGATAATATCAAGTTTTTAGGAGCTCTGGGATCAAACTTCCTGGATTTTAGATACTTTAGTAGCTTTTCAACATTTGTACTTGAATTCCACTTAAACCCATTTTTTAACTGTGGTGGGCAGTCTGGATGCTAGTCTTCTCTAGCTGTGTGTGCACGTGTGTAAGCAACAAGACCATAGAGAGGGACACTTCATTTTTCTTGACCTGTATGAAAACTGCTCTCCTCTCACTGCATTTTACTGCAAATTTAAATAATAAAAAGTTTTCTCCACAATGAGGACAAAACCTCTGAAGTCTAGGGCTCAGGGAAAGTGAGGCAGTTTCCTGTGAAGTTGACATACCCCTTCTTCCTTTCATATGTTGTGAAGGGCACAGGAACATCTGTCAGATCCTCTGTGTTCAGTCTTGCTTCACTAGAGACCCCTGCAAATCTCTTGGTGATGTAGCTGGCAGTAAAATCCTTCTATTGTCTTACATTCAAATTCAAAATTTCTCCCTCTTGAGCTTCCGTCTGTCCTCCCAAAGGGATGAGGTAATTGAGTAAAGCTTTAAAAAAATAATTGTCTGTAAAATTATCTGAATCCCAGTTTTTCATAACAGATCAGAATTGTCTTCAATGGGGAATGCAAAGACTAAAGGTTTAGTTTATGTTGAACTGCAGTCAATGTAAACTGTTACCAAATACCAAATTCATTTCTGCATCCAGATTTAGGGATTGCTTATGTCTTAAACTGCATGAGCTTTATGAACTACTTATTATTACTGCATTATTCATATAGATATAAAATCTCATATGATATTATTTTGTTTTGTGCTTGTCTCTTTTTCAGGACCCAAGGAAAATACTTTTTGCAACTGGTAAGTCTGTTGCAAAGCTGAATGAGAAAATTTGCTGCTTCTCATCATCACTCTTCAGAGAAAACTTTTTGATCCTGTGTTCACATCCTTCATTTGTTGTATGTCAGCTAGCTTTAGTTGTGTTATTTGTGTCAATATAACCTGGGTTTGCTTATCCAATAGTCATGAGGGAGGAGTTACATAAGCCCCGTAGTAGGATGAGTAGCATCTTCAAAGCTGTTGTTGTACAGATGAGTCAGCAGAAAATAATTAGTTTCAAACAGAGATTCTGCATAATATTAAAACCAAATTCCTAAATGATCCAATTTCTAGAAAAAGAAACATAACAGAAAAGCAGTCTTCCTTCTTCAGCTGGTTTATTTAAGGGTTGGTTTGGCTTCAATGCAATCTAAATTGTTACATGGGAATCAGACTTCAGCACTCATGAGGAACAAATAGATGAAAACATTTTGGTGCAGGAATTTAGAAAGGAGCAATGTTTGGGTGTGGAGGGGCAGGCACAAACCTGAGCTGTAGTGCAGGTTCCTTTACCTTCACAAGCAGGTAAAGGTTCTTCCTGATGCCATCACACTTTCACCCAACTTCATAGCATTTAGGGCATGGTCTAAAGGAATCTGAGTAGACAGCAATGGATGGGGTTCTAGGTTTGTCAGTCCCAGCAGATGTACTAGAATTAGCAGCTTACGTGACGGTTCTTTCCAAAAACCCTGGGGAGGGTTTCAATCAGTTCAGAGCAGAGGAAGTGAGAAAGTGAAATAATAGAATTTGAGGTATAAGTTAACTGCTAGCTGGAATCAGGTTGGATAACTAGTGTAGTTAGTGAATCAGGGATGGAGGCCTGAAAGAGGGTAGCTGACAGAGGAGGGAGTTAAAGATGGAAGGGGGTGAGAAACAAGCCATTGAGGTTTATATTTAGTATCGTATATGAAGAGGAAGGACTTGGGATAGAGAACCAGCGAGAGGCCCAGTCAGATTTTGTCCTGGCTTGTGGGGACACCTTGAGACCTCTCTAGTTGAGAGGTGAAACTCCTTTTACTGTTATACTTTTATTTATGTAAGGGTGTGAGACAAACTGTGAAAGGAACAAATATTCAAGGGTATAGTTAGTGAAGGAAAAAAGACATGGAGACGGGGTGGAGAGGAAACACTAAAAATGCACTGATAAATTGGGGCAGGATGGTGAGTGATTTCAGTTTGATGGAGAAGAGAATTAAACAGAATATAAAAGGTGACTTGTGGCTTGAGTGACAGTGTAGAAAGCTGGATCAAGTGCTGTACTGCAATTGGGTTGGAAGTATTTGTGTCGGAGGGGAGATTCATTGCACGCTACACATCAAATTGGATTAAGAAAAAAGAAATGAAGAAGGCAGTGGACAGAATGCATATTTTTTATTGCAATTGCTTTTAATTGTAATCTTTCCATGAAGGAGTGAAATTAAGTTTTTTGTGTAGTCCATGATGAAGCTTCCATTGGTTGTAGAGCTGAGATTTTTCCCAAAGTTTGTAAAACTGAGAAGTTATTTGGGATGTATCAGATTTTGGGATCAGACTTTTCAATGAGTGGATATTGAAAAGTTTATAAGAAGATTGTCTCCTTATTGCTAAAGTCTAAAATCACAATCAATTATTAAAAAAATTAGCTTGCTCTTGTCATTAGCATGTGATCTTGTAAGAGATCATGTACTGTTACAATATGTGGGTTTGCCGTTTACATCCATAAAAGCTGGTTGAGACATTTGTGTTTTGGCATTAAGCTGCACTTATTCAGGTTTGTGCTTGGTGACTTGCCTGACTGACTTTGTTTAAATCCAAAAACGTGGCTTTTAAGGTGACTAGAAACTATGCTGAAAAACTATAATTCTTTGAGGAGTGAAAGGTATCAATATGATGCTTCATAGATTTTAGGATCTTAATTCCTGAGATGGCAATTTTGAGGATAAGATACTCAGAAAAAGTGGTAACTTAGGTATTTTTCAGGTCTATCATTAAGATGGTGACTTACTGTACTTCATGGGCAGGATTCTACTTTAGTGTAGGATCACAGAATATGTTGAGTTGGAAAGGACCCATCGAGATCATTGAGTCCAACTCCTGGCCCTGTGCAGGATGCCCCAAGAATCACAGCATGTGCCTGAGAGCATTGTCTAATGTACCATGCTCTAGAAATACTTTTTCTCTCCTTTGATTTCAACAAGAGCTGAGGATAAACTAGTTCTGATACAATCTGCATTTGAGCAAATGAATCCAACTGTTAATATTTTTAAACTTTCCTTCTGAAATGCTGCCTGCAGATCACTGTCACAAACCTTACTCTATGGGCAACAATTTCGAGCATGATACAGGGCCATGGAGATTAATTTCAGGCTCTTCCTCATTCCAGAATGAAATGGGTTGGCAAACAATTGTAGGGACAGCTTGCACAGAAATTGACTTGCTTGGAATTCTCTCCCTGACTAGGTTTTTAATTGTGATGATCAACAGAGTTTAGGATTTGGAATAAGAAAGAAATACAGAAACTTGTACAGTCAGTCTTACAAATAAACAGTCTTTGTTCTTAGTTACCTGCTTAGAGACAGATGTCACGAGTAAAAGATTACAGGAGTGAAGACTAATATGAAATTAGTGATGCATGATGACATGCGAGGGAAAGGGTGGTTTTCTCGGAGAAGGTGGGAAATTACGCAACAACTCTCCTTTCTTATCTGGTTTGATATGTGAATTGTCCTCAGGAGATAAATACATGCATGAGTGTGATTAAATCATGATTTGTATATCTAATTCCACTTTCTTAAAAGATCGTGCTAGATGAGTATACATATTCACAGTTCAAATGGAAGTGATCTTATGTCTTTTTTAGTTCCAGGTCTGACTGGAGTTATTATGGTGCTAGTATTATTCCTAATGTGTACAGCTTCCACCTATGCCATCAGGTAAGATGTAATCTGATCATTATGCTGAAAACTGCCATTTTGGTAATCATATTCACCTACTGACTAGAGTGTTAACAATACAAGCTTTCTTGCCCTCCCCTTTTTTTTTTTTTTTGCTAGCTTGCAGTAAAATTAGCACAGTAAATTTTGTATTAAAACAATTACAAAACCTGATTGAATTTCCTTCTGAGGATGAATGTGCTCTGTTAAAAATGTGGACCTTTAAAAATTCAATTTTTTTTTCTTTATTCTGTTTGTACAGGGAAGCAGTAAACTAAGCATATGGAAAGTTCTGTCCAATGCATAAATGAAGTGCACTGGAAGTAAAATAAGATAATATCCTTATCTCAGTTATTTTCACCAATTACCTGTAACAACAAACTGTACAACAGTATCAAAAAGACCCCCAGTAATGAAACAAGCCAACACAAAATTATGCTACTTAAGTAGAGTGTTGCTTTTTGAAGTTCTGCTTCTGGTTATCACATATATTGTTTTTAATGTGAATTACAATTCCAAGCTGCAATGCACTGTTGGCTCAGAGCAGCTTATGAGATTTCTAAAGGTTTAGTCCTCCAGTGGGTTCACATTCTGTACCAACATTATTGAACACATATGATAATAACTGTGAGTGACTAGTACCTTGGAGGATCTAGCACAGTGCTGTAGTTTTTTTAAGGCTTAGATTCTGCAATTGAACATATAAAAATAATCCCTGCATTTTTATAGCAGTTGACTTCAAAGACTGTGATGGATTTGTGTAAATCCATCATCTCAATTCAGCCAACATGGAAGGATACGTTAATTATTTATCTTCAAGCATCCATGTTACTCTATTTATCTGAGTTACATATGTAAATTGGAACTTTGCTGAGCTAATCTGTCTTTCCTGAGTAGAAATGTTATCAGGCAATGTTATCTTGTGATTTGGGGAAGTAGTTCAGCAAATACTGGTGCATTTTTAGTAGACAAGGTTACTTCCAGGGTTGAGACCTTTGTGAGGCACTGCAGACTACAAAAGTGCAGGGTTAGGCTGCTGCATGAGATGTCAGGATGGTTGCACACTGCATACAGTTCATACAGATGGCTGTACTTGCAAAAGAAAGGCAGTTTGGGGAAGATGGAAAAATAAAAGAATTACTTCACTCTGCAGCAGTGAGCCAGAACAAAGTCCTGTTTTCTTCAAGGCCATAATAAATTAGAAAAAAAATAGAGAACATCATGTATTAATGATTGGGAAACTTAGAAAAATACAAGTAGCTGTAAACCTATTCTTGGAAATAGTTTTGTGGTTCCTGCAACATCTTTTGAAGTTACATGCTTTTTATTTCTTTTCACAGTTACTGTAAGGGCAAATACTTTCACCTGCAAAATTCTCAAGTAGATTAAACAAAATTAAAATTAAATATTCAACTTACCTCAAATGTTCAGGACTTTACAGAATAATAAATATACTAATTCTATGAATAATGTCTATTTCAATCTGTAGAAGGTAAAAAAAAATAAATGTTCTGAAGACCTATAAAAATATGTGTATCACTAGGAAGATTGTTGAATGTATTAGAATACTGCGTGTGTCTGTAGGATACACAGTGTAAGGATATGAGTAAGAAATGCATAATTATTATAATGTTGGAAAATATGCTTCACAGTAAGCAGTTCAAGGATTTACATGCCCTTAATTTAAGGAGGTGAAGTTCACAGGGCTTGCTTATGTTTAGGGAAATTTGATACATATGAGGAACCAGGATTTTATATTAGGGTTATCTGTAGGAGTGCTGAAAGAAGAATAAAATGCTCAGCTGGCTGGAAGCTGACATTTAGGTGTATTCAAGACATACACAAGAAGTGTACAGTAATTTTAATCAGTAACAATAATTAGCTGTTGAAAGCAACACATCAGAAGCAGTCCAGGGATTGACTTTCCATTACCGAAATTTTGAAAAATCGGTGCATTCTGAAAAAAAGTGCTCAAGATGCAATAAAAATTAGTTCAATATGCAGCTTTTGGTATTATGGCAAAATACCAAATTAAACCAGAGCGATCCTTGTCCCTGTCCATGGCATAGGTGAAGGAACTAAATTATCTTTAAGGTCCCTTTTAACCCAAGCCATTCTAGGATTCTATTACCTGTTTTGGGACTGAGGGTGAATTTTACTCTGTGCTTTCCAATCGTGCTTCTACTCCCCACACCATCATCCTTTATTTTCTCCTTACTGATGTTTACTCCCGTAGCTTCTCACAGATGCTGATGAGTGACTGCATGGAAATGCCTACCAGGGTGTGGGGAGTTTGAAATGGTTTGAGCAACTTCAAGGAGGAAAAAGTGCTGACATAGTGTTGACTGTGGGGAATGATGGCAGGGTGGAGAGGGGAGTTGCAGAGTCCCTCGCTGTTGCTGGGTTCCTTCCTTTGCTTCCCTTTTTTCTCATTTGCTTCCTTTCTTGTTCCTTCGCTTGCTTGGATTTTATTTTGGTAGCCTGTGGATTGTCAAAATTATTTTTTCTTTTGTGAAAAAGAAAGTCCTATATTGACAGATACAAATGCAGTATATGTGTCAGTTGTATTGAAGCAAGGGCAGTTAGCTGGTTCTGCCAAAAACCATAGGCGGGGAAAAGAATTCTGAAAACAAAAGTTAGGTGTCTCAGAGGAATTGCTTCTTAAACCATGTTCTCAAACTTAAGGTTGTTTTTTATGTAAAAATTAGTTTGGCTTATGAATGGGAGTAGGTTTTTTGGTTTTGGGAAGGACTTTTCTAACATGCTGTGTAGTGTGAGAGGTGTGTTTGTATGCTGTGAAGTAGTGTATTTTCTTAACCATTTGGTTGTTGTTGTTTGTTGGTAATTATTTTGCTTAAGCAGAAATCAAACAGACTTAACAGAAAACAGCTCCAGATGGGTATTTTCTTTGGTCTTGGTTCTTTTTATATTGCCTAACAAATTACTGACGAAGGGAAGTGCTCTTTTCCCTTCACCTCTCCTGCTCTAACAGTGGTAATGTTGTTCTTGTTCCTCCCAAGACCATCAGTCCTAGAGCCATACTGTATGTGCACTTCTGTCCTGAAAAATCTACCTGTGCTATTTGTTGTCTCCTTGCTCTGGTTCCTGTTTCTCCTATATCTCCTTCCACTCTATGTCCTTTTCAGTTTTTTACCCTTCTCACTAGCCCTTTTGCTGCTGTTCATGCACCCTGTTTGTGTATTGTAGCCTTAGTGGCACTTTAAACTGTACTGGGGCAGACAGAATGCAAGGTGACACTCAGTGTAAAGGGGTTGAGTTTTGAGGTTGGACATGGAGGAACTATTCTAGCTATGCGAGTCTCATAGAGACAAGGACCAGGAAAGCAGTGAAGTCTCCGAATTTCGGAAGAGTTCTTCAGCTGGCTCTGTACTTCTACATTCTTATCTCTCCTTCTCAGCTTGTTACTTCTGGGCCACTCACTTGTTCTTCTCAACACTTAATTGTGTGCAATACAGTGTGCCTGTAGGAATGCATACTGGGCTTTGACTATTCTCCTTGACTGTGTCCCAAGTCTGTTTTTATTAGCAATGATTCTATCTGATTTGAAACAGCATTGAACCATGGTTTATTCTTTTCAGGGTTTCAAACTATGACATCTTCTGGTATACACACAACCTTTTCTTTGTCTTCTATATGCTGCTGATGCTGCATGTTTCTGGGTAAGTAAATGGAAAACCCTGTCCCTTTTCCTGAAGCACAACCAAAAAGAGCAGTTTCCTTGCCTTTCCCAAGCTTCCTTTTGCGCAGTGGGCCAACTGTGGGACAAGATGCTGTCCTCTACAGGTGTTTGTTTAAATAAGATCAAACTGTAGCTTGGAGATTTATTTGTGCTACCGACAACTGGCACAAACTTCTTCACTTTCAATATTATCCATTGTCCATTTTGCCAGTGTCTAGTGAGAAACTAAGAAAACATTTTTATTTTTTTCTCTGCCCCCTCTCACTTGTTTACTGAGACAAGAATGTGAAGCAAAGTTGCTCATTTTTCTCTGTACCTTCCATTTTGACTCCTGAGGAGAGGGAAGGAATGACCTCTCCCTAATGACCTCTTTCTCATTGCTGTGATACACCATTTGCTAGTTTTTATTCTAGTTTTCACAAACATCAGACCAGTGTGTATGTGCCATGAAAGTGATGGTCAGGACTGTATCAGGCACAGACAAGCCCAGTTCTGTTGTGAGGTAAAGCAGCTTCCACAAGTTAAGACATATGTCTGTGTGGCTTGGGGATTAGGCTGGATGAGCCTTAGAGTTCCTTTCCAACACGAACTATTCTATGATTCTGTGAAAATCTGGGCCATAAATGTCTGTGAAGTTTCCTCTCTGGATGTAGGTATAGAGATTGGTATGGAGAAGGGAGAGTGTATTTGAATGAGGTATATTTCTTCACATCATCAAATATTTTCTGAAACTCAGTGTGCTTCAATGTGTGACACTGACCACTGCTGCTTAAAGTAAACATGGAAAGGTAACTAGGGCTAGCAAGATCACAGTAGGAATATGTTGTCAAACAAAACTCGCAGCTTGAGATCTGATGAATTGAAAAAATGAGTTCAAAAGAATTGAAACTCCTGGACACAATTACAGTTCTCTCAGTTTGTTGTTTTTCATTTGTTTGTTTGTTTAGATTTTTGTTTGTTTTCTGTTGTGTGTGTGTGTTTTTTGTTTGTTTTGTTTTGTATGTGTTTTGGGGGTTTTGTTTGTTTTTTCTGTGTCATAGCTCTTGTTCACAGTTGGGAAGATGGATCTAATGCACTTTCCCCATCCTGAGGCAGGATAAACTTTTTCTAAATTATTCTCGACAGGTGTTTTTTTAACTTCCTTAAAACATCTGGTGATTGAGATCTTCTAACCTCTCTACGCAATCTGTTCCAGTGATTGCCCTTGGGCTATCTTTCATGTCCAGTTTAGTTAATCTCCTTCACGGCATTATCTTTTGACAGTTGTATTCCTACCTAGGTTCCATTTACCAGGTTTGCAAACCAAGGCTGTAGTAATACACTAAGCATTGAACAGGCATCTTCTGGTACACTGAGTGTCAGTTAAAAGTGGGAGAGGAATGAGTCATGGAGGGTGGGAGTCAGTTCAAGTTTCAGATGCTTACATGTGGTTCTCTACATGTTTGCTAAGGGTCTTTCTCCTATTATGGCT
The DNA here is from genome assembly GCA_026770055.1 of Myrmophylax atrothorax. Classification (NCBI taxonomy): domain Eukaryota; kingdom Metazoa; phylum Chordata; class Aves; order Passeriformes; family Thamnophilidae; genus Myrmophylax; species Myrmophylax atrothorax. The sequence continues at coordinate 84,390,220 of JAOXXN010000001.1, forward strand.
TAATGACTTCTGATAAATACAGTCAATGGAGTCTGAAGGATGGTTCAACTAATTTGCTGTTACAAATATCTACACTCAAGTGAGATGGATTGATTTCTGGGCCCCATTAGCAATATTGATGAGATCAAGAGTCAGTGGCCACAAGTTGCATGAGAGGTGATTTAGATTGGATGTTAGGAAAACTGTATTTTGTGAAAGCGTTGTCAAGCATTGAAACAGGCTGCCCAGGGAAGTGGTGCAGTCACCATCCCTGGAAGTATTTAAAAGACTTGTAGATGTGGTGCTTAGGGACATGATTTGGTGGCGAGCACAGCAGTGCTTAGTTAATGGTTGGACTCAATGATCTTAGAGATCTTTTCCAATCTAAATTATTCTATGATCTCTTCTGAGAATGAAGGAAGCTTAGATATCCACACCCAATTTAGTCCTGTGTGGCATGTCTTAGTGATTTGCAGGTGAGTAGCCAGTTACTCTACAGAACAAGGCAACTCCTGTGACTGAACTGTGCAGGCAGTTTGAGTGCCTTAGGAATAAAGTACTTCCACGATATTGCTGGATTCTTGTTTTGTTTCAAACTATTGTGGGAATGTTCTTACAGTATCATCTTGTTCAGGTATCCAGCCACTTCTCAGCAATATATAATGATTCATCTGTCATATAACACTGGTTTGTTTATCCATCCCTCCCCTGAGGGAGAGGAGAACCTGTCAGGAATCATCCTTAAAGGCTTTTGTTGACCTTGTACTTTTTGCAAAACGACTTTGAAACATTTTAGTGGTTTAAGACTTGGTGCATGTCTACATTCATTTATCTACATTTTAGGTCAATAATAGCAACAGCAAAAATTAGTTTGTGTAGAGCAGAAGCTTGATGTTTCTAGTACCAGTGTAAGGAGCTGTAAAACATACAAAACATTTGGAGCCAGATTCCTAGCTGATCCAGATTTGGTATTACTGTGGAGTTAAATGAGTTATTCTGGTCCACAAGAGCTGAGAATAAGCCCTTTATGCTGTCACTACAGTTATTGAAAAATTTTTCTTCCAAAGGGTGAAAATTCTTATGATTCCACCCACACACTGACCTTTAGCAGATGCTTCATGCAACTTACCTGGAGCTGAGCAACAGAAGATGGATGACGACATGGGAACAGTACAATTCCCTATAAAAACACTTAGAATTATTGACCTCTAGTTTATCATCTTTAAAATCTCAAGAAAGAGTGATATGTATTTTCCAGCTCTAGCCAGCAGTGAATTCTGTCTCTTTTTTGGGGATGGCAAACTGGGACAGAAGTTGATGTATGCCCTTGCAAATCCTCCATGCTGTGCTGCTCAGCCTATAACACTTGTACATGACTTTCTGATTTTGTCTCTCCCATTTGTTTTTTCTAAAGATGTCTGTCTTTTACATCTTGAAATCCACACTGAGTTTTTATATATTCAAATGTTGTATCTTGTAAATACATGAGGATATATCTTAGAGTTCTTAAGAACTGTGCAGGACTCAGCCTTTCTGGGACCTGATCTTGGGTGTATAAGACTTACCTTTCCTTGACAACTTCAGAAATGAGAATAATTGCAACTGCTGTTAATGGGCAGCTTTGTCATCCCTGTTTGCCACTCAGTTTGCATGTTTGTAATACTTTTAACAAACTTGAGATCACTGGAAGGGATGCTAATGTTTGCAGCTATTCAGGTTTCAAGGAAATCCTCTTCTGGATGTTCTGAGAAGAAAGAAGCTGTGTGAGCTTCTGGCAGGCTTGTACACAAGGTTGGCTGGAAAAATATTGCATGGGCTTTGACTTCCAGCTAAATCCATGAGGCACCATAATATTTACGAAGCAGGGAACTAGCATAGTGCTGGGGGTATCTGTCACTCTGCAAATATGTGATGACCAGCAGTGATGCCAGATGCAAGCAAAAGGCATGATCCAGCAATAAGTGCAGGCAGGAGCATGGGTGTAGGTGCAAGGATATTTCCCAAATGATTCAGGATCAAATGTGGAATTTAGAGTGAGGAGGTTTAATATCCAGGCTGACTTTATGCACTGGACCATGTGGGAAGCTTGTTACTACCTGTCAGGGCTGCATTTTGGTAGGGAAGATTGCCAATAGCCTGTCAGAGCCCATTTAAATTGAGAATATTGCAGATGTCCTAGTTCTCTCTCTTCTTGTGAATTGCATTCTGTTGCTGCTGCTGTGTGTACCTTGAAGAGAGGAAGGGGGAGCATATGTCCCTATGCTTGATTGCATGCTTAATATGAGCCTTCACAACATGGCCTAGCACTCAGAGAGCATGTCTCACCAGACATTGTCTCGGTATGCATCATTTGCCCCAGCACCATCCTATACAGGTGTCATTCAGCCCTTAATTTGTTTTATTTTTGTTTGGTTTAGTGGTTTTGGATGGGTTTTTTTTGTTTGTTTGTTTGGGTTTTGATGTTTTGGGGGGGGTTGTGCCTTTTTGGGGATTTTTTTGGGTTTTTTGGGGGGATGGGAATTATTGTCATCAAATCAAGATTTGGAGACACTTAGTACTTCTGAGAAATTTTATTATTACTATTATTTTTTCTTCCTTGTTTTCATGATTCAGCTGTGTGCTGAGATATCCCAGACTGTCTCAGGTTTGCAACTTTTTCCTCAGAGTTTCCAGCCTCAGCTGCAAAGTTCTTACTTCATTTTACTATAAATTTATCTTAGCTTAACAAAACCCCAAAAACCATTGGCTGCACAAAATAATTTGCCAAGAAGGTTCCTTGCCTATCATATAGAACTTCCCTTTTTCCTTTTATCTATTTGACAAGATGATATCCAAAGGAGGAAACTACAGGATTGTGTGCAAACCTGATAAATACCAAGTAATAGGAACATTCCAGCAGTTTATGATTTGGCAACTTAGGCTACTTCTGCTACAAGATTGCCTTTAAAATAGGGCTTACTGAGTCTAGAGAGGATGAGTGAAAACAGCCAGCCTGTGTGTGATTGAACTGGAAATGTGATTACTTAAATTTTTTTTCAAAGCTCCCACAATATTTTCTCCCTTTCAAGCAGTATTACGCTTGAGGCTGTTCAGTGGGGGAGTGCCAAGTGAGCTGGAAAAGTTAAACCTTGCCTCTAGTGACAGGAGGCTCTATTGTTGCAAATCTTCAATCTCATTGAAAGTCCTGAAAGCAAATGGAATAAAAATTCTAACAGAAGATGACGCTTGTGACTGCTTTCTAAAGCCCTCACCAAATTAAGATGTTTGTTTTTTACTGTTACTTCATTGTCTTTACTATTTTTATTTTCCTGTAGGGGAGTGCTCAAGTACCAGACCAACTTAGAGGAACACCCTCCTGGTTGCTTTAATCCTAACAAAACACTCCGACAGAATCTGACTGTGCCAAAGGCTTTTGAAGAGCTGTTTCCTGACTTTACTACTGAGCCTGTCCCAGAGGACTTACCAGTACCAGAACCTTTTGTACAAAATGACTTTATGAGAATTTGTTCAGAGGAACCCAAGTTCCAGTCACACTTCCCAGAGGTCTGTATGATCCGACATTTCAGGTATTACAAGCCATGCCAAGTCTTTCAGTCAGCCATAACCACTAATTATTGCTTTTCCAGACCAGATGTTTTAATAATGGAAAATATTAAAACCTTTTGAGGCATTCAAAGATTTTGGTGGGGAAAAAACAATCTGTATTAAACCCTGAACTGTATTACAGTGTGGTGCATAGAATAGGGAGGGTGGAAAAATGTCAAGAGATTGGCTGTGATGTTATTTTTTTGTATAACATGATAAGAGATATATTGGTCCTGCTCTAAATGTGACTTTAAATTACAGCGTAGCACTTCAGAGCAAACATTTATATAACATTTCATAAGATCCCTTTGTAGGCATTGTGTGACAGTAGTTAGTTGAAAAAATCAACCACTATTTGTTCTCTGATTTTTACCATGCAGATGCAAATCCTAATACTCATTTCTGGTTTGCAGTTGGTTGTGGTTTGGCTTTTATAGCCTGTTGTTTGCAGTCAGGCTTGTTTTGTATGTGGCGTGAGTAAATGAGTATGATGACAGTGGGCATAGAAAAGCCTTTTCTTTTTTTGTTTTCCATTTTCCTTTGTTTCTTTGTGTTTTGTGACAGCAACTTTTTCTTCATCCAAATTTTCTCTTTTCTTTTGAGAAAAGATGAGCTGGGCTCTATTGACGAGTAGTCTGAGGAAGCTTACAAATATGGAGTTCACAAGTCCAAGGCCCACCATTCAAGATGGTCCCATAACAGACCTCACAGAAGTTTCTCTTTACTATTGTCATTGTTTTTTCTTGAATATGTGTGTCCCTTAGTAGGGGTAGTAGGAACCCATTTTTCTATGGAACATGTAATCATAATAAGAAACAGTTAATTCTACATTAAATTCTTCCAACAAAGTTGTTTGGATTGGTATTTTGTTGTGGTTATATTCCTCAATTACAAGCATCAGTTTATATCTGGCTCCATATGACCCACAGGACAGTGGAGTCTTCTTAGGGACTTAAGATACCTGTTTTAGAGCCATTTATGGGAAAAGAGACATACAAAGAGATGGCCAATCAGTGTTCTTCTGGCAGTTTTATAATACTATTTAGGAGTTTTTGAATTTGAAATTGCTGTGATGTCAACCTAAAAAAAAAACAAAAAAGAAAAAGGTCAGCTACTGAAACTTTTAAGACTTTTTTTGTGAAAATTAAGTACTCTTCTAAGTTGCAAGAGATGCTGATATGTAACTTCAAAAATTGAGATACAAAGATGGTTGGTAGTTGAGGGCACTTCAATGCCATAGCTTGAGTGACTGAGCAGATGTGGAATTAGTAGTTAAGTCTGCCATAAGCTATTGGTAATTGACTCTTAGGATGAGATTTAGCTGAGCAGCTGCAAATGTCTCCATCCGGAGTAGTCACCCAGGGCTCCCTGTATAGTCAGTGCAGAGAAGTGGGCATTTCCAGGTCATTTTCTGTCTAGCATAGATATCTTCCGTGAGGGCAAAAGAATTGTGATTCAAAAGTGCCCATTTCTCTCTGCTGTCTATGCTTTTACACTAGCTTAATATCAACATAAATTCTATAGACTGTCTTTCTTAGGTTTTTACTTGAACCGGAGATGATTATAAGAAGGTAATAGTCAATTAATATTGCAATACAAGTCAGTCTTTTTCCTTGAAGGTTAACTGATTACATAGTACTCTGCTCTGTTACATTTTGAAACCATGTATGTACTGTGTCTTTCACTACTTGAAACCACCTAAACCAGAATAACATGGTAGCAACGGAGTTCATTAGTATTTTGTTCCTAATGGTTTGTGCTTGAAATTTCTTGTGCTTGAGGATGCTACTGCTGGTTAGATCAATGACGGCTTTAGAACATGCTTGGATTTTTGCATGTAGAGAATTGTGGAGGTTGGATGTGAAATGGGGTCCTGCAAGCACTCATGTAGTTGTGAAATTGGAAAACATACAATTAAAAGTCCTTGTGGTAACATATTTTTGCTCTCCCATAGACCTGGTTTTGGATTTCTGGACCTCTGTGCTTGTACTGTGTGGAAAGGCTGTACCGATACATCCGCAGCAATAAACCAGTCACGATAACTTCAGTAATAAGCCATCCCTCCAACGTCCTTGAAGTAAGGATGGTGAAAGATGACTTTGAAGCAAGGCCTGGTCAGGTGAGTTCATGTGCCCCTAAAAAATCACTGCTATCCTGTAGCATTGTCTATAGGGATCACTATCACTTTATAAACACTAGCTCATCACTGAATATTTTGAAAGTATCTTTTCTGTCATTTTATTTTAGTATGTCATTCTACACTGTCCAAGAGTGTCTGCCCTGGAAAGCCATCCATTCACCCTTACAATGGTAAGAAATACTGTGATTTTCTGTGCTTTCCCTTTTATGTATGTTTGGTAAGCAAATGGTCTTTGTTTCTTTCAAGGTGAAAATTCTCTCCATAAGAGCTTATGTTTCATTTATGTGGGTACCAATGAATGTGAAATGGCATGGTTATTATGTATAACACTACTCAATACACATTTAATTTTCTTCAGTGTTGAGAAAATTATAATGGGAACTTTTTTCCAACTCTTCTTTAAGGGCAAAGCAATAATAAATAAATGAATAAAATCCGTGTGATTTTGGTAGTTGTTTCATAAAAGAAATTTCAGCCATATTTGTAGACTTTAATGCAGAATAAGATCAAATTGTAATGAGCTTTGTCATCTTTCCTTTTCAATGAGAAGCTATTTCTGCAGCCGCCTTTTCAAAAATTAGAAAAAGATCAAGTTTAAAAAAGAAATTTCTAAAATTATCTTCTGCTTTACTTTCATATTGAAATATATCAATGACTTAAAGTGATATGCAAGTGAATTCATACAGTATACTCTGCTCAGTTGGTCTAGATGGGAATTGGAACCTCTGGAGAGAGACAGGAGTAAAGTGAAATTTTATATAAAAGTACCTGAAGTTCTTCAGGAGTACACAGTGCAGAGACCTGGGAGGTGCTGGTAGAAAATCACTGTGCTTACTGATTGACTATGTTGTTACAAAAGCAGAGTTTTTAGGAGAGGATATTAGTGACACCCTTTTCCTTTCAAAGGGAATAAATACTTTCGGATTGCATGAATTGGATGCTCTTCTTCAAGAAAACCATTGAGATAAACATTCATATTTGATTCTTTTCTTCAGACTGATAACTGATACTTTATCCCCACTGAGTCATACCTTGGTGCTGTGGAACAATTGTGATGTTCTACCACTACCTGAAATTCAGAGGGCACAATCAGGTCCAATTCTTTAGGTTTGTGGGGCATTTTATTTTGTTTTGTTAACTTATCTATATGCTGAGCTGGGTGTCACAGGAGAACCCACACAAAATTCCATCCAAAGTAAATTCTCTGGTGTAAATCTGGGATTGAGTCTCTCTTAAGGGAAGCTGCCTCTGTATAGCTTGGTGAAGCATTAATGGCACTTGCATAGCCTGAGTTTTCCAAAGCTTTCCTGGCTATTCGCTCTGCTGGTGGAAAGCAGAGAAATGTGTTACTTATCTGTTGTTAACTGCAGCAGGCACTATTTAAGGCTATTCTCTGTATATTGTATGAATATGACTCAATATGCAAAGGTCAAAAATTATGTGCATGTATGAGTATGACGGAATGGTAGCTGTTTTTTTGTGCAGAATGATTTAGTCAGCATTTATTTATATTTTTTGTTACTTTAGTGATCAGAAAATAAATTTAAAGAACTTAGTTTAAGTCGTGGGTCGCTCTTTACACTCATTTGGCCCTAGCATTGCTATATTTAATAAAGTTAGACCTGTTCTATATCAGTGGACACACCTTATTTGAATATTAATCTCAAAACATAATTTTTCTAATTTCTGACTGCCCATCTCAGTTGAAATTAAAATGATGGTAATAATTTGATCATTAGTAGTAATTGCAGAATTTGGAAACTATGGGACTCTTACAAAGATTTAGCCTTATATTAGGACACTGCTAAAACAGTGGCTTGTGGGGTTCTAATTTCCAGAAATAATGCCATCAAACAGTATTCATCTTGGTTCAGTAGTCCTTCCTCTGGCAAAACTTCATATTTGTTGTGATGAGAGGTTTTATCATAAAAGAGACTGCTGTCATGGACCTACTGGGTGACATCATAGGATTAGGTTGAATTAGATGTCAGATTCCTTATAGGAGTTGAGGATTTCAGCCAGTATTTAAAATGGCATACTATAACAATGCAGGTTGTGACAAATTTTTTTGACATATGAACTTCTAGCTATGGAAAATAGATCTCTTGTGAATATTTTTACTTAGGGAACATTAATAAATAACTCATTTATATATAACTCATTTATAAATAACTAATCAAATTTTATCCCATTTGTATTTTATATTGTTTTGACTGCATATTAATAATCATTATTAAATT
>JAOXXN010000001.1:84398263-84421298 GCA_026770055.1 Myrmophylax atrothorax
ACTAGGCAACTTCTATTCATGCTCAATGTTTTACACTTTAAAGTACAGTGATATCCTTCACCATAACAACATATCCTTCAAGATCACATATATATTTTAACTATTAAAAGATATGAAGTTGTCACTGAGTTGCCACAACCATATTTTGGTAGAACATCAGCTGTGCTGTAGAAGTGCTCTTATTGGGTAAATTACTGTTTTACAACATAATGAGGATTTGAAATGTCAGGATTTCTGACAGTCCTTTTGCCCAGCCTAAGCAGGGGACACATTTCCATATCTTTCTGGGTCATAGAATATGCTGTGGGCTGATGTCCTGCTTAGAAAGCTTTTTTGTTGTTGTTTAATATGATGCCAACCATGGGACAATGCTTATAGAATGCGTAGGCAAAAACTTGACTGAGTTGTTTTCTACTCCCATCTGACCTATTTGCAGTTACCAAGCAAGCTGGAACACTACAGCTGCTTCTTTAGTTGGATAATGATAATCCCTGAGTAATTTTTCTAGCTTGGTGTAGGAGTATGGGGCTTAGATCCACAGCAGGGACAGCATGAGGGGTGTGTGGGGCTTTGGGTACTGAAAATGTAGTGCAGCAATGACAGCAGCAGAACCTGGGGGGAAGACTTCAGTATTCTTCCTTGCACTGTTGTCTTTAGAATCATAGAATACTTTGGGGGGTAGAAAGAACCTTTAAAGACCATCTAGTCCAACCTCCCTTGCAATAGGCAGGGACACCTTCAACTAGATCAGGTTGCTCAGAGCCATACCCAGCTCAGCCTTGAATGTTTCCAGGGATGGGGCATCTACCACTTCCACCTCTCTGGGCAGCCTGTTCCAGTGTTTCACCATCCTCATTGTAAAGCATTTCTTCCTTGTCTCTAGTCTAAATCCTGTCCTCTTTTAGTTTAAAACCATTACCCCATGTCCTGTTGCAGCAGTGCTAAAAAGTCTGTCCCCAGGCTCTGTGATGTACTGTTTGTGCTGATGAAACATCCCCCTGTGCCTGGAGCATCCTTGAAAGACAAAAAGTGACCAGTTCAGTCATATCGTTATACTCTTAAATGAGGACGATAAGCAAAACTGGAAAGGAAGGAGTGAGTCAGCATGAAAGAGTCATACAGATATTTTACTAGTCCCTTCCCTTTTTGAGGTTGTGTAATATTTAGAGTTTAGCTCAGTTTCTTACATAACACCAGGGTGGAGGAACACACAGGGAGTCTGTGTAAAGGCCCTGAACCCACTCCCATTGCACTTTGCAAGGCTCACGTTTCACTTGGAGCCAGAGGGAGCTCTGAATTGTAACCAAGGGAGCATTAAGAGGCTTTATTCTCTTTGTACCTTCTCTTCAGGTTTTTATATACATTGATAAGGTCCGCTTGAGCCTTCTCTTCTCCAGGCTGAACAGTCACAGCTCCCTCAGCCTTTCGTAGGAGACATATTCCAGTCCCTTCATCACTTTCTTGGTTGGACTCTCCAGTATGTCCATGTCCTTTGCAGTGGTATCCATTACTGGATACGGGTCTCAAAGTGTGGTTTCACCAGTGCTGAATAAAGAGGAAGGGTCACCCCGCTCAACACTCTAGTAGTGTTGCTTGTACATTCTGAATTTCAGACACTTGGAGATCAGTTTTCTCTCATGATCAGTGTAATAGCTGGCATTTTTTAACTCCCTTTTTGGAGTGTGCTTCTACTGGTTTTTATTCACTAGTGACTTTGTAGTCAATAATGTGAATCCTTGTAATTGTCACCCATTGGAAAGTCTGGGACACGTAATGAAGAGGTGGCCCAGCATCTGGGATTCCTGCAGGTGACCTACTGGACAGTTTTAGGTAGTGCATAGTGGGCTATGCACTTCATTGCTCTATTGTCTTTGACTTCACTTTAACAAAAAGGATTTTTAATACATTTTTTATTATTTTTTTCACCAGTTTCTGTACACAACTGTACACTGTACACAGCTGTTACTGTGCTGTGTAAAACAGTATGAGTAACGTTTTCAATCCTATATGCCCTCACATCCAATTTACTTGTTTTAGGTAGGACAGTATGGCATCTTACAATTGAATCTTGAACAGAACACTGTCAGCTCCAAGATACTTTCATCTGTAGTGGGGAGAAATACTTTCTGTATACAAATACTTTGAGTGTTTGTCAATGGACAAATAATTTTTGTGTTTGTCCACTTGATGGACTCTTTTTAAGGGGATTTGTCTTTTAGATCAAGCACAAGATATGGTCTGGAGATCATACCATCCAAAGGAACATCAGAAATCTCTCTAGTGCTCTGCTTCCTGAGGCTGACATTTCTTTACACTTTTCTGGAAGAAAGTGTGAACCTCATTTGCTGTGGAATACAGTTTAGATGTGTTTTAGGTAATCTTTGAAGACCTTGAAAAAGAAACCAAACATTACCCATAGTAAGAATTTCCAGTAGTAAGGATGGTCCTTTATTGCAGTTCATACATCCAAAACATTGCTTCCACTCTTTAGTACACAAAACTCAACCTCTAACCAAAACTGAGATAAAAAAAGTAGTTTATTCTTTTTTTTTTTTTTTTTTTTTTTACATTTTGGAAAGTGTTTGTTTCCTTTGAATGATTGCTCTTCATTTTAACCTGTATAAATAAGTGACTAAGGCTTGCAGTTTATAGTTAACGTTGGGTTTTTTATCATATCCCTCTTATATTTCCCCTCTGGTGTTGAGCTCCCTCTCTTTCCAGACACATGAATGTATTACTGATTATTTGCAGCAGCATGAATCTGTACTACTGACCATTTGTGACTTCATGCTGCCTTTTTTTTGTTTGTTTGTTTGTTTGCTAATGAATGGCTTCAGTAGATTCCAATTTAGAATATATATTAGTGTCTTACAAGAGGAGTCACTTTTTCTGCCATATTTTTGGAATTTCTTTCATTAGCATGTAGTGATTGGTAGGTAGTCTCACTGAAGTAGCCTTGTGTTTTGCAGATTTTAAGTACTTCAGAAGATGTCTTGGGTTCTCTCATGCAGTCTCTGCTGAATCTACTACAGAGTCAATGCACAAACTCTCACAAGCTGCAGTTTAGACAGCTTGGTTATCAAAGGACTGGTGTCTACTCACAGCAGCTCATAAAGTTTAGTGACCTTGTTATTTCAGTAGTGTTGATTTTCTTGTGGCAAAGGAAGGTAGGAAACAATTACATCACTTCATGTAGAACTTAGACTGTAACAGACGTTTAAATAAGGGCAAAGCTAAGAGGTGAATTCTAAATTTGGAGATGTCTCAGATCTGAGGTTTGGTGAAACTTTTGCTTTGCAACAATAGTCTGTAAGTGCAGGATCACATAATCTGTTATTCCAAAGATCTGACAGTTTTGGTTGTCACTAGCTGCTGTCATGCCTCGGTTTCTGGATATCCTGAAGTTTCCTGTCATGACTGGTTGGGTTTTTTTTAGTAATACTTTCATGTATCTCAAAGTACTCCTGCTGAGACTTAGACACGGGTAACTTGCATAAACACTTGTTGAGCTTTGTGTCTGTATAAGATGTACTCTGCATATCTGCCGATAAGTAGCTTCATGAGATAGAGTTAGAAGAAGCACAGACTGCTTGGAAGTTTCACATATAAAGCAAAAAATCAAAACAAAGAAGCCAAAGTGAAGGTTCCAGCCTTGAGACTCCCGGACTTCATGAAGTATGTGCTTTATAATTGCTTCTTCATATCTTCCAAAGAGTTTGGTTCTTCATTCAGTGTCTAGATACTATTTCTGGCAACAGGTAAGCGACAATCAACTACTTGCAACAAGAGGTTTGAAACATTCTTTGAAACTAGAAGTTTTATCCTATGTTACCATGTGCTCTGACTTCATCTACTTTGGTGCTGCATAACAAATCTGCTTTTAAATCCCACTGAAGTAGAACCTGGAGGAGTCTGGTAATAAAGAGCTCCAAGTAGTTTTGCCATTTTGCTGGTTCTCCATCTTTTTGTGCAGATGGTTAATTTGAAGCAGATCACATCAGGAGGGTTTGTAGTGCCACATATTTCTTCCTTTCCTTACATGTACAGTTCTGTTTGAGTAAGAAAAGAAAAACTCTAGAGGGTCTTGAATTCTCTGTTCATATAAATATATGATCAAATCCTTGGTGTGTCATTTATGGCATGTAGTAAGTTAGGAGAATGCTATATGTGCATTTTTTAAGAAGTCAAAGATGAGTTTTTAGGAGAGGATAAGTTTGCATATACTCAGATCTACTCAAATACAAGCATATATTATTGAGGAAGAATACTTTGCCTGATTTAGTGTCCAAATTAAAATTCCCCAAAGTAATTATTACTGAATCCCAGGCAGAGAAACTTAAATTTGTTAATCGGCTCAGAGTCGGTAGAAGAATTACTGGGAGAGGTTTCTGAATGTACATTGCAAGTTATGTACTGTACCTAAAAGTCTCAGTGGTATTACTTGTTCATAGATTTTCTGCTCTTGGTTTGGTTTGATTTTTTTTTTGTAGATTGTGTTTTCTTTGTTACCTCTGCACTTCTGTTTAAGTCCATTCAGTATCTGGATTTAGGCATGATGGGATTACAAGGTGGTAGCTCTGATCTGTACATTTATGTTTTTGGGCTTGATTCCTTGTCAGAAAAGTCTCAGCAAATAATACATGAGTATAAACAACATCACAAGTAACACATTTGCTTTTGTAAGAGAAAACCAGTGTCTTGTAGATCTAGAGTTATGTTTATCCCTAGGTAATCCAGGGTTGATTTAAAATAAGTGAAGATATTAACAGTCTAGCAATGAAGTTTTAGCTCTAAGCTTATTTTAAGCAAGAATTTTTTTATTGCACAAGGAGATGATGGACAAACATGTGTCCTGTACAGTAAACTTAAGAAATAAACTATCCAAAACAGGAAAAGCCTAGGGGCCAAATTCTGAAATACTTCATAAAAAAGTGGAAAATTTGTTGGAAGTTTGCCTGAGTAAAAAGTATGTAAGGACATCAAGAGCTAAGTTCATACTGTCAGATAAATACAATAAAAACAAAATCTACCATGATGACATTCTAATAAGATTTGTTAAATATCTTGGGCAAATAGTTATGAAACTTGTCTTTATGAGATGATTTGCAGAGCGTTTAGGGAAATTATGAAGTATGTTGCTGGCAAACTAAAGAAATCCCTAGAGTTTGTCTGCTCTTCGTAGAAGTAGACTATCTAGCAGCTGTTTGATGAAGAATTTAAGTAAAACAAAAATAGAATAGATTAATATTGCAGATGTCTTTAGTACTTCCTTAGACTTTTTTGTTTGGTTTGGGGATTAATAGTTTTGGGGTCTGTTTAAAATCCCTGCGTAAACTCTGTCTTTTATTTAAACTTTAGAATCTAACTCTTTGACAAGAAGAGAACACAGAAATTGTTACATTCAAGTTCACTAAATCCCAAATTCTCCTTCAGCAGATAGTTTAAACAGAAAGTGGCAGATTCCTCTCATAAGCAGGTTTGGGTTTTGTTTTGGTTTGTTTGTTTGTTTGTTTTTCGATACTGTGAAAGTAAATTTACAACAGACAATAAGCATCTACTGAGTGTAGTGAAGAAACATGTTTTCTTCTGTCAAGAGGTAGTAGTGCTTTTAGATTAGCTGCTAGGTCAGGTTAGAGAAAGGTCTAGGAACTGCAGGAGAATGTCAAAATTAAAAAAAACCAAACCAAACCAAAAACAAACAGAAAACTAAACAAGCACAACCTTTAAGCATTAATACAGTTAACGTGTGGATAAAATGTTAGAGGAAATGAAGTCCCTTGCCTCTTGCTGTCCTAAAATTAAGACCACCTAACTGGTGGGGATTTCTTCTTTAGCCTGGCAAAATACTTTGTGTGCTGGCAGGGGAGTTTGGAGGGACAGCGGATTCCTCAGGGTGTTGGTGGTCTGACTAGAAAACCTACTGACCCTTTGATGGCTCTTTGCATTAGTGCCTCACACCACTGGGAGCCAGTTAGCATGAGTCTGGAGCTGGCTTATAGTTTTGCTCAGGGATGATGGAGAATGAACCTTTTGTGCCATTCAGTTTCCTTGTTCATATGTTTGTCAGTTCAGCGCAGTGTTGCTTGGCAATATGTCCACATACCCTTGGAGGACTGGGAGAGGTAGCCTTGGGCAGATGCATTATTCTGCTGCCTTTTACTTCTTCAGGGGTGAAGGCTTACATACTGAGCATCTCAAAAGGCTGTAATTTGTTTTTTTCCTGAGCTAGCAATTGTCAAATTAATAAATTATATAGGCTGAATATTTCTAAGATTGAAACATTTTTATGATGTTACAGGGAGCTGGACTAGCTGATCCCTATGGGTTCTTTCCAACTTGTGTGTTCTGTGATTCTGTGAAGTATAACGTCTGCTGGGGTGAAGGGGTACCAGCAAATTGCTTTGGTTGAACTGTAGAGGCAAAGAACTACTGATTAGTCTTCAGACTGTATCTTTGTAGTGCATTTGTAGCAGCAATAGAATAGTGGTTGGGCTATTACAGTCCTACTAGAAAACAAATACAGAAATTTCATATATTCAGTGATTTATGTATTTTGTGCAACATTATGTGTATTTTACAAGTATTGGTCTTTTTCCAATTCTAAGGCATCTGTTGCCTTAAAGATTTGTGTTTTCTTGTGGTGCAAGAGTGAAATCAAGGAACAAATGCTCATAGATGGAGACCTAAGGGAAATGAAGATTGTTTTGAACACTGAGAGTAATTTAACAGCTGAGACTACAGGGACTGAAGTAGCAAACACTGAACTACAAACTCACAGGAATTAGTGGGTGTGGGTTTGTGGTTTGTGTTACAGAGCAAGTTAGACCTCAGATGACCACAATAATCCTTCTTGGAACTGCAGCTGCCCAGTAATGCATCCTGCAGTGTTATGGTGTGTTTTTCCACTAGCTAGACTGCAGGTGTTTGAGGTTGTACAACAAGGAGTATATGGGAATGGAAAGTAAATGGGAAAAGTCTTTGGGATATGTTTCTGCAGCTGGGCTACTTGCAAGGAGTGGACTGTAGAGCTGGGAGGGCTGTGGCTGAAGCAGTGGGTATTCAAGGCATGGTGGTCTTGCATGGATCATGCAGACACCCTTGATACTTAAATCATGTTCTGTGGTTAGGATTTCCCCATGTTTGAGATGTTATAATGTCTGCTGGTGTCTGCCAGTTAAATTAGGATAGCTGTTAAGGCCAAGTCTCTAACAGGGAAAGCTTTTAGACAAAATCCAATCTGTAAAGTAACATGAAACAGAAAAATAAACAGAGATATTTTAGAAAATCTTCAAGCCTTTGAGGCGGAAATGTGTTTAAAACAATAAGTCCACATAGTATCTTTTTTCCTCTGAAATTTGCTTCTTATGGGATTAATTAGTTAAAACAGGGATAGCCCAGTGTAACAGAGTTCACCTCCTGTGAGTCAGACTGAAGTCTAGCTACTATTTTTTGGCTACCTTTGTATAGCATGCCTGTGTTTGTCATCACTCCTCCTAATTTTCTAATGTCAGAATGAATCATTTTAGGAATGTTTATATCAGTTCTGTATGAAACCAGACAAGCTACAGCTTACTGAGCTTCCAGGGTTCACCTTATATTTCTTTTTTTTTTTTTAATTATTTTTTTTTCCCTTTACAGAAAGGAAAATACATTGGTTGTGTTTAGTTCTTCTTTTTTCCTCTCAGTTCTGCCTCTTTTCTAAACATGCCAAGTGTTTAATGTGCTTTCTCAATCTGGGTAAGGCTTCATTTGAGTCTGGAGCAAGGATGAGCTGATGAATCAGGGTTTGTGGTGCAGCTGGTTCACCCTGGCAGGCAGTAGCATGGAAACAAGATCTCCACAGTGTTTCCAGTCCCTGCCAGGATATCTGCAAATCCATATTAGGATCATATCATGTTTTTTTCCTCAAAGTGAAAGCTGTCTTTGAAGGAGTTTCCTTCTATATAAACAAACTTCACAATGAGC
This sequence comes from Myrmophylax atrothorax, assembly GCA_026770055.1. Classification (NCBI taxonomy): domain Eukaryota; kingdom Metazoa; phylum Chordata; class Aves; order Passeriformes; family Thamnophilidae; genus Myrmophylax; species Myrmophylax atrothorax. The sequence goes on from JAOXXN010000001.1 coordinate 84,406,229, forward strand.
TTTTTAATTCCCCAAATCAGACACTTTGTTCTTCTAGCTGTGGGACAGATCTTCTTTGTAGCTTTGGGCGCTTTTGGCTACCTACTACAGCACCAAACTCAGAAGATGGTGCTTACGGTTGTGCAGTGTACTTGAGAGCAGTATCTCCACAGGAACTTGCTTTATTGTAGAGCCACATGAGGGTATGTAACTTGGGCATCCCTTTCACCTCCTTTCTTCTGATAACAGATACTCTGCAGTGTTATCCTGGTGTGCGCATTTCTGTGACAGTCTGTAATCTAAACCTAACATCCCTCCAAAGAGGTTTCACAATGCTTATGGTAGAGTAGTATAGAAGAACTGGAAGCATTCAGGAAAGAACCTTCCATTTTATTGCTGGTTTTCTGTTGACTCAGTCCACTCGATGCATCCCAAGGCCTGAGAAGAGTGTTTTGAAATGCTGAATAATATTTAATACCATTAAAATAATTTCATTAAGGTTTTTCATGTTTGTTGTTCTGGACAGGATTTATGACTGGCAATAGATGTCAGTGATGTTGAATATTCAAGGTACTCTAAGCTGGAAGCACAGATGCTTGTAACACAGTTTTCATTCACTCTGGGTTGTGCTCTCAGATTTCTCTACTGCTCATTGCCTTGTATCAATATAGAATCACCAAATCACTTAGATTGGAAAACCCTCTGAGATTGAGGCCAACCATCAACCCAGCACTGCCAAGTCTACTGCTAAACTGTGTCCCTAATCACCACATCTACATGTCTTTTGAACACTTCCAGGTACAGTGACTCGACCACTTGTTCAAACAACCTATTCCAATGCTGGACCACTGTTTTAGTGAAGGAATTTTTATTAATATCCATTCTAAATCTCTCCCCTGGTGCAACTTGAGGCCATTATAGTAGGTATAAAGTATTGCCACTGTGATCTGGCCGTAATTAGTTCATTGATTTTATATTCATATAAAAGCAAGGCAGAGGACAACTGAGAACTGTGATTGCAATGTAGAACTGATAAATAAAATACATCTCCAAGTATGTATTAATCTAGGAGTGCATTATATATTAAATTATTAAGTTTATTAAAATTGTCATTGAAATTTTATCTCAGCATAGAGATAGATAGTAGAGCTACAGTTACTGGTGAGTGTAATTAATTTGGTGGTTTATAAGCATAAAGTTCTCCAGGAAATTCCTATGTGATAATTTGCATTTGTATTCCAAGTTATCTTGAAAAAAAAGGAAAAAAAATGTGGAAAAGTGGGGGGTTTATCAAGATATACAATGATCTGTGTTCCATATGTTTTATCTAAATACAAAATACTGTAATTTTGTTGAATGTGAAAATATATACAAAAGTACAATTAGGCATTGTAAACTTGCTCACATGTGATTAATAGCTCTGAGAAAATCTACAAACTTACTAATGCCAAGACATAGTTTGGTGTCTCTAGGGGTGTAAATCTGTGCAGCTCTATTAAATTTAACAGAATTCTTTTGGCTTCCAGTTGGTTTTGGAGGAGGGCCAAATGCTGGAAGATAACCTGATTAGTGTAGACAAACCTGTAAAATCTTTCATGTTTTAAAGGTATAGACTGCTTAAGATTAGAATAAATTAGCATAACTTCATGTAATTACACTGTCTGCAACAGTTAATTTGTGTATCATAGCATTTTAATCAAATGAGTGCAGCAAACAAAATTCATTTAACTCTTCAAAATGTGGAAAGGACTACTGAAAAGCACTTGTGACCTTTAGTTTCATGATGTCTACTGTCCCTTCTCATTACAGACTATTCAAGATGGTGATTTACCTGTTTGGAAAACATGGCTTATTTAAGGAAAAGGACCTAAGGGAAAGGATTTTTTTATTTTAAGATTGACTAATCTTTACAGTTTCCTATTGGGCAATGTACTGGGCAATAAAGGAGAAGTAAGGGACTGCATGTCGCTCTCAACAGACTACAGTGTATTGTTTCTTAGGAGTCTCAGATTAAAAGCAACAGGGAGAAGTCCAAATGTTATTTGCCAAAAGGCATTTTAAAAACAATTTTAATTGGTTTTGTTCACAGCTGCAGAGAGGGCACGACACATTGCTGAGGCCACTTTGATACACCTTTATTTGACCAAGGCAATAACTCCAGATACTAGTACATGAACTGACAGGCTGGAAAGCAGATAAGCAGAGAATGACCAGGGGGTATTGGGGGACACTGAGTTGACCATGAACCAGCAATGTGCCCTTGCAGTAAAGAAGGCCAGCAGCTTCTGGGGCTTTATTAGGCAGGCTGTTGCCAGCAGGTTCAGGGAGGTCACCCTTCTCTGATCATTGCTGGTGAGATATATCTGAATCTCTGTGTCCAGTTCTGGGCTCCCCAGTACAAGAGAGGCATGGACATATTGGAGCACAAAGAGCCTTGAAGATTATTAAGGAACTGGAGCATTTCTGAATATTAGGAGAGACTGAGAGAGCTGGAACTGAGGGACAAGTGAAGAAAACAGAGCTAGACACTCAACCAGTGACAGGACAACACAAACTAATATACAGGGAGATTGATCTGGACTTAAGGAAAATGCCATTTTTTCTTTGAGACTGGCACAGGTTGCCCAGAGAGGCTGTAGAGTTGCCATCCTTGGAGATATTCAAAGCAGAGTTGGAGACTGTACTGGGGCACCTGTTCTTGAAGGCCCTGCTCTTGCAGGAGGATTGAAGTAACCAGTCTGTAGAGGTGCTTTCTAGTCTCAGCTATGATACGATTCTGTATGATTTCATGAAGATAGTTAAATATATAAAACTTTCATTGCATTTCATTGCACATGCCCAGTGGTCTGTTAATAACACAGGAAAGTTTGCCCACTTTAATGATTAAGCTTCTGTCTTTGAATATTTCTTAAGCTGCTGGAATATTTTATCTAATGGTCTTGAAAAAGCACAATTTGGAGACTTAAATTGTGTTTATGGAGATGAAAGAGGTAAAGTAAGTGTCCTGTTCAGGAAAAAATATCAATACACTTTTCAAAGTTAAAATTACAAGTACTTAGGAAAGTCTAAAGTTGGAAGAGGTTTCTGGAGATGACCTGTTTTGACCTTCTGGTGCCAGGGCTGTAGATCAGGTTATTCAGGATTTACAGGAGAAATTGTACCATTTCTCTGCCTCTTCCACAAGGAAGAATATTTTTCTTATATCCAGATGAAATTTCCCCTGAAACAACTTGCGCTCCTGGTCTATTGTCCTGTTGCCATGCACAGTGCTGAAGAAGACAGGAGAGCACTTCATCATCTCTATAGCTATTTTTTATTTATTGAAAGACAGTGATCTTCGTAAACCTTCAGTTGTGTGGATTATACAAGCACATTCCCTTTTTGACCTCTCTTTGTATGTCAGCTTGTCCAATCCTCTCATTGTTTTGGTGGCCCTTCACTGGATCATCTACATGATTTCTCTCTCTTGAACTGGGAAAAATTTACTCCATGTAGCCCAGATGGGCGTGTTTCTTCTGGTAAGACTTAGCAGCACAAGAAGATTTTTTCGGAACTCTCTGAGGATCTCTGATACCCAGTTATAAGTATTCTTAAAGTCTAAAGAGAAATAAATCTCACTGGAGGCTTTTAGATACCATGGTGTGGATAAGACTGTAAATAATAGCATTCTTGTGTTGATAATCACAAGCAAATAGCCTTAAGGTGAGGGAATATGTTTAGAGTGAGAGAATGGTGGCTGCATAGTGATTTTTATGATGTGCCATGCAATCTGGTGCTTTTCCTTTGCAAACTGTAAGCTCGTGCGAAGTGCAGCAAAATCTCAGTTTCCATTTAGAAACAAGTGTTGGTTGTGTGACAATGATCAGCTTGAAAACATGGGCCCTGACGTTCAAAAACCAGAAGTTTCTTAAATGCCTTGATTTAGGAGTGATGGGGTGGTTCCTGATTTTGAATGATGTGTCAGTAGTAGAGGGAGTATTTCCATACTGTCCTATCCTCAGGCAGTTCATTGCTAAGCAGTGCTTAGTGAAGTGGCCAAATCACACCCACAAGGAAGTGACCAGAAGAAAGGATGAAGTCTGAATGGAGACTAGGCACGCTTTGCTTCCCAAAGTATACTGATGATAGACTTTGTTTTTAAAGGGTACAGCTGCTGGTATGGCTGCTCAGCAATGACCTATTTACACCAGGTTCTGTCTTAACAACTGTAATTTGAATGCATTTTATTACTTTTTGTTACTCAGAAGTGGTCCTTAATGTATTTAATATTTTTAGTGCCCTACAGATACCAAAGCAACGTTTGGGGTCCACGTAAAAATAGTAGGAGACTGGACAGGTATGTAGAAAAACAATTCCTTTTCAGAGACAAATACCTTTACTTGAACTGTTCTCCCTTTCTGGCTTCAGCACAATTGTTCCTTGGCTGTGGTGTATTCTCACTAGAGATCATGCTTTTTTTCCAAAAGTTGTGTTTATTGTATTCTTGATGCAACCCCTGCTTTATTCAGATGTACCATTTCTTCAGATAACATGTTTTTCCAACTACTAACAGATCTTTTGATTGCACTGCAATAATAATAATTTTCAGTGTTCCTCCATTTCTGACTCTTTTTCTTATTGTTAGGTAGCCCACTGCCCCTTTGCCACTAGTGCAGTGCCTCTGTGTGTATTAGTGCCCACAGAAATGCTGAAATGTGCAGCTCCCAGATAAGCGGATTTTGATGCCAGCAGTTTGGATGCAAGCCAGGTTAATTAACGCCTATGGTACACTGAGATTACAGGTTTGCTTTCATGTTCTTCCATGCTCTTCCAGTGCTTTTGAATGTCCTCCAGAGCAGAGGTGTAAGCCAGGATTCCCCACAGAGGAGAATGTTAATTTGGTGCTCCCTGTGACAGTTGTATACTGAAGTGATAGTTGTCACTATTCCTTGGCGGCTGACTTTCTTCTTGCTTAGCGTAGCATTTCCTTGTAAGGAAGACAAATACACAGAACTGTCTGGTTCAGTTCTTATGAAGAAATATTTTCCATGTTAATTTGTATCAGCTTGTGTGTTTGTGAAATTGAGTCAAATGAGTTTATAGCCCTAAAAGGGATTAGACCAATGCAGGAATAATAAGTACATGAATATTTGTTGAACTTTCTGGTCTGACTGCATACTTGCCTGTGGAAGACTTCAATAGGCAAAGGTTGGGAGGGCAATGCCATATGCACGTATATTCCATAATCACCCTGATTTTCTGTTTTTGCTTGAAGTAGAGGATGTTGGCCAGACAGGGACAGATTATGGGCCTAATTATCCTCTGTGTTTCCTCAGAATGATGGCTCTTTTGTTGTTAAACATAATTTCTATATGGGAGATGACAGGAGGCTATTTGGAAAAGCAGGATGGAGAAGTACTAACTAAATGAGTTCTGCAAAATAAGTGACATCTTTAAAGTTTTATGATTACCACTGTGATATGAATTGCTCACTATTAGCATTTAAGTATTATCCTCCCAACTCAGCTTCTATAGTCTCACTGAAAGGTCTGCCTTTGTTGGACTTTCTGAGATTCAGGACACTGTCACATTACAGAGACCATTTATTGTAGTAGTTTTGCTAAAGAGAGAGATCTCTCCCAGAGTCAACTGTGCTGTTGAGAAGCAGAAGGTTTACACAACCCTTTATGCTTCATCTGTACCATGGAGCCCTGTTCTCACTCACTCCCTTAGGCCCTGTGACAATTAGCAGTCTCTAATCTGCTGACTGTTTGAGGAAGGATTATTATATTTGCCACATTCCTTATTATCTTTCTTAAGCATGCTCTATAGGCTGCTTCTCCAGACAGGATATTAGAGTGGAGGAGTTTTTATGAGACATACTGTCATTTGAGCTCTTCTCCTGAGCTATTCTCTCAGCCTTTATCCTATTTATTAAAATTCTCTTTTATATCACATTTTCACATCCCTGACAGTTTATACCTGACACCAAAGAGAATTAACGATTTATTTCAGGGAACTAAATTACAAGCCTAAATTAAAAGGAGTGCAGAAGAACTGATTAGTTTGAGGCATTTCTCCTCTTGATGGCTTTAGCTTCTGCTGCCTGCACCTGGGAGATGTGCTGAAGGAACAATTTCCTGCCAGGACAGGAGAGGGGTTACAGATTGCTGGCAAAACAACTCTGCAAGTTGTTTCAGATCAAGCCTCTTAATGCTGAGTCTTATGTTTTGAAAATTAATTAGAATACATTGTGGCATTAATGATTTTGTTTTGTAGGTTGGGAAGGCAACTGTATGTCATGAGAAAAGATAAAGGAAAATAGTATTTTCAACTATTGATGAGAAGGTGCTGTTGATGGGAAGTCATTTATTGCCCATATCCCAGTGCATATCACTTTAGATTTCCAATAGAATAAGCTGAAAAAAGTGGCTTCTGGAAAAGTCAGTCACTGTAGAAATAATGCTTTGCATAGGAGCAGATATTTAGTAGATTTTCAGGCAATACTGTAATTTGCTTTTTGAAATCAATGATTTTAATAGTGCAAAACATGGGACAGAAGAAGTAGGGAAGAGAGGAAGAAGCCTCAGAAGCGGTAGCTCTGAGACCTTTGCCCAAACCAAATGGCAATCCAGACCCCTTGTTTCATGCTCCATTCAAATGCAATGGTGCTCAGCTTAAAAGAGCTGAGAATCAGGAATCTGCCCTTTTCAGAAGCAGATTTTGATAAAGGCACAAATTTTCCTCCCATTATGTAAGCACCCACATCCTTTTCTGATACAAATCTGAGATCTTCTATTTCTCACCGGTGATATTAGTAACTGAATAGTGTTTACTTTCATGTTCATCACAGAAAACAGACACACAAGCCCTGGTATTGCTGTAAAGTGCCCTTAGATACCTGTGTAGCAGATCCTTTCACCTGCAATACTTCCCATAACAACCTTTGTAGACCTTTGACCTGTTTATGTGTCTAGTTTAGGATGAGACAAGCCAGGCCCCAGGGGTGCCTTTTTCTCTTCATTCTTTGTAAAGAGTCTAGATATCACTGCCTTGGAGGTAGTTAGTTTAATTAACTGCCAACTGGTTGTGATTTTTCCCACATAAAGATACCTAACGATTTTTCCTCCTGTCTTTTGCCATGTGCCTTGGGTATTGTGAATACTGGAACAGCTATTATAGACCTCCCTAAAGAATGGTGATCATGTCTTTACTGTCCTTGTGCTAACCTGTGGCTGCTCAAGTCAGCACCTATTGTATTAGCAAAACATTCTGTGGCATTGTGACACCCATGGCTGTAGAACACAGCTTAGCTCGTCCATCAGGACTTAGACACCCAAGTTAGGGTGTGTTTACAGCAGCTGATCTGTGGTGATTGCACTGCAGGCTGGGTTAGCCCCGTGGCTCAGCGCTAGGGCAGCCTCCCTCCCTCTGTGGCTGCCTGCTGGTTATCCCAGCTGAGCTGGTGGATGGCAGCATTAAACCTCATGGTGACACTGAGGGCCGTGCGGTGACTCATGCCTGGGTCAGAACTGTGAGATCCATGCCTGAGCTAATAAGCTGATCTTGTTACTGCCCTCCTCTCTAAATACCTGTTTTGTTCTGCTTCTCTTGAATTGCTCTGATCTCCTGGTTTTTCCTTCAGCTTTGAAACAATTGTTGGTTTAGTATTTACAAAAGGATTTTTTTTAAGTTTCTTTTGTCTCACTTGCTGTCTAGGTTTGTCCTCAGAGTTGTTTTCTATCAGCCTTATGCCTCTTCTGTCCTTGCTTCTGCCTCAAATACTACTGCTTGTTTTGTTTTAAAGCTGACATTCCATCTGGCACCTTTGGAGGGAAAAAGAGAGGCCATGGGCCATGCCTCACATCCAACAACTTGACAGCAGTGAAAAAACACATGGCAGTGTATCAAGACACTGTGTCTCCTTCACTAGACAAACTTCAGGGTGTGAGACATAAAGTGATATTGATGATGCAGAAGTAAACTTCAGAAGTCATGCATCATGTTATGGAAAACAAATACAAGAGCACTTGGTGGTGGTGAGGTGAGCTGCATGCCTCAAGGCAGTAAAACATGGCTGTTATGTTGCAGTGTGTTGCTGGTACAAATTGATGTGGGACCATGTTTAGAGCACTGATGCTGTTCTGTGTTCTACAATAATTTTATCTTGTAGTGACATCATCCTGCTGTGTAGTTGTGTATTATCCTAGAGATGTTTGCTGGGCCTATTCTGACCAGCATGTTGTTTATTGTGCGGATGCCTTATGAGCATTTTAACACCACCCATTGAATCTGAGAGTTCTGTCCCATATGTTACTAAATATCATGGCAGTTGGGGGTGGTGATGTGTGCTGGCGCTGTCTAGCTAAAGCTCTGACAGAGATTATGGGGCACCGATCTGCATCACCCTAATAAACTCCAGGTCCCATAAGAAAATACATACCTTTGCTTAATTCTTTGTGCTACAGGTGAGGATAAGCATAGTCACTAGGTCATTCAGGTACAGACTACCTTATTTTGAATGCTGACATGATATGATAGAAATTTTTGTTCGATATTGTCATGGTCCTTTTTTTGGAAGGTCCAGATTTGTAGCAGGAAATTTCAGGGGGAAAAAAACAAACAAACAATTTTTCAGTTAAAACCCAACAATTTTCCAGAACATGGCAAATGTATGAAAGCATAGCCTTGTTTAACTCCCTATGGACTAAGTCCTGAGACAGTAAACAGTACACACCCCAAACTTCTTATTTTTAAGCGGGGAAAAAAAAAAAAGAAGACGGTTGTTTGTGATTTTGGAGGCTAACTAAGGATTATTTTCATGTTCACCAGAAGAAAATAAACATACCTTTTAAGTGGCTCTGAAGGAAGAATGATTTAAACTTTCTGATTTGGGAGGGTTTGTCAGGAGTATCTGCATGACCTTGTTAAGTCCTTGCAGATCCTGACTTAGAGGATGCCTAGATGATCCCAAGGCTCATTGTGCATTGCTGCACTGACCTGGAATTTATCATTAAGTGTAGGAACTAGCAAAGAGGCAATATTTTATTTCCAGTGACCTCGAGGACAGTTTGAGATGTATTGGAGTAGTGGATCACTCATTCAGTATCTACTGTATTGTTAGTAAATCTTGATTCAAACTAGAGGAATGTATGGAGCAGAATAATGAATACAAGAAGGAATAATAAGACTACAAAGTCTGCCCACAGGATGTGACAAGGTTGTCCCAGGTTCACTGGAACTGCTACTGGGGTTCTTCAGAAGTATTTACTCACTGGTGATGAACAATTAATTGGTCTACTCTTTTACTATTACCTCAAGCTCTGTTTAATTTGGGTCTTTTCCATTCCATAGCAACATGTACTTTGTTTAGTTATTCCATGAGGTTCCTGGCAGAGTGTGAAGGTGTTAATGACGTGGTGCTGTCCATTGTTCCAGCAAAATCAGTGTGTGGTTTTGGAAGAAGAGGATAGAGATGAGATAGATGTTATTTTCTGCTGTTAGATTTTATGACTTAACAGTTCTTACATTGCCAGGGAATCCTACTTACACTTCAGAGGAAGATATCAGAATTGCATGCTAAAGAGGTCTAATTGTGTTTCTTTTTAATATAATTTGACACTGGTAATAAAATAATAGTTACAATATTGGTAAGTTAATATGCTTTAACAATACAATTAGCCATAGTGTGCTGTAAAGAATGTTGATTTTATTCTTTGTTGCCATTAATGTTCAGTAATTACTTTGTTTATTCTGGAAAAAAGCTCAATAAAAGACTGGATTAAGAGGTTGGAGAAAAAGAACAGCTTTAGTTTACTGACTCAATTGTGAAAGAACTGATGCTGAAGGGAAACACATCTGAATTTTTGGCCACAGACCTGGATTGTTTCGCGTTAGTTAAACTCCAGCTGACTTAGTACCAAAAACAGTGTAACTTGAGTCAAACATAATTTTAGTAGTTAATGAGTTTTACCTCTAGAGGGGAAAAAAGATTTTTAGGTGAGGAAGTTACCTTGAAGGAAATTTTCTCCTACACAGAAATCCTTATGTTCATTCATCCTGTTATTTGTAAACTTCCACCTTGTTGCATAACTTAGGCTCTTTTTAGTCATGTAATGATTGTAGAAAATAACATGGCTCAATGATGTAAATTATTTTCATCCTTTGATATAATATGCACAGGATGTGTGGATATTGCTGTAGTTCAGGACTGGTCCAAGCATACAAGGTTGCAGGATTTCTTGTCATGCCTCAGATGTTTTCAGTACTCATAAACTGCAGGAGTGAAACCTGTGGAGCACATTAACATGTAGCATCTGATAGGATCAGAATGAATGAAGGGAAAAAAAGCAAAAAGCCACTCTCTACTTCGAAAATAACATTGCAAGATAGAAAATCTTTAGGGCGTGTATTTTAGTGGACTGCCAGGAAGATTTACGTGCTGTATTTGCCTATTAAGAAGGCAAAGTTGGAGTTGCCTGCCTTTCACCATCTTTCTGTTAATCTTTGCTTAGGGAAGTCCCATTCTTACATAGTTTCTGTGCAGAGGTACAAAGCTGCTGCAAACACTGAATATACAAATCTGGCTAGATTTTAAGGTTCCTTTGTGTGAGCTCCTTTAGTGAGCTTGGTGTGTAATGGTTTCTAGAGAAATAGAAGAACTCACATCAAAATACCAGCTCTTTAGGCATACTTCCACTTCTCAGGATGCAATGGATTCCTTAGATGTCACCCAAGTTTTGCTGAAGAGTCCTTACCAAATGTCTAGTTTTGTTCCCAGTTTATTGAAAACTCTCCCTTGGGGGCAGAAGGAAAAAGCAGAAATGCTTCAGACTTAAAATTTTGAGTTATCACAGTTAAACTAAAACCTGCTATTTAAAATATATTAAAAGTAGATTTGAAATGTTTCTTTTGGGGATCCTTTTCTAACAGACTGTAAAAACTGTAGTTAATGAGGAAAAATCTATTTCAGGTTTAGAACATAAAATAGGAAAAACCTCTGTAAGTACTATTGATATTTATGATCTTTACAATTAGAAGAGACAGTTATCTTTATATGCTCCCAACTCCTGCATGATGCTTGATAACTTCTTGGAATAATTTCTATGCAGAAATGAATAAATGAAACCCATAATCTGAGGTTGAAATAGTCTGCAGATTTTTCAGCCTCGACCTTTGGATGTTCATGGGCTCTTTTTGTGCTGTTTGTGAAAATGAACCTCAACTTTATGATTTTCTTCCTGGGTTTTTTTTTTTTGTTGTTGGTGAGTTTTTGTTGGGTTTTTTTTGTTTGGTTGGTTGTTTAGGGTTTTTTTTTGTTGTTGTTTTGTTTTGTTTTTTCCTCCTTTTCTTATTTCAGGGCAAGAACCACCCCTGGGAAATCTATATGCATTTAAGTTGTTTCTCCTTTTTGTGCGAATACAGAAAATGAGTGTGGCACCTCTGAACTTTCTATTTGCTTATCTGTTCTACTTAATTCAACTTTTGAGAACTTGCATTTGTCTGGCCCTTTCTTTCTGCACCCTCTCCACTTCTAACATTCCTTTGAAATACAGAAGTGGACATGCCTTTCAGTAGTGGCCTCACTGTTGATTTGGGCTATGGTGCAATTGATTTAAAGTGTAGCTCTCTTTTGCCTTGAATGCTACCAGTAGAGGTGATTGTTGACCTATTGTGTTACCTTGTACTGCTCTTTATTCCTTGATCTCTTCTACCTGTCTGCTTATTTCTACAGGTGCCCTGTCTAAGCCTGTATCAGAAGGCAGAGGGGCCATTACTTGCTCAGAATTTGTTCTGTGCTCAGCAGTTAATTCTGTGGTAGTTAATTAAAAGTCCCACAACATTGCAAATGCCATAATGATCAAAAAACATCGTCAATCACATTATCACAGACTATTCTGAGTTGGAAGGGACCCACAAGGATCATCAAGTCCAACTCTTAAGTCAATGGCCCACATAGGGGACTGAACCCATGACCTTGGCATTATTAAAACCAAGTTTTAAAAATGTCCTCTAAAATTCTCTATAGTATAAGTTTAATTGTAAAAAATTTATCTAAGTGTTTATAATGTCACTTTCCCATCTAATGGCCATTAATCTCTTTACTAATAAGAGTAAAACATACATAATTTCATGATGATCAGTCAATTAATAATTTTATCTCTGCCTTGTAAGAATTTCTCTGTTACAGGGTCTGTCAATGTTTAATGCACTATCAGCCCTCTGGGTAACCTGCAATCAGTACAGCCCTGCTCCTGTACTGATTTTGTTTTTCAGAATGTCCAACATGAACTTAGTCAGATTCTGTAACCTTTGGCCCTTCTTTTATTGTTTGCTACTATCAAAAATAATGTGATCTTACCTTCTTTATAGCTGCCATTTAGGTAATTTTACAGATCTCGTAGGTTGTCTCTTAATCACTTCTACACCAGACTGATGAAGCTCAGCTTCCTCACCCTCTCCTTCTTTCTCATGTGCTCAAGGTTTCTGTCACTTCTCACTCTGTTGGATCTCTACAAGGTTTTCCACATCTGTCTTGAAAAAGAGGATCAATACTGGGTGCAGCAGATCAGATGCAGCCTCAGCAGTGCCAGCTACTGGTTGGTTAATCTTAACTTCCCTCCATATACTAGCGATATTTCTTCAAATACAGTCAAATGTATTAGAACTATATTGATATTTGCAATGGAAGTTCCCTGTAGAGCTGAATCTTGTTGTGGTTGTACCTCAGCTAAGCACCACACAATGACTCGCTCACTCTCTCCCATCAGTGAGACAGGGAAGAGAATCAGTAGGGTAAAAGTGAGAAAACTCCTGGGCTGACATGAAGAGAGTTTAATAGGTAAATCAAAAGCTGTGCACACAAGCAATGCAAAACAAGGATTTAATTAACCACATCCCATCAGCAGAGGTTCAACCATTTCCAGGAAAAGTTCATCATATGTAACGGTGCTTGGGGCGGACATCACTCTAAATGTCACCTGCTTGTTTCTTCTGCCTCCAGCTTTATATTCTGATCATGAGACCATATGGTGTGGAATATCCCTTGAATCAATTGGAGTCAGCTGTCCCAGCTGTGTCCTCTCACAAACCTTTGTGCACCCCCAGCCTCCTCACTGGCAGGATGGGGTGAGGAGCAGAAAAGGCCTTGACTCTGTTTAAGTACTGCTCAGCAGTAACTAAAACATCCCTGTGATAGCAAAACTGTTTCCAGCACAAATCCAAAATATAGCCCCACACAAGTTATTTTGTAGAAAAATAACTCCAACTCAGGTCATACTGGCACAAATCTCTGTAATCATGAGAAGTCTTTCTTGAGGTTATTCGTCAGCCAGTAGTTTCCTATCCTATGCCGCAGAATTACTATGCTCCAGGTGCAGAACTTGGCACTGATGCCAGATGAACTTCTTGAAGTTTCTGTCGAGTATTAGCTCCTGAAGTTGTTAATTGAGACATTCATCAGTTGATGCAAGCCAGAATGGAAATGCATATGCTTTTCCCTTTGAATACAGATGATCAGACAATTTTCAACCTACTTATCACTTCCTCAGCTTCCTAGTGAGTGGATGGAGAAGATGTTCAAAACTTAAATAAATTCAATTTCATACATATCATCAATAAACGTATATTACACAACTCTTACCTGACCACATAGTTAGACATATTATTGTAGCCATTCACACTGGACAAGCATGAGTGACCCTCTGTGAATCCATCGTAATTATTCCTAATGGCTGCCTTCTCCTTCATGCCTCTGGAACTGAACTCAAACAGGAATTGGCTTATTATTCTTTCCAGGGACTGAGATAATCCAATAATTTTGAAGATCTCATTTCTGCCTTTCCAACAGAGTTGGGGCCTCCCACTATGTCTTTTCTTCAGCTTGGTTATACCTCTTCCCAATATGAACTTTTTTACTTCAAATGAATCATCACAGCTGATGTGGCAACACCATGTGTCTCATAAGATTTTCATAACATGAAATTATCTGCTAAAGAAGGCAACAGGTCAGAAGTCTTCTAGCCAACAGGGCTGTTGTGTGCCCAGCAGAACAAAGTTTCAACTTGTTTAACATAAAGAAACTGAACAATGGGTATAACATTGTAGAACACTGTCTTAATGCTCAGCATTTAAGTTGTAATAGAAAGTAACTAGAAAGAACAAAGGCATGCTATTTGTAACAAGTTTCAACATCTGAGTTGTTTGATAGGATTGGTTTGAGGCAATAAATTATCTGCAAGTTTAAGTTATAAAAATGATATAATTATGGTAATATGTTAATAATTGCTAAAGTAAGTTTGATGTTAAGGAAAAGAGTGATTTGTGTAGGTAATAAGAATCAGACAGCCTAATGCATTGATCTCAGTGGGTATAAGGATATCTTGGAGAACAAGTATGCAAAGTAGATAAAATGAGGCATGTTTAAAGGAGTGATTCTTCAGAATTTTCCCCAGGGTGATTTTTATTAACAGCACACCACCTGCTTCTGATAGGTCATGTGAAAAAGAAAGAAGATAACAAGCTGAAACCCTACTGGAAAAGAGACACTTTAATTTTAGTGATAAAGAATCTTAACTCGGATCCCTACTTCTGCTGAATTAAATCTCTGATTTTCTTCAATAATCTTAGTGTGACTTTTCAGACAAGAGCATAGTGAGAATAAAAGACATTAATTGGGGCTCATTGATCTAAATTTATATGACAGTTAAAACTCTTTCTTTACCATTAGCATCTCTGGAAGGTCTACTCACAGGACACTGAAACTGAAATAGGAGATTTTTACTTAGTACTGCTGTTTTCATGATGAGTGTGAAGTAAATCAGTACATTTCATTTTTATATCAGAAACATTTTTTTAAGTTCCTAATGGCTTCTAAGTAAGCAGCATAGCTACCAAGCTGTATGATGTTTGTTCAAGTAAATAATAGATTTACAGTCTTTATCCTGATGCCAGAGAAGTTTTTTATTTTTCCATTTTCATATTTTGTAGATTTTAGGAATACAGTAGCACAGTAGATTTTAGTGGGTTGATATTTCTAAAATTTTAAGTTTAAGGTCTTTCTTTCTCTACCCCTGCTCCAGAACAGGCAGTTAAGATTCCATGTCTGTTTAGT
>JAOXXN010000001.1:84428780-84439160 GCA_026770055.1 Myrmophylax atrothorax
AGTCACCCGACAATTCCAGGCCTGGTCCAAAACTCAGAACCCAAATCCAGGCCTGCCAAGGTGAACCCACAACACTGACAAATTGTGCCTTTGCACAGCCTTTTAGAGGCAAACCTCTGGAGTTGTGCAGTGCTGGATAGTATTGCAATGCTTGCACAGCTGTATAGTAGCTCCATTTCAGTGTTAAAGTTTCAAGTAGCCTTTCAAAGATTGAGCTTTCTCCAGTTTCTGTATCAGATTACAAGTCACAAAGAGAGAAGCAGTTGAATCCCTCTCACCTCACGTAGTTTGAGTCTTTTTTTTTTTTTCTGTGAATAAAAGGACTTTTCAGATCAAGTGTCACAACATTACCTTAAAGCCCGAAGGGATATACTGATACCTCATCATTTCTTCTGGCATGTTTTGAAAGAGGAAGGTTGCACCACGAGTGAAGGAAACGGTAGTTGAGCCTCCCTGCATTTGCTCTTGGAGAATTCAAACAGTAAAGTACAACTCTTCATGGCCAAAGGCAGCAACTGTTGAATGCAGTGCTAAAAAAAAAAATCTACATAAATAATGTTTCCTTCAGAGCATGTATTTATAAAGGTATTTATTAAAGTTGAAGTCTTGTGTTATTTAGAAACATCATTTTGCTGTTGCATTTCGCAAGGGCCGAGTTGTGGAATGAGCTCTACTGTCATGACAGAAATAGTCTTCAAGTGTAGTGAGTATCTCTAAGGGAAAAAAAGTTTCTTGACTAAGACATTGGCTTTGAACTCCAGCAGTCAGCTAATTCCCAACTCTGATAGGGAGTTGCAGTGTAACCTATAGAAGGGTTTCTAACTCAGTACTAAGGATTGAAACTGCTTGATTTGGTGTTGTGTCCGCTTCTCTTCACTGGCTGTCTGGGGAGCCTGGCTCTGGCAGCATAGCGAATGGGTAGTCTGGAACACTCAGTGACGTCTTGTCAAGTTAGTCACATAAAATGCAGTCTAAATATGGTGCTCAGCATCTCTCCTCCTGATTCTGAAACAAAGCAAGGGATGCTTTTTCCTTCCTGTCATTCATCTTCCAGTCTTTAAGGGTTCTTTGGACAAGAACTGCCATTTTTACTCTGTTTCTTCACTGGCTGATATATGGGTATACATACTTGAATCATGCACTGTGTATGATTACAGTGTAAATAGGGGATGTCTAGTTAATAATAAATCTCTCCAGGCTAACTTTGACATAGTAGTTGGGACAATTTAAAGACAAGTCACCTAGAATTCCAGCAGGGAAAGGATTTGCTAATGCCAGAATCAGGGAAAGAGAGAATGATTTCCAACAGGTAAGCACACAGCAAGAGAGAGGAAAGGAGCTGACTAAGTTTTAGGAAGTAAAGGAAGGTTAGGAGGGAAAGCAGGGCATAGAAAGACTTCCTTCAAAGGGAAGAGGACGATTCTGCAGGTGCGGAGTGACTGGAGGGTCACTGCTGACCTATGGGATAATTGTTGAATTTCTTATTTTTTCCCCTCTGCTTAAATAAGCTAAAGACCTGCAAAAGAAAATGTTGAACAGAAGAATGATCACTGTTTATTCACCTAACTTAGAAAATGAAGAGTCCAGTTGAATTTATGTAAAGGCTTCTCTAATTCCCTTAAAGAAATGTAAAGACCAAGGGGGGTTTTATATAATTTTCAGCTTTCTGGGCTTTCACTAGTTTTCCAGTGGTTTTAATAGCTCTGTATATTATGTACTCTAGTTAATCTGTCAGATGACTGATCAGGAGGGAAAGAAATGGTGGTGAAAAACACAGGAGACTTAAACTGTGAGGCTCAATGGATTGAGAATCATGAAAGTTCAAGCTGGTCAAAAAGCCTCTCTCTATCAGCAAAATATGTATGTTTCAGGGGAATTCTAAGGCTGATGATGTAATTATTTTGGAACATTTTGCTCATCAAAACATTAACTCATCTCTTTCTTTCCTCCTCTCTTAATCTGATGGAAGATATTTGTAGCACTGACTCTTCAATAGGAAAGAAGTGACAGTTCCTTAACTTCAGGAACTTTGGCCATTAATAAGCCACGGGTCAAACTGAAATATCGGACATTTCAGTTTTATGCCACCTTATTGCTCATCATAGTTTTATAGCCCTTAACTGTCAAAGACTTCTTCCTAAATGCCTCTTATTTTTACAAGGCACTGAGGAACTATCTATGACAGCATTTCCAAATTTACAGAGCTTAAAAACAAGTCAGATTAGTGAATCACAAATCCTTTTGAATGCTGTCTGTTTTAAGAAAACGGACTTCTTTTTAAATTTACTTTGTTTAATTATGGCAAGTTGCCAACATGAAAGGTGTTCCAGACCACTCTGCATTTTGCATAAAACTAGACAGATCTTTTAGTTTGAAATTACAGGATTTGGAAATGTCTATGGGTGAAAGGTGGAACTATATTTATTTCAATGAATGCAGAACAGCTTGATTACAGAAACATGACTACAAAATATCCAAATGTACAAGAGTGTCACTATGAGTAGACCTTTTGGTAGGCAGCTACGCTGGCTGCTGAACCACAGTTTCTGTACTTTATAACTGATGAGGCTATTCTGTTCTCCCATTCTCTGATTGGTGTTTCTAATCACATTTCCACTTATTCTTATGAACTTTGATTTAAAAAAAAATCTATAAAACTGATATAAAATAATCCTTATTCTTTAAAAAGAAATTGCCATCAGTTTGACATTGTTCTTATTTGAGTTGATTGCATGCAATTCAACCTTCTTTTTTATTTTAGAGGTTCAGAATGGGAGGCTGCTGGGTAAAAGCTGGTTGGGATAAACGAATCAGCAGTATCTCAGACTTTGGTTATATACTGCTGTGACCTCACAAGTTCATACCCATGAAACTCTGAAAGAACAGGGATTTGATTTTTCAAGACTTTTGGAATTCAGAGGAGTGAAATCACAGCAGAGTGACTTTGCTGTTATTTTCTGTAAGGTATTTTGTAACAGGGAGCAAGAAAAGACAACCACAAGACCTGGCTTTTAAAGTTAAACCTTGTACAACTGCAGTGTGTGACTTTTGGCATCATTTTTAGGTGCTAAAGCAGTAAGAGGTTCAGGGATGTGACAGCTTTGAAAAACAAAACCAGTGCTCTTTGTGCCACAGTGTGCCTCTGTCTACAGAATATGAATATTAATGTGTTTTAACTCACAGGGGCCTTCTATACAAATTATTTTTCTTTACTTTGAAAGCCCCAGATATTAAAATATTGTGCAAAATCCCTTTATCTCTCTTTCCCCTTTTCTAATAGTGTGTCCTGGAAGAAGGAAACTTAACTATGTAACTACTTTGAGCTTCAGACTGTACGCATTCTTACTCATGTTTCTCTGACATTAGTGTCACTCACCATGCTGAGCACAACCACATTCTGCTTGAGAACAAATATGAAATCCATCTAAATATTTCAAAGGGAAAATTTCCCTTGAAATGCATCTCTCTGTCCCTGTAAATTGTTAACTGGCTTGCTGTAACAGGTATTATAAAGATGTTAAGAGCATTTATATGGAGATTCCAGTAGCTGACTTGTGAATATGTTATGCTTGGAGGGGTGGAAGAACAAAAAGTAGAAGGGAGAGGTGAAGAATTAGATGAGAGACAGGAAAGAAAGGTATATGTATATGACAAGTTAAATCTGTAAAGCTTTCAATGGCAAACTTTCTCTTCTTTATTTTCTACAACCTTCCTGATTTGGGAGAACAAGGCATAAGATTTTGTCATTACATCCAGCCTCTAGTCATCACAGGTAACTGTGTTCCATCTTTAGCTGAACATACATGGTCTCAGTTATACTGCCTAAATTTAACTGAGGACTTCTCACTATCTCCTACTAAAGGTTTTGGAAGGAACTGTACACTCAAATGAAAGCCAGGAGGAAGCTGAGACACTCAGCATATTGGAAAGATAAGTTGAGCATAAGACATGAGCGTGCAACTGTTCTGATGTCTGAGAACTTTGTCCTGTGGGTGGACTTCAGGGAGCATCAGTGATATAGGCTGCTGTGTCACATTCAGCAGAGTGACAAAACAATCAGTGGTATAATTAATCTGAGAACAATGTTAAAAATCACTAGACTAGCTAGTACATATTTAAACTGATTCAAATTGCAAGGATAGAATGAGGAACAGAGAAGTTAGCTTTCAAAAGTGAGCAGCCCTGGTTAAGTAAATATTTGGGGGTTTTTTTTGTTGTTTGGATTTTTTTTTTTTAACAAACCAGACCAACACCTAGACAAGCATCACATTTTAGATGCTAAACTATAGGAAGTGATGAAAAAGGATTCAGTTTTGGAAGATGTCTCTCTGAAATTATCCAAATAATAAAAAGATTGTCTATGACTTTAGTTCTATTGATCAACTTGTGATTGCAAATCAAAATAATGTAAAAATGCTCTATTAGTTTCCTTAGTTCTCAAGTCTTTCATTTGTTGTTGTAGCAAGAATTAGAAGCAAATCTTAGGTTTCTGAAAAAATTCCCACCCCATTTGGGAAGGTATCATTGTGATTTTTTTCTTCTTGCAAATTGAAAGGCCTTCTAGCATCAAACATTAATCTTCTTAGATTTATAAGAGCACCAAAAGTACCTGTGTTTTGTCCATAGCTACCAAAGCTCTCATCGCCTCCATTGTCACCTTGCTGGATAGTCCTTAAAGGCAGTAGTGTTGTTTGCACTGGAGTGATTTTTGTACTGTACAAACGTATGTGTAACAGAAGAATATCACAGACCTGAAAAATGACACATGTATGTAATGGTCCCAGGGGATGAATTAGTGCTAAAAGCTCTTCCTTTCTGTGTGCCATTTCTCTTAAGAGGGTTTACAGGACAGGCAGGTTGCATGTGCTGTAGGAAATTTTAGGATGGATTTGAGATGAGATAGAACACTACTATATAGTGTAAGTGTTTCTGTGCTGTCCTGGTTTGAACTGGAATAGAGTCAATTTTCTTACTGATAGCTGGTACAGTCTTGGATATAGAAAGTAATGTTGATAACACACCGATAGGTTTAGTTGTTGCCAAGCAGTCTTTATACTAAAGGACTTCTCAGCTTCACATGCCCTCCCAGCAAGAAGGCTGGGGACGCACTAGGATTTGGGAGGGGACAGTCAGGACAGCTGACTCCAGCTGGCCATAAGGATATTCTATACCATATGGCATCCTGTTCAGTATATAAAATGTGGGGAAAGCTGGCCAGGGGCCACCGCTTGGGAACTGGCTGGGCATCAGTTGGCAAGTGTGAGCAATTGTATTGTGCATCACTTGTTTTGTATATTCTAATTATTTTATTCTAATTATTATTATTACCACCATGATTATTGTTTATTATTTCTTTACTTGTCTGTCCTAATCAACTGTCTTTATCTCGACCCATGAGTTTTCTCACTTTTACTCCTCTGATTCTCTCCCTCATCCCACTGTGAGGGGAATGAGCGAGCAGCTGTGTGAGGCTTAGTTGCTGGCTGAGGTTAAGCCATGCCACATGATAAAATGAGTTAAGTCATAGGGTGAAAAGAAAATACATCTGCCTGGGAAATTTCCCATAGCATGGGGAAAAAAATAAAAGTTGACTTTGACTGAAACAAAATTCAGTAGGAAAACTGTGTAGGCCAATTTCCGATGCCATAACCTGTCTGCTTTCGCTCCAGTACTGGCCTGCCCTCTCACATGACTATTCAAAATGTTTCCAAGGTCACAGCTTGTTGAATTGAGTCCTGGAGTGGAGCCAGGTAGCCTTGATCAATAGCAAAGGGCAGCAGCACAAGAACAAGTCACAGAGTAGAGGATAGAGATGGAATGTGACTCTCCACCTGGGCAGTATCCATCTCAGAAAGAACAATGGAGCGGGACATGCCCACTGAGATGTTTTGTCTCTTCCAGAGTCACAGGCCCTTTGTAGGGTCTCACAAACAAGCTTCACTCACCTATGTGGTGTTGTGCAGCATTGAACTGAGTAAGAGCATGTCTCTCCATATTTTGCATTGCTGTCACACCTGGTTACAGGCTCTCAAAAATAAATTGGTCATGCCACCCAAGGACAGATCCATAATTGTGGTGTTTCTCACTGTGTTCCAGAGGTCAAAATTGTTGTGTTATGGAAAAAAAGTGCTGTCAATCAGTGTTTGCTCTAGTAAACTTCTCATTTCTCCACCAGTCATGCACATTCCTGGAAATGCACCAGTAGCTTGAGTTGCATTGGGAGATTCCTGAGGTAGAGGTGGAAGTTAATGTGCTAGCCCTGGAACATATACAGTTGGATATTTTGCATCACTGAAAACTTTCTGAAGCCTTTCAGTTCTCGTCCTGTGTCTTTGAAGGTCATAGTGTATCAATGTTAGGGAGGTGGCTTTAATGGCAAGCCCTTTGTCAAGACAGTGAGCAAGCTACTCCCTGAAAGGTACTGATTGGATTTCCCTTCCATCTTTATAGCACTGCATTTTTTTTTTTTGTTGGCCACATCCAGTCCCAGTCCTAGTTAGGTACAGGAAAGCTGTTACATTTTGAAGATGTAGTAAGAATTTCGGAGGTAGGAATGCTTATTTCCTTCAAAATTGAATCTGAAAAGGTGTAGAAATAAAGGAACAAAGATAAGCCCTTGTTTCTTCACTGGCATAGCCTAGTATCTTGTCTAAGATGTTTGCAGTATGTCTTAGCCAGCCAATGAAAGACTGGAGATGTGAGGCAATTGACCTTTAAAATTGAGCCCTTAACAAGAGAGTTTTCCTTCTGAATTTACTGTGCTTTCTTCAAGGTTTTACAACTTTAAGAAGTATGGGTTTGGGTGGGGTTTTTCCATTTTAAAGGCTACACAGCAGAATTGTATCCAAATTAATGGAGTTTAGTTATGTGGATATAACATTATATAAAACTAAATGGTTTTCTGTGCCCTGATTTCCTTATCCATAAACTTGATGTTAGAGGATATTTGGAGATACATGGGGATCTAAGAGGAGGATGACTACACTTCCCTCAGGTTCAGTTTCCAGAATGAAAAACTGCTGTGGAAGAGTTAGTTTAGAGAAATCCATGGTACAGCTACTACACACAGGTTGCAAACTGTGGTTTAGCAAATGAAGGATAATACCTGTTGCTGAACACTTTAAGTCACAGTTATAAGGTATTGCAGGAAGAGTAGGAGATGGAAAGTGTCTTAAGTTCTGTGCCACTATAGGACTGATTAAAAGTTGCAGGTGATGGGAGGGGGAAGAAGGAAAAAGAGCATGCCCCCTGCTATAGAGAGCTACGGAGTGTGCTAAAGGGGTTTGATCTGGGTGGGAAATTCTGTTCTATCCCTGAATCTGGGTATCAAGTGAATTTTGAGGAGGTTTCCATCTTCCAGGAGCTGAGAAATTGATACTGATAGAAATTCCTACAGATCCCCCTTGACATATTGTGTCTACCCACGACAAAAGCAAGAAAGGCAGGTATGCAAACCACAACCACTCCTTCCTTTGGTGCTCAGGGAAACTAAGTCACAAAAGCTTTACTCCTGCAGATGATCTTATCGTGCAGTTTTTAAAATACATAATAGTGCTGAAAAAACAATCCAGTATTTCAACAATCCTTGAAAATACCGAGGAATCAGTTACTAAGGGTTTTGTCCTTCAGTTTAGTTTAGATGAGTTAATTAATCTTTGTTTAGACTACTGTGATCCTTCAGTGGTTGTTGAGTTCTTAGTGGCTCCTCCTTTCTGTTTAGGTGAAGCTCTTCAAGGCAGGGATTGCTTATGGCTGCGTATCATACCCAGAAGATCTCTGTGCAGACCTCAGAAACTTGTAAACACTACTAGAATTCAATATTGGATGAAAAAAATTGCATTTTAAAATATTAAAGTGTTTTACAGGAAACTTTGATCTTTAGTCCCTGTACATTTAGTCTTTGCCTCTGCTAAATATTGCTGGACTAGAGAATTCTCTGATATTACTGCTTGCTTACTTGTGGCCTGAACTTACAGTGCAGAGTCACAGTCTGGGTTTCTTTTTTTTTTCTTTTCTTCTTTTTTTTTTCCTTTGTCCTGACAGAAAGATTTCGGGATTTACTGCTTCTACATTCAAATCAAGATACAGAGATTCTGCCCATCTTTCAGCAGAGACGCTATCCCAAGTAAGTAAGATTGTCTTCTTGGGAGAAATAAAACCTTTATCTCTTTCCAATGAGGGAGAGCACTGTACATGCATTTGGTGTTAAGTCCTTAAACAGAGCTGTCAGGCAGCCACACTTGCACTATCTTTGCAGTCTTTTGAGTGGTGCTGGGGAGAAGCAGACATGCTTTGTAAGCATGCCCAGCTGTCAGTGGGGAGGTGGTGGTAGTGGAGCACAGATGTTAAGTTGCCTGGATCAGTGTCTGATGGAGCTTTGTTTCATTGTTGACATAGACAGATGTTTTGTGAGGCTAATCCCCACTCTTGTCTTGTGGGATTCCATCATTTATGGTGACAGATTCCCTTGTATTTTAACAGGCTTTCCTCTGAAAGACTGCAAGTGCTGCAACACATTTTTTTCTGCCTTTTTAGGAATGTGTGTTTGCTTGTATTCCTTTAAAGATATAGGCAAATCAAAAGAGTAGTATTGTGTGTTTAGGAAGTCTTGAATGTATTGAGTATTCTGTAAAATACCTCTTCTTTTTCTAAGTGACATACCTGAATGAAACAACAAAAGGTCCTTGTTATTATATTCGCTAGAAGAAACAGTTACTTTCAGCGAAGTCGTGAAAAGAGACAGTAAAGGTGAAAGAAAGGGAAATAGTCCTCACATTAATCATGACCAGAGTAAGCAATGAAAGAAGGCTAATGCAGGATGGACAGGCAGAGGAGAAGGAATTAAAAATGTATGCTGCCAGTCCCCCAATGATGATGGAAACAAGGACAGTTATTTATTTTAGTTGTTACTGTTCAGAAGTTCCTGTAACAGATAAGAAGCCTGTGGAGCTAACTGTTAAATACATCTCTTAAAATCTGATAATACAATTTTTTTTAAAAGCGGGCAACAATTAGAGGGGCTGATTGCCAAAAGTCAGACACCTCCTCACTGTGAATACTTGAAACTGAAAGCACTCAAGGATGAAGTCCTGATTCTGAAAATGGTGACATTTTGCCTTGACTTCAAGGGAGGCAGGATTTTATCCCTCTAAATTTATTGTTAGCGTTATCCATTGTCACTATTTTTCTGGAATACTGTGGAGGTACACTATATGAAACAGTGAGAGGCACCTTATGAGGGTGGCCTGGTCTACTTGTTTCACTAGGACTTCCATAAATTATTACTTTTCTCCTCATCCTTTGGAACCTTTGGCAGTAGAATGCTTTTCTTGGCTTAGATTATTTCATTTTTTATATGGACAGTGTCAGACTGGTCTGAAAAACTGGTTCATTGTCCTTCCTCAAAGAACAGACTTATTTCTATATAAATTATTTCTAAGATGTCTGACTTTCCATTTCATTACATTCAATTTATTGCTAGCATTCTTGGCAAGTACAGTCTACTAACAATTTTTACACATTGTCAGATTCATGTGTGAATGAGTACCTGTTGTCTTTTGCTTAATGGATGCTTCAGCTCTTTGAAGACCATACAGCAAATATTTCGTATGGAGCTTTATAGCTGTTTGAGCTTACAGTGGCTTTGCCTCACTAAAGGATATATGTTTACATCCACACTACTTGGCAAGATTGACTAATTCTTCTAATACACAAAGTCAGCCAAAATTTAGCACCTAACTGAAAGAGAGGTTTACATATGTTCTTAAAAGCAATAGATTTTTATAATGTCATTAATTGGTGCAAATCTGCTTGCTTGGTACAGAAATTTGTCATATAGTTCATTAAGAAACTGGTTGGAGACTATTGACATGTCTAGATTTCCCCAGGGATTGTCTTTCAAGTGAGAAGTATTTGTGTTCAACAAGATAGAAAACCTGTTCATAATATATTTTGTCTTATTCCCATGTCAGTTTCCCTATGCTCATTTTCATTGAAGGGTCAGTGAACAGAAATTAAGGTAAGGAAGAGACAGATCTCATAAAATGGTGTCCCTTCACTGACTTCAGCTGAGCAGTGGCTGGTTGTACTGCATAAGAATCTGATCAGTAAGGTCATTTTAATGAGATGTTGTCATGGGACACAGGCTGGAGATTGTAATGGTTAAGGAAATCCTAAGAAAACAGAAGGTTAGGAATAGAAGAGAATTTGTAGTAATGACTTAGCTGAATAGCTTGATGTGCTTTTTTAAAGATAAACTGGCAGGAGAAATGAACCCAACTCAAAAGAAATTATAACTCAGAGTTACAATTTAATAACAATATTACAATAAATGCAATGATACAAAGAGAAATTGGTTTTAACCCATAAAACCCAGAAGTA
>JAOXXN010000001.1:84440913-84469521 GCA_026770055.1 Myrmophylax atrothorax
CCCCCCGTTTCACTCATAAATGCAAGAACTGCTGAGATGCAGCAAAGGCTACACAGGATTCTTCCTGAAGAAGACACTGTGCTCATTAATTTGACTGTGGGGTGCAGCATGTGACAGGGTGGTTGGTGCTAGTAGCAGGGGCTTAGGTTGTTCCATCCCATCAGGGTCTGTAGACTTCTCCTGCTGACTCCACTCTGCTCCTGACTGCCCATGCTGTGTGTGCAGGGAAAGGATGCACAATTGCCTTGAAGCACCAGGGAGACATTTCTCTTTAGCTGGGTCTGATAATGTCAAAAGGAAAAGAAACAAATCCAAGAGAACAGAATGACAGGGGAATTGATGAAAGAAGCACAAGAGTAAGAAGTTAGGTTGGTGAGTAGAAAAAGCAGGAGAGAGGCTTCCACTGCACAGAACAGCACTTGAGAGTATTGTGCCAGAAACGCTACTGGTGTTACAGGTTTTTAGCAATTTTCTCTGTCTACAAGTGACTTGACAGTTCAGCAGTACTTTATATTTTCAAGTTACTGCTGGAGTCCTCACATTTTTTAGAGGGATTATTTGTTTCTTTTTTTTCCCTCTCCTTCAGAAATGTTTGCAGTCTTTATTCTTCTGTGCGTTTGGTAGAAAAGTTTTTGGATGATTCACAAATTTTAAGTACAGAAGGATCTGTTATGTTCCAGGTAATTTGAGTCCCTTCTTAACATGGGCCAGAGAGCATTACCTAGTAATCCCCGGATCAAGTTTCTCATTCAGCCTCAGTTTAGTTCTCAAGGAATTTAGAAAGACACCCAATCTTTAAATTGAGATGTTAAAAATTGGAAAATTCACAAGCCTTTAGATCAACTTGTTTCTGCTGTCAATTATTTCGTCTATGTATACCACTAATTTCATTAAGTTCAGTTTCAAGTCTCTGGTACCTCACTGAACTATTTACTGCTGAACAAGTAAGTCTTGTACCATCTGAAATGGCAACTCCATAAAAGAGGTTGGAGGTCACTTAAAAACTTGCCCTTCTCTTGAGTAAAATAGATAAATAAAAATTTCTTCCAGGATAAGGCCTACTAAACAGGTCTCTCTCTAAAAAGTTTAAAACCTTTCTAGAGTTTTCCCTTTTATTTAACAACTAACTAACTAACTAACTAACTAACTAACTAACTAAACTAACTAACCTAACTAAATAACTAGCTAACTAGATAAATAAATGAATTAAAAACCCACAACCCTCCCAAACAAACAAACAAAAACCCACAATACCCTCTTTCCAAACAAACAAACAGAAAACTGAGCAGGAATGAAGGAAAACGAAGGCAATATTTTGGTAACTGTTTCTATAATGTGCACATAGAGAAGTAATAGCATTTCTTTGTAGTTAAGTAGAGAGACAATCTAAATTAATACATTTAACTGTATAAAAATAAATCTTATTTAAATGGAATGACAAATTCTTGAACTTAGGAGGAAAAAATGAAGTAGAAGCAGCAGGTATGATGAAAGGATATTCCAAATACATTTACTTTCCATCAGTCATAAAGTGCCAAACCTTTCTTTGGCATGTATTCATTATCTTCTTGTACAAAAATGTTGATTGTTTTCATGTCACAAAAAATCCCAGAAAATACAGGATCTTGATTTTTATATAGATAAAAATTTATGTCTCTTCAAATACATATTTTTGAAGGTCACCTTTAAACAGCTACTGAAAAGTTTCAGCTCAAACAAAGACAAATGGTGTTATTCAATTCTCATCGTGGAATAGTTTAGACAAATAGGTGGCAGAAAGTTAGTGCCCTAAACCATTGTGTCTTCTGGTTCCTGATTGGTACTCATTTTAATGATAATGGATCTGTAATTTTCTACAGCTTGAAATGAGCCAAGAAACTGATAATGGTTCATAAGTAATACCCCAGGAATGAAACTTAGCTCTTATTTGTAACTGTCTTGGAAACATACTTCTTTTTAGAAGGAATTAATTTGTGTCTAACTAAACAAAGTAGTGAGTTTTGGTTTCTGGAAGTGATGATGCTCAGTCAGTGCATCCATTGAGATTCTCTTGAATCACAGACTGAAGCATGGACAAAAGCAGCTAGCAGGATCATGACCTAGAAACCCAATTCGGTTTGTATTAGAAACAAAGACAACTTCTTCCTTGGTGTTCAGCATGGGGAAAAATCATGACCTATGCATTCAGCACTTAGTCTTTGTTGTAAAGGCAAAGGCATTTTTAATTTTAAAAAGAGATGGAGAACTTTCATGGAGTGATTTTGTATAAAAGGCTCTCTGTGAAGTGTCTTACAAAAGATGTTCACTTGTTATGGAGAATAAACTGAGGTGTGGGACTCTGAGGTGAGTTACCAGCATCACCCAGGAACAATTCTCCTGGGGATGAGACCAGAAATAGAAATCAGGTCTTCTACATTTCTTTCAGTTGTGTGCAGTTGGGTCTCTTATCTGAAATAACATTTATCCTGTTTCCCAGTGCAAAAACATGTAGCCTGCCCGTATTGCTGAATCAGATGGGAAAGTTCCAAGTGAAGGAGCTTTTTAGAAATGCTCACACAAGTGCTTTAAATGCTTTGTGTAGCATTGTATGTTAAGCATGAAAATTACTGGTTTTGAAATGACCCAAGATTTGTTTCAAAATGCAGACTGGAAGCAAACTAGAAACCCGAGTCTCAGAGAGTTTTGATGACTTGATTAAAAAAGACATACCTGCTTAAGGAATCTGTAATGACCTTTAAAAGAAACTTAGACTGTTTGCAGAGACGAATATTTATGAGAATTTTTAGTGGTTTAGGATTTTTCCCTTATTCTTTGTTCTTTATTCTTTTTTTTGTTTTTCTTTTTAATGTGACTTGTAGTGATATCAAGTTATCTCATGGAGTTGGCAGACCACTGCAAGGTTGAGGTCCATGACAGTAAAACACCCAATCTAAGTAAAGGTCATTTTCCTGTCCCTTGGGGTTTTGCCAAATGGGAGGAACAACAGTAGCAATGAGGTAAAGACTGGTAAGCTGTTCATTAAAAACAGCAATCATATTATAGGAGTAAAAATGCAAATACTAGATCTAAATTTTCTTGAAACGATAATGAAAATGGGAAGAAATAGGACAGTAATTCATGCTGTGCATTACATCTTTGAGCTCAGATTCTAGAAAAACTCATGTGGACACATCCAGATAATGTCAAACAGAATCAAGTCAGTCTCTTGAAATATTTAGGACTACACATTAATGTGGGTCATAAATTCCTCGAGACGGAGGCTATATTTGTTCAGAGTAGCAGTACAATGCTCCAGTAACTTGCAAAATAAAGACACTTTTGTTCTGTTTCCAAAAGCCTCAAGTTCAAGTAACAACAGCACAGTTAACCAATTCCCTTAAAGTCAAGGGGAATTTTGCTGCTACTTTCCACAGGGCTCAGACCTGAAATCTAAGGCACGAGTACAAATCTTTCTAGGCAGAAAGATGTGGGGAAAAAAGCTCTGTAAGAGATTTGTGCAGCAACATACATGCCAAATTGAAGCTACATATGCATAGATAGTCTTTTAAGTACCAAGCATTCTAGTATGCTACTTTAACTGTTTATCATAGCATAGTTGTGGCTTATTAGCAGTCATGAGCTGTTTTATGAAAAACATTGCAATAATCCCAATTGAGAATGGGAAAGGGTTTAATGGGAATAAAAGATACCTAAACCTTTCAAAATATTTGGGAGATGAAATCATTGCTGTTCAGAGTGAGTTGGATAAGACAAAAACATTGGAGCTGGTTTTCGTTTGGCTATTTGGGAGTGTGTGCATGATTCTTGATAAAGCCTGCTGATTTAATTGATATACACCTGCCTACTACTGAGCAGCAGTGTGAGACTGTGGGGAATTATCTGCTACCAGATGTCTTGAGGGATGTTTTATTTAAACATTTCAATCAGAAGTTGCAGTAGTTTGATGCAGAAATTATTAGTGAAGTTCTTTGATTCATTATGCAAGAGAGAGTTACAGTGATCCCTTCTGCCCTTATATCCAGTTTCATCTTGTTTTAAAAAATAATGGGTTGTATTAGTTTAAAGAAAAGGAGTTTCATAATTACCGTATTACAGAAATCCAAGCACCAGGCCCTGGAAAAAAAGAAAAACAAGTTCTAGAGAGTTTTGGTTGTTGGCAGTAGTGATTTCCTCCTGGATACTGTGCAACCTACTCTAGGTGAACCTGCTTGAGCAAGGGGGGTTGGACTAAATGACCTCCAAAGGTTCCTTCAACTTCAGTCATTCTGGAATTTTGTGGTTCTATATGACTCTATGGATAAAAGAGAGAATCATCATTCATTCACTCCTATATGCCTACCTGCACTTTAGTAATTTTATTTTTGGCCCCGTGCTTTCAGTGAGGGACCTTGGAGACTGTTTCCTTTCATAAAAGCTTTCAAAGGAGGCAGCATCTTTGGTTGATGCTTTGTTAGTAAGTCTTGGTGAAAAAGGGAGAAAAGAAAGATTTCAGATATAATAAAGGGCAAAGTGGACAATATGATATCCCTAAACTTGTGAAAGAAACTGGGAGGAAAATAAGCTGCCTGCCATGTCATCCTTTATGTTTCATATAAGACATAAATGTTTTCCCTGATCTTTAACAGTGGTAGAAATTTATCAACCCTCATTGCTGTTCTGGCCCTTCCCCAAATAAGGTTTGAAGAAGCAGGTGAACAGATAAGCATCTCATCTGTACCACAAGTCTCTCTTCATGCTATTTAATACCACAGAGGAGAGAAGAGCACAAACCTTCAAGCCAAAGGAGACTGTTAGGATGTTCTAGTTTTACATAAAATGGGCAAGGATTTTGTTATCTTCAGGACATGAGACTAGACTTCAGTTCTAGCAACCTTTTGGTGTGTGGCACTGGTGGAGTGGTTCAATTCTGAGTTCCAGTCTCTTTAATATACATGCAAGGGGGACACTTCACATTTCTTTTTCATGAAACATGTTGGCCTTTAAACTCTTGGTGATAATCGGGGCAGTAGCCGACCATGTTGATCTAACAACTGTTCCCCGTCTCTTTAGAGAAATGGATAGGAGATTTGAGCTGCGGGATACCAGCTGGACCACCCTGATTTGAGCGTCCCCAAATAAACACTTTACATCAACCCCATTTCACAGGGGAAGTTGTCTCAGGATCTGGGCTAGAGCTTAGCTCAGAATTATCAAGTCTTAAAAATTGGCAGTGGTAGAAAAGCCATTTTATCCTATAGTATGTTACTGTAGATGTGAATTATCCTCAATCATGAGGATGGGAGTTGGCTGCTGGAGATAGTGCCCTGTGGGCCAAGTCTAGTCTCAAGGAAATTTCTTCTATGACCTTGTCAAGTGGTTTGCAAGAATCACAAGTACTTTTGAATGGCCAGACAACTAGCAGCTGGAAAACATTGTTAACAGCTGCAGAACTGCAACAGCTCATGATATTGGCTGCCAAATCCTTTCTGAGTGTTGCCTAATCAGCTGGCTGAGGCTGTTCATGAGCAGAATTGGAGAGTAAAGTAGGGAAGTCCAAACACAAAAGCTATTTGAATAGAAAATATGTACTGATTTCTGGATGGTGAGGATAAATTGGATGATACTCAGTTCCTGGGTTTTTTGGGGTTTTTTAGGGAAGAATTTTGTGAGTTATGGATTTGTCAGAAAATTACCAGTCTAAACATCTGCACCTAAACAAGGCATCACATGTGTTGAGTGAGCTGATTAGAGTTGTGTTTCTTTGATATCATCAATGTAGTGACATTTTTTCTTCCTTTAAAGCAATGAGAGAAAGTGTCTTACAGGCACCAACCGGAAAGAAAAGATATGAATATCATTTGCTTTACAGCCTAATAACTTTCATGTAACACTTTGCTTTATGACTTAATTATACATTGCTGTCAAAATATCTTTATAATATAAGATTTAAATTAAATTTGTGTCAGGTTGAAAGTCATTTAGAATCAAATTCTCATTTAAAACCAAACATTTAAAGCTTCCTCATTCCTCTGGGAGCTTGAATAAGGCAAAGTTGCTGCATGCTCCAAAACCCCACATGGGAGTAGGATCAGTCCTCCTACCCCAAATCCACTTGATATGTATGGAAATTATAACCTATACTACAACCTATACAGTTTTCAGTGCAAGTATTCTCTGTATCCTCACTGGTTTCAAAAAGTATTCAAAAATGTCTAAATGAAAGCCAAATGCCTGAGAGTTTGCAGGGACTGAGGTCTTGTTTCCTTCTGCGTGGTGCCTCATGAGGTTACCTAAGGATATTATAGTTTTGTATTTCCCTTCACTTTGTCTTTAAGATTAAAATAGAGTTTTTGCTGTTGGTGATTTCTAATATTCTTAAGGTTTAATTACTTCCTCCTTCAGACATATCACGATAACAGATTGAACATCTTTATTACATTGAATGAATTCTGAAGGTCTTATAGTAGATTTTTTTTAACGTGGATAGCTGAAGTTTCCTAAATTATATTTGAAATGTGAGCATTTATTTCCAGTCTTTTCTCCAAAATAAAGGTATTGCATGTCTTCTCAAAAGACTTTGAAATCTATTTGTACTCTATTTTTGTACCATACTTCTTACCTTGTTAGGGAAAATACAGCAATGGAATTGGTTGCTCATAGTTTCTTCATCACATGGTATTATTTTACCAGATGAAGGCCAAAGAAAGAGTGGCAGAACTGTGTCATGCATTTTCTTGTGCTTCAACGTGGATAAGGCAAATCATGTAGATGTAATGTTATTTTGTGAAGGGGATATAAACCTGATGTTCTGGCTATCTGGGCACTGTGAAGATGAAACTCTGTGATCTTAATAATACACCAAGAGCATCTCCTGCACTGCAGTTTTCAAGGATCTCTAGGATTTCAGCTCATCACTCTATCAGTGAGAGTTTAATAGTGGAGAGGTACCACTCACTTTGCTCAAATCTAGGAAACTGGCACTTCATTCCAGCTGGTATAAGCTGGTAAAATCTGGAGTTGTGAATCAAACTCAGGCTTTCCACAATGTTTTAGTATAAGTTGGAAGAAAGACTATAAAGTACCAAAATCCATTTATTTGGGTGATGTGGTGGACAATTCAGTTGTCTGTGCCAGTGTGTCTGAGTGGAAAGGGCAGGGATGCTGGCCTGAAGGACCATAGCTGATCTGAAGACTGTAAAAGTCATTGGTTACATATTTCAGTGAGGCCCAAGTGAGATGCTGTGCTCCTTTCCTTCCAGAAAGTGCAGACTCTCCAGTGAAGGACAATTGTTATGTGCCAGGCTCTCTGTTAGCCCTGTTTTGTTTCAAGGAAAAAATGAAATTTTGTTTCAACTCACATATGTCAAACTTGCTGATGAATTAAAAAGAAAAAAATTCTAAAATGTTTGTTTTCTGAATGGTTTTGGAGGGAGTGGTGCTACTGAATATTATGTGATCTGAATGGGGGGAGAGAGGGAAGAGGAAGAGGGGAAAGGAAGGAAGAAAAGGCAGATGTAACTTTCTGTTTCGTGCACAGTCCATAAAATACATTGAGAAAGATCCCTTAATTCATAAGAACGGGTTTACTTTATGGGATCAGCAGAGTGAAATCTAATGAGCTGGTTCAGTGACATAGGTCTCTGGCTGTACCGAGAGCCTCACTGCTCTTCTGTGACAGGCAAGTAATGTGGTATTGGTGGACAACCTGCAGTTCTTCTGTCCTGTATTGGAGAGGAGGGTTTAAGGGTAGGTCTTGTGAATTTGTTTGTGAACTGCTGTGTCCTCAGGAGAAAACAGGCTGAGTTCTCCAAGTCTTCTTTCACCCGTGGTTCCATTAGCTCTTGAACATCTAATTCCAAGGTCCAAGTGCAGCGGAAGGGCTGTCCCCTGGAGCTCAGCCCTTGCTTCCTGCTTTTCAGAGTCATCACAAGCTGAGATGGGAAACTTCTCTAGCTTTAACTGCTCCATCTGTAGCAGTGCTTTGCTGTCTGAAAGCATTTTTGGGTGTGTATCACATGTATCACATGTATACATGTATATGTAGTGACAAGTATACATGTGTATCAAGCCTTCCTATTTTGCCTTCGTGTTGTTAGATGACAGTAACAGTCTGTGTATTGGCTGATGGTTAACTTTTCTTTTACTTGGTACATATTTGCACTGCAATGAAGGAATCTACTCTAAAGAATCCGTACAAACAGTGTTTAACAAAATTTTGTCTGTCCCTCTCAAGTCATTTGATAGCAAAATAGAGCAGGTTGGCTGTGACAGCTCTAAAGAGCACCACTGGAGCTTAAGAAATCCATTTATCTCTGCATTGGCTATGCCAGCTGTTTGTAGTCAGATGCACATTTCCCGTCCCCCTGCTCTCACTGAATTAACTTTTTCATTATTTGGCCCTGCACTCAAATTCTGGCACCAGTGAATAGCATCTGGACCATGTAGAAATGTTTTGGCAATTATTAGTCAAGTAAATTTGGCTCATTCTCTTGTTCTGTTCTTCTTGTGATGTCCAAGGAGAAGACTCATGGCTGAAATATTTAGCACCTATTAAAAGAACAAAAAGGGTGTCTTGATTCTTCTGACTCTGGGGTCTGTTTATCTGTGTGCTGAAGGTCCCTTGGAGGATGAAAGTTCAAGGGACATTGCACCATTAAAACTTCTTCTCAGAAAAATATGTATCAAAAGTACTTCTAAATCATGTATGGTTTCATTAGTATTGGGTCATTGGTGTTAAAAAAACCACTGTGCACTGAAGTATTTGAACACTGTCATCTAAGGTTAACCAAACTGATGAAATAGAATTAATAAGGAAATAACAAGGATGGTGGCTTTATCTACGGTCACCTTTACCCTTTCTTTAATTTGTCTTGGCAAGCCTTCTCCAATGAGATACAAAGCTGTTGCTTACCCTTTCTTAAACTGTCAGGTCAGGTCTGCAGATAAAAGCCATCAGTTGGACAGATGGAAACCATCAAACAACAAATCTCTCGGAACACTCTTGTGTGTAATGTTGTACTCCTTTCCTTTTACTTGCTCGTTAAGGATTGTGATCCATATACTGAGGGGGTTTATGACCATCATTATAGGGGTATTTATGAACCTCACAAACTTTTAATGGAATCATTGTTGCAATGCTTCTATATGTTTGAGAAATACAACTTCTGTCTAACAAGTAGATGGTGTCACGCAGTATCAAAATTACTTTGCTAAGTTCTCCTAAGAAAAGTATGGGAGACAGAGGTTAAGATCCCAGCACAGCACCCAAGTGGCTGCATTCTTCCTTTCTCTTTGTGCACTTTGTAAAGTTCCTACTCCAATGGGGAAAGTACCTTTTGATTAGGGATCATTAATCACTTCCACAATAGATGGATGTAGCAGTAACAATGTTAGAAATGTTCGATGGTGGTTTAGCAAATGGTTGATGAATGCAACCGTTAGGGAATACATTTATGCAGTTTTCATAATTTCAGAAAGGAACAACCAGAAAGTATTCACTTGTCTGTCCAATTTTTACTTTACAATTTGTTTAAATTACAACTGTTAAGGGAACCCTTGAACAGAAGAAAAGTGGTATGTGAAACACCTGATCACAGCTGATGGATGATGAGTGAGGTCTTCAAAAATGAGGTTTAGTAGATACACAGAACCTAGAGCACTGGGATTTCATCCACTGTGTACAGCCCATTTCCTGGTGTATTTATGTGCAAATATAGATACCTTAGGAGGATAAATAGTAAAAAGTAGACTCAGTATATATATGCACTTGTATAGTGGGTATCTGCTTGATAATACAACTTTTAGTCCTGCAGAACTAAATTCTGATATCATGTAATTCAGTGGCATTTTTTACCATTTGTTTTGTTCTGGAATTAGATTTTTTTCTATAGAGAACTTAGCCAAATATTGTCTAAATACGAATACAGCACAGAGTATTAAAAGTAAAAAAAAAAAAAAAAGTCAGTGCTGACAAGTGGCAAGCACTGAACAGTTCTTATGCAGAGAGTTTTAAAAGGACTGGGATATCAAACAGGCAGCAATTCATCTTGGGATGCATTCTTTCAATATATCAAATAATGAGTGATAAGGAGGAAAGTGTAAACACCAAATTAATTAAATCCTTGGATGATATTGTACCAGGGAGGATAGTATATTTCACAGCAGATGGAAGGAAATTGCTGGATGATCTGGCAATTTTAAGAGGTGGATGGAAGAAAAAGAAGATGAGTTGGAAGGGGCAGAAATATTGGACTGCTCACCAAAAGAGAAATTATAACCATTGAAGAAGAAACAGTGCCATGCAGCAGGGAAATTGTTGGGATCATACCTTACAACAACCTTTTGTGTATGTATATCATACTATGAATCCTATTACAGTCATAGAATCATTAGCGTTGGAAAAGATCGCAAAGATCATTGAGCCTAACCTTTGATCAAACATAACTATATAAACTAAACCAGAGTACTAAGTGCCACATGCTGTCATTTTTTGAGCACTTCCAGGGTTAATGACTCCACCACCTCCCTGGGTAGTCCATTGAAATGCTTAACAACCTATTCGGTGAAAAAATTCTTCCTACAGTACAACCTGAACCTCCCTTGGCAGTGCTTGAAACCATGTCCTCTCATCCTATTGCTAGATGCCTATGAGAAGAGGCTGACTCCTCCCTCACTGCAACTT
Organism: Myrmophylax atrothorax; assembly: GCA_026770055.1. Taxonomy (NCBI): domain Eukaryota; kingdom Metazoa; phylum Chordata; class Aves; order Passeriformes; family Thamnophilidae; genus Myrmophylax; species Myrmophylax atrothorax. The sequence continues at coordinate 84,451,574 of JAOXXN010000001.1, forward strand.
CCCTTCAGGTAGTTGTAGAGAGAAATAAGGTCCCTGTTGCACCTCATTTCCTCCAGGCTAAACACCCCCAGCTCCCTCAGCTGCTCCCCATAGGACTTACTCTCCAGACCCTTCACCAGTTCACCTTCTCTGGACACGCTTCAGCACCTCAATGTCTTTCTTGAACTGAGAGGCCAGAACTGGACACGGGACTTGAGGTGTGGCCTGAAGGAAACTTAAATATTAAGCTAATTAAACTTAAAAGTAGCATCCCTTATCTTGTGGAGGGGAGTTCTGAGAATGTGTTGCTACCTGTTTTCACCAAAATGAAGAGCATAGCTAAGGATGTAAATGTCATTATGGAAATAACAGTGGATCAGCATGAGGCAGATGGGGTTAAAAGTCTGGACTTTTCCTTCTCTCTGATCAATACTTGCATTTTAGGTTAGACCTGAGGCTTAGTCCTGTGATCTGCATTTCACAATGATTGCAAATATGATGGGGATCAGCTTTACTGGTGTGGAGCTGCAGGACACTGATTTTGTGCAAGAAGTCCTCATGTGTCATGGTTTGTTGTGTCTTTATAGAATGTCAAGACCAGTCACACACACTAGGGTTTCTCTGTATATATGCAGAGCATCTTGAGGGGTTCTGGTCAACAAGAACTGGTATTAAACCTTTAGGAAAAGCTCCTTTGGCTTAGACCCTGCCTCTCTGCCAGATATGTTCTGCTGTGATGTCCAGCTGTCATTCTCTTCAGTGTCTTAGTCACCTTGCCCTGCAGCAATGTTCTACACCCAATGGGTTGTAGCTCTGACGATATTCATGAAATGTGGGGGTGGGAAAGGTTAGGAGAATTATATGTTTAAAGTAGTTAAACACTATTTCTCTTTCTGTCTCTTACCAAGTGACTCATCTGTTTTGTTCAGGGTCACCTGTCCTCTCTAAGCTTCTTAGATATAACTCATAGAAATGCTAAAAATCTGTTAATATGAGTACTCTCACAGCACATAGAAACGTAAGAGCTTGAAGGAATTTAAAAATCCAAGGGATAAGAATGTCTTCGTTTTGAATAACCCAAGAGGGCTGTACAGAGGCATCTTTGTATGGCTAGAAAGGTAGTAACAATGACACTGCCACCTATGAATAATAATGCCATTATACAGGACCTTGGCAGGACTGAAACTGGAACACTGCAGACAATAATACATTCACTCTGAAAAACAGAACTTGAAATAAGAAGTTGGAGCATATTCAGAGAAAAACAAAAAAGAGGTCAGGATAGACAGGACTGCATTGAGCTCATCTGGGATGTAATGTGCTATATTATCTGGTATCTTGATAAGCTTCTGCCAGTGAATTGATATGCAGACTCATTTCTAGGCTTCTGTTGACTTCAGAAATTCCTTCTCCAAGTTGGGTGACCTCATCCATAATCTGCTGGTTTACTGGAACTGTGTATGGTTCACTCTACTGTTCGGCAGGTGTTCTTTCTTTCCATTTTGGCCTTCTCAGTTTTCTGTGTCCCTTTCCAGATAAGAGACTGCCTAAGAAAATGAACTTATCTGACCATCACTGGCCATCTGGAAGCCATCTGAAGTGGCATTACCACTATCTTGCAGATCTCTCTCCAACTGTCAGAGGAATATTTAGAGAATTTCTTTTCTAGGCTTTCTGTCAGCTAAATTCAAGCAAAGATACTCTACAGACCCCAAACCAGTAATTACTTGCTTCATGAAACTGCCCTGAAGGAAACGTACTCCTGTAGGCACATTCACTGACCTGTATAGGATGTGAGGCTCATGGAGAACATCTTTCCATAAAGCAAGTGTAGCTATGAGAGACATTTTCTTAAAAAGAGAGTTTTCCAGATAAAAGATGGACTTGGAACTGTACAAAGTCACTTTGCTTACCCATTGTAAGCCTTAAGACAGAAATGAGTCAGCAATGAGACATGGTAAATTTTGCTTGGGGGTTTCTTGCATTTTAGGTAACATATTTGTACTTAGGTTTGCTATATTGACAATCTCATTTTATTGAGAAATAAACTACTTCATTCCAACTGCAGAGTTCATTGTGACTTTCTTCTTCCTTATTTTTGATTCATATTCTCCTAATTTTGAATTTTTCATCTCTACTTAATCTAGCCCAAAGAGCCTTAGTGGGCTGACTTTGGAAGAAACCATGTTATGCCTGGCCTTGTCTTCAGGTTGATCTGCTGCCAGCTGTATCTTCCAGCACTCCAGTCAGCTGCTTCTCTCCTCACCTGTTTTTTTTTTTTCTGATACCTAGCTAGGGTATTAAATCTTACACTTGTCATCCTTGGGGTTTGTCAACAGAAGCCAACTCTTCCCAGCCTAAGGTGTATTGGAGCTTGATTGTGTTGTGCTGTTCTCCATGAGCCAGAACAAGGAAGTTTGTCCCAGAAAAGTGCTGCCCTACCTCTGTTTGGTCCCTTCTCCAGCCACATCCTGTTGTTTCTCCACAGTGTGTTACTATAACAATACTTGGCTGTTATTACCAACAGTACTTGTTTGGCTCCACAGCTATCCATCCAGCTAGTGATGTTTGAAACATACACATTAGCCCCCTTGTCTTCAGATACGGATGTTGCACATATTTCCACTGATGGGGAGACATGGGATATCCTATCTCAGTGAGTGTAATTTACCAAGTGAGGAAGAAGGCTAATATTGGCACTATTTCCATGCCGTCTGTTAGATGGCAGCTCTGAGATGACCACCAAAGAGTGTAGGCAACAAAAAGCTTCCTGTAAATATTGAAAGAGACCAAAGACCAAATACAGAAGTGGATTACTCTAAAGCAGAAATACTGTTTGCAGAGAGATTAGCAGATACCTATTGTGTCAGGGAATGAGTTGTGGAGAAATATGGCCAACACATTCAACCTAATTGTGGTTGCTGGGCTGCAGCATTTTATCACTTAATGATGTAACAAACTACATTTTCAAGGGCAAGTTGCAATAGGTGGTGCAGTCACTACAAATACTCTTTATTTTTCCTTGTTAGGTGAAGCAGAGTTGGTAGGAAAGAAGTTTACAGAGAGGCAAAACACTTCACAAAATTTAAACTGTAATTGTTGAGGAAGAAAGTCTAAAATTGGATTTCTTGTTATAAAACAATGTAACTGTGATCTTTAATCAAATGAATAGATTTTGGAAACATTTTATAAAAAATGACTGTAAAAAGGCTGCCATGGAGAAGAATTAATACAACATTAATTAAGAATATTGACCCCAGAATTTGGTACAGAAAGTACATGTACTTTCAGAGAACAATGTTACCTCAATATATAATTACACTTGATTGTAGTTCTTATAGTGGTTTTATAGACTTTTTTAATGGAGTAAGTGAATGGTCTAAACTGTTGCTTCTATCCTGTGATAGTCAGCAATGAGTAATCAGAAATATTGGTTCCTCATAAATACTCTAGGCAATATTTAGATACTTTTATTAAATTCCAAGGAAAATTAATGTGGTCTGAGAGGTTGCCTTCAGTTTTCTCTGGGAGTCATGAACAGGGAAGAGGCATGTTTGCAAGGATGTCTGTTAAGTGCAAGTCTCTTTTCTCTTGTCATCAGTGGTAGTTCGATCTCCGTGCTTTTTTGAACTCCTCATTCATAGTTAGGAGGTTCTTTTGTCATTCTCTACCATCCTTCTTCTTCCTCTGTTAAAAGTCCAGCTCCCAATAAGTAGTTGTACGACTTTTGCTGCTCAGTGTACCACCCTACTCTTCTGGAATCTTCTTGAACCTGTACTGTGCCTCACAGGAAACCATATGTCTCACTTAGGGATTTACAGGAGGAGCCTTGTCCATAAAAATACAGATGCCTGTTCAGCTGTTCCAATTTCTTGCCCTTTTCATCATGCATTCAACTCTGTTTCCTCTTGATAAAGATGTTGTAGAACTGGAAATTCTTATTCTGTCATCTCTGGGCCCTTGCAAGTATAATAAGCTAAAGATTTTGTTTTGTTTTGCTCAGTCAGGAAGAAATAAATGAAACTGAGATTTATTAAACCCAATGGCTCTTACAGGATTTTAAAAGTAATAATTTGGCATGTTTCTGTGGGAAGGAAATCTGATGCTAATTGGTTCTATAGTGTTTTGAGCCATCTGTGGTTTTTTATTCAGATGTTTCATTAACTGATCAAGGAATCCTCTTCTGTAGAAGAGAGAAGGAAACTTTTACAAGCTCTAGTACATATTGCAGGAATATGTTTGAATTCAAAAATAAAACTTTAGCAGTTAAAAAAAATCAAGAGAGGCTGCCTAATGAAATCTGAATTGGAATCACAACCCTTTGTGATCTTGTGCAAAATAGTATAAACAGTTAATTGGACCCACTGGGTTTTGCAGGCTTACTTGTCTAAGAAGATGCTGATTTCTTTAATCATTCCTCACAATGTCAGCAGAACACAAGGGAATTTCTGATCTCACATGCCAGATGTCACATTTTGTGACACTTTTAAACCTTGAAAGCCATTGTATTTTTGAAAATCCAAAACAACCAAGGGTGGTATGGTTTGTTCAGTGGTGGTTCTTCTGTAAAAGGCTGTTGTTACTAAAATGCTGTCAATCACAGCTCCTCTGGAAAAATATTGTCAGAGTGTACACTTATAAACTGACACTTAAATATTGACATGAAGTATTATATGTTGACTTCAAAAAAGGAAGGGTCTGTCTTGATTTTTTGCTGCAGAAAATATTTGAAAATCTTTCATGGTAGTTAATGCAGCTTCTTTGAAAGTAAAATTCTGTAATTTTTTGTAGCTAGGTGTTTACTGAAAACTGTGAATTGAGACCTGGGCTCCAAAATATTCTAGAACACTGCAGTAATCAGTTTTGCTTTCTGCAGGCCTACCATATGAAACACCATCTCTGATACAGGTTTCAGATTTGAATGATTTCCAGTGATTCTTCAGTGGTATCTATTATCTTAGTGCCCTGAAGAAACAGTCATGCATCAGGAAGACATCCTGATTGATACAGTCACAGCAGAGGGACAAACCAATTTGAACTGGAGAAACAGGAGACAACAGATGGATACAGTCAGACAGCAAAATTCAGGGAAACAAGGAGACAGTATTGAGCCAGAGTATCACTGAGCTATAGTGAGCACATCAGTAGCCTGGTTTTTTAGGTATCAGAGGAAAGCAGAGTCTTAAGAAGGAATTTGGAGGGAGATAATGAAATAGTTCTGCAGATGTTTACGGAGAGTCCCTCCCAGGCATGAAGGAAAATGTGGGAGGAACATGGAGGCACTTGTTTGAATATTTGTCATGTGGGGGTAGAGACTGGTACTGTGAGTTATCAGAGAGAGGGAATTGCATCTCTCTGGTGCATCAGAGTTACAGCAGCAGAATATGAGGAAACACCTTCAGCCATAAGTTGCTTCCTTGTAGTTCTCAGGCTGTATCCCTCAGTACTGAGCTCTGGAGAAGGATAAGCATGGGAGGAGGGTTTTTTACGTATTGAAGTCAATGATGTAAGAGTTTTATTAGGAATCAGGGAAGGGATTCAGCTCCATTAGCTGGATTGGCTGTGTCTCATGTGACTGTATCCAGAACTTGGTATGCTCACACAAAGATACTTACATGTGGGTTTTAGTAAGAACTGAATACCAAGGATATAAAGGAAATCTGATGCTGCTGGGTGAAATCCTTACTCTTTTGAAAATGGCAAGAACTTTGCCACAAGCTTCCATCAGACTAGGACTTCACTTTTTGTGCTCTATGCAGCACTTTGTAGCTAAGCATTTTGTTCAGCTTGCAAATGATGACACTTCATAAATTAAGTTTTCCTATAAGTTCTTGAATTAACTCCCCTATCCATCTGTTATTCCACTAATATACCAGATAATATCTTACAGTAGCTCCCAGAGAGCCTTTTAAAAAAAAAGTGTTATCATAATGTTAGGTAGTGAAGTACAATGTAAGCATTAAACTTTTCTAAGGGTACCTACACCCTGAAGTAAAGCACAGCACTGAGATCCAAGTCCAAGACATGTGAGCAAGTATCTCCACACATCACTATGCAGTTCCTTATGGAAGATAATAATTGGATCTAAAAAGCAGTAAAGCTGCCTGTGTCCCCGAGGCAGCATCTGCTGCTCTGGGGACAGCCCCATATTAGTGCAGTTGCATTGCCCAGCACTGGAACAAGCTGCTTCAGTGCTTGCTGGGCTGTATCATCAGTACCACTGTACTGTAGAATAGGAGTGTGCTTTAAATATTTTCACCGCCTATCTGTAAGATGATTTTTAATAATGTGTTCTGCTATTTTTTGTGATGTATTCTGTTTGAAGAGCTTTTCTTTCTGAGCCAAGAAATTGTGCCAGAATAAGTGAGAGCACTCCTAAGACTGGAAATGAATACATGTGGAAAGAACAACTTGTTATTTGAAGGGACAATTTCTAAACTTTTAGCAAAATTCCATTCTCTTCCTTCATGTTAATTAAATTAAAAAACTGGGGGGATAGGAGAGCATAGCATGGTAGTGTGATATATCTGGGGCACAGCTCAAAAAGCAAAAAGTCATCTTACCCCCTTGGCTTGGCTTGTCTTTTTAATGAGTTCTGTGAGATTTCATTTGCAATAATGAACTGCTTTTATGCAAAACTTCTCAGTCCTACCAAATGAAAGGAGGAACTTGTTGACAGGAAGCAAAAATTGCATAATCTCTGCAGAAGTCTGTGACTGAGTCACTGATCTGGTCAACCCTGTGTCTTTTGATATGGCATCAGAATGTTTCTTCCTTTCACTGACTTGAATAAGAAAAGGATGAATTCCTAAATGTCCACTGCCACTAAGGCATCAGAGCCACATTTATCTTTGTTAAAAATTATCCCCATATCAAAATGGGATTAAATAGTGCCTGTTTATGGCATCCAACAAAATCTTTCAGGGAGATTGTGTTATCCTTGGAATCAGTCTTTTCAGACAGTCATGTGGAGTGGGATAACGCAGTAGCAATATTTCTCCACCTTTTTCCCCATTTCTCTTTCTCACAGTTGGAAGCAGTGACTTCTGGCTGTTCTGTGCTGGACCACATGCAGACACAGCAGGAGGTTTTTGGCTTCTCTGACTACATTTGCTATCCAAGAAACTGCTCCTCACTCCCTCAGAGGAAGACACAGTGGACAAATTGAAATATTTTGCAGTCCAGATGGGGCTAATGGACCACAAACTGGAGCAATCTGACCAAAATACATATTTAATTGCAGGTTATTACTTGAATTTCTGGCGTGCACCATGCTTGACTGGTTTCTGGTGACCAGATCTGGTTTTTGCATGTTTCAGCTCCTGATCATATCATTGGTATTCAGTGGCACCCAGACTTTCCAGGCATTGCTTAATCCCTTCTGAGATCAGACATACCTACTTTGGGTAGTCCTAAGTAGCACATTTATGCAAAGTGGCACCTATACAGTATATAACTATTGTCACACCAATCCACTGCGGTCATTTCTGGAAAAATGTGTTTTGCTAGTTTGTTTTTGTTTTGTTTGTGTTTTTCACTCAAAATGTTGGCTTTAAGTTTGTGTATACAAAGGAATGTTGGTGCTTCCTGTCCAAACTGTAAGGAATTTCCCTCAGGCCTGCATTTCTGCTCTTCATACCTTTAGGAGCAATTCTCTATATTTCACCAGCCAGGCAGGGTCTGCTTAGGGTAACATGCATAAGAGGTATGCCAGGAACGACACTGGACCTCAATTGCTGGTCTTGTTTTCTTTTTAACATGCTCTGATATCCCCAAATTGGATCTCTCTTACGTCTGTTATGTATACATCTGAGACCCATAACATTTGTGGACTTCTTTTAGAATGTCCTGTGGACCAGACTTACTTCAATGTAATGACCTGCTTCTCAACATTTCCCCTGTTGCTTATTTAAATAATAGATGTGCCTTTACTTCCTCATTCAAATGACAGTGCAATGTTTCGATCTCTTAACGCAGCTGCTGCTGCACTCTGCATCCGCAGTGGTATAATTTCATTAGTGGAAAATAAACCCTTGTTGAGCAAATGTGGTATAAAGTGTTATGTAACAGGAAACATTTAATGAGCAGATACTTAAAGTTCTGTTTATATTGTATACACATGGCCAATTAAGTTTTTCTTGGCCGCATTGTGCAAAAGAATTTGTCTGTCCTAAGCAAGGACTGGATTTGTTTTTCTAATGTTTCCATCTGGAACTAACATACCTGATATTGAAAAGCTTTGAGATTCTCCAAGGGGTTTGTAGCATTCTGTAGAGACTTCCAAATATAAAGACAGAAATAAGAACAAGAGTATTTATGTTGCAGATTGCTTAGTTGTAAAATTTGGTTACTTAAAAACATTTACTGTCAGCATTTTCAATGCCTTCTGATGATGTCTGTGGCTAGGCCAGCATCTTCTCCCTTTCTCTTCAGGAAGGACATCAAGAAAGGAGCTTATAAGACAGGGTGTAGCTAGGGGTTGACCTCCAGATCCATCAGAAAGTAGATACTTACCTGTGTTCAGTTAAGACACTGAAGAAGAAGGTGCCTAACATATGAGGCATCAAGATGTCAGCAATAGCAGAGGTCTGGAAAAAATTTCCTAAAAAGGACCGTATTGGCCAAAGACACCCAGACAAGATGTTGTCTTGACTGGTAAGATGCTGCCAAGGCTCAGACCCACAAAACTAGAAGAAATGAGATCAGACTGAGAACTTAAATTATGGCTAAAATCCAGCCCTCAAAAGGAAATAATCAGATGAGAGTTGGAAGGGTTTGTCTGGGAAAAGAGACGTCTCCTCTGCTTTTAATTCTCTGGATCATGTTATAAAGAAGAAGCTTATTCCCTTTCATTATGAGGAGTATGCACATTCTCCTAAATAATCTTTGAAAACAAGTGAACAAAATGGTTATAATAATGAGAGGCATGAGTCAAAGGGGAACAGCTTGGCAAACCTGTATAAGATGAACCTCCCAGGCAGGCCTAGCCAAATTCTTTTCAATCCTGCACATGACCCACCAAGTTGTTGTTTCTAGTGCAGGACTTTCTTTGCCATCTCGTGCCAGACACAAAGGGCAGCCATAATTTAGTCACCTCCACTTGTTTGTTAAAAAAATAGCTTGTCTAATGATGGAATATGCCAAGAGGTTTTATATAGCAGTTTTTCATACCACCTGTACATTCTTTTCTGTCCACATAAAGCTTTTCAGAAAAAAGATTTTCACATTCTGCATCTCAGTACTAATAAAAAATTGTTTGTAGAGTTTTAATTCCAGCTCACTCTTCTTTTCCTCTCTCTGATTTTGCTCATTTTGCAGACTGTATGTAGATGGACCTTTTGGAAGTCCCTTTGAGGAAGCCCTGAACTACGAGGTCAGTCTTTGCGTGGCTGGAGGTATTGGAGTTACACCATTTGCATCAATACTCAACACACTTCTGTAAGTGATCTTAAGCCTTTTAAAGCCATTTCCCTCCAATTTAGAGCAGTGGTGCATGTCAGAAAAACTTAGAGAGTCTTAAAAACTTCCACTAGCCTAAGTAACTGATTCCCTGAAGAGATATAGAGGACTGGGACGTACCTGAAGAGCATAAATCATCTCATACTGTCTGTGTAACCCAGAGCTGTCACAGAGTCTTGGCAGTAATGCGCCTGGACTGGGACAGTGTAGCCTTTGTATCCTTCCACCAGCCTAGCCTGTGATTTACATAGTCACAGTCCTTCCGCTGGACTTGTTCCCTCGGCCCAGCTTAGATAAGGCTGCAGACTATAATAGTGAGGTTTTGAGAGTCAGGCAGTTGTGACATGTTTTTTGCTGGAAATGCAGGGCCAGCTCTCCTGGTTTGACTTCTGTGAATGCGTAAGTTTACGGTTTTAAAAGAAAAGGATCAACCTGAATTCAGATAGCATTTAGATGTTTAACTACCTTTGAAAAATTTAAATTTTAATTATGCCTTTTTCTTATTTTTTTCTTGTTTCTTACTCTCTCTTTTTTTAAATTTTATTTTAATTCAAAGCCTTTGATATTCTATGTAGATCAAACCTTTCATTCTTCTGTTGCATTGTCAACATGGTTCCCACCAAATCCTATGCTGTGTGAAGTGAGCTTGCTTTTATGATTGCTATTATTTTTTCTTATTTGCTAGATTATTGGCTAAGGGCTTCAGTCACAGTTTAAGCACCCCTGTTTCAAAGGCCCAGTATAAACAACCAACTAAAGCAGCAAACCTTCCCTGAGGTGCTGAGAGGCTAACTGGCTTTGGGAAGGTTTCGCAATGCACAACTAAAGCATTTGTTCCAAGATGAACATGCCAATGGTCAGCTCTACCTCCAAAGTGAAGTTGAAGTAAATTTATATGCTGTGTACATTCTTACATCCTTAATCTGGGCTTGACCTGACAGTGCTGAGTGCTACTGAAAGTTATTAGCCTCACCTGTCTCACAGTGCTGCAGCCATCAAAGATCTTCTTGGTCTCCCTCATTTTCTTTTCCTGGGAGGGTATGGATCATCCTCTCAAAAACAGAGGGTACATTTTTGCTAAAAGCCTGGCACTCAGGTGAATAAAATGACTGCTTTCCTCATGATGGATTATCCTTGACAGTGTTTAGCAAAAATGTCACAGGTCACAATGATGGGCCATAGCAGATAATAAGATGTTTGCCTCTACCAGTTTTCAGAGGATGTAGGAACTTGCACGGACATAGCCAGAGAATTGTGGTGTCCAGAGGATTTTCCATAATGCTTTTTTTGCATAAAGCCATAAATTGGCTTCTAAGGAGCCAATTCCATAGCCTGCCTTTGTAGCCACTCATCTCCTTGTGTACTATACAATATACAGGGTAATCGTTCTGGGAAAAAGTAACAGTCTTAGTCTGCTTCCTTCCTCAGTATTTAAGCATCAACAAGGCACTGGTTTAGTGGATGATCTGCCTGTGTCTTTGCCCTGGCTTGGAAGCAAAAATTGTCAGGTATGAAAATGCAAACTGCCTTAGGATGCCAGCTCTACAGAGCAGGGAGGCCAGTCTTGTTGTGTCAAGGACATGCAGGTCTGGGGAAGATCAGAAGCCCATTGATGTAGTCTTTTGTTTCCCGCTCCATTGTCTTCCTGTTGTACGTACATAATTTGAATTCTGCCCTTCCCTCCACTTAGCTGTTGAAACCTATGCCCTATTTTAAGAAAACAAAACATACTTCAAGGAAAGCTAGTGGCTTTCATGCAGAAAGCTCTGTAAATAATTGCTGTTATTGTGGGCAGAAGTAACAGAGAAATATGCAAGAAGCATTACATGCATGTGGATTTGGTTGTAATGAGGGATTGCATCTTTATTGCATAGTATATCCTGCTGGAGGTAGACCCAGGCATATGTATCTGAGGTGCTATTTTAAATCTTTGCTTGACTTGTTTCATGAAGTCTTGCAGTCCAGCCTCTTTGTACAGCTGCAACGTTTCATCACCGTGAGTAGTGTTTTGTTACTGAACTGCAGCATTTCAATACAAAATGCTTTGCATTTTTTTCTTATTTTGTCCTTTTTTTATAGTGAAAGACACTTACTTTCCTTGCTACTGCTTGTAGTTCTCTTGTCACATCTGACCAGATCGTGACCATTCCTAAGGGCTTGTCTTAGTCTAGGCAGTCAGAAGGAGATGGAGAAAATCTTGCTTGGCAGGTCAGCAGTTTATAAACAAAAAAGTTGGAATCAGGGAATCAGGACTTGAAAGACACTGTACTCCCCAGTCTTAAAGCATTCTTTTTTTTTTTACTCTCCCTGCGGAGTTTACACAAAAGGTGAGTTCTCAGCCTCTCCATGCTGATGAGGTGCTGCTGATGTCTTCATCCTTGTTCCTCAGGGAACGGAGTTGTATAAGGAGGCAAGACAGTGGTTGGAATCATCACTTATATAGATCTATCAACACTATGCCTATTCCAACTCTAGAGTTTGGAATAATGCACAATGGATATGGTGAGGTGTATCATGAAACTTTTTTGACTGGGCTTGGCTGCTAGGACTAGCATTTGAAGTGAACAGGCTTATGGCCTTCTCTATCTGAAAATTATTTTAGAGGAAAAGGAGGAAACGGTCTATGCCCTGACCATTTCAGTGATCAGAACAACAGAAAACAGTGGTGGCCAACTAAGAGAAGACTTCCTGAATATTTGTGTTTTATTTGAACTCATTAATCGTCAGGGCATTTTTCATTTCTTTTTTTTTTCGCAATTCTTTTAAATCCTTTCTTTGTGCTTATTTGTGTTTTAATTGAATTAGAAATCTGACGTGAGAATCCTGTTTTTGTAAATGCAATGCCAGACCTGGCCCATGGCTACCCTTTGCCCTCCAGCATTTTCTAAGGTCTATAATGTATCACACAGTTCCCTTACACAGTGGAGCCCTAATTTGATTTGGTCTATGTGATTTCGCTACTACTATTAATTATAATCAACCAGAGCCATTCACATATAAAGGCAGAATTAAGTCCTGACATTATTGCATTTGTCAATACTTTCCACTTAACGGGTCACTTAATAAACCTCATAAAGAATTGACATAATACACTTGAACTTAGAATGTCTCCTTTTCTTTGAAATAAAGGTTTGATGATGAAGCGTGAATCCATATTTGCTGCCCAAATCATCTGTACTGCTGACAACTTTGTAGTGTGGAAACAGTATCTGTGATGGCTGTTAGCTCTGTGCTAGAGATTTAATATTCTCAGGATCATCTGAATAGACTGTGTTGGTCAATTCAGTGTCTGATGTATCATAGCTTAAAGAACAACTTAGCAGTTAGCTTCTAATGGAAATTCATGTTTCTGTTAATGAATATAAAGTATCTTAATTAATGTTTCTTTTAAATGATAATTTTTAATTACCCACACATTTTATTTTCAAGTGATGGCTGGAAATGCTACAAGCTCAGAAGACTCTACTTCATTTGGGTGTGCAGGGACATTGAATCTTTCCGCTGGTTTGCAGATCTGCTCTGTATGTTGCATAACAAGGTAATGAGTGTTGTTTGGAGGGATACTGACAGCTTACATGCAAGGTCTGTCCTTACCACACAACTGGCACGCAATAGAGAACGGCAGCCTTGCTCAAAACAAGTGAGCTCCAGCAGTAGTTCTGCTTGGGCTGCCTGACCCAGGGTCCATTTATTCTTGGAGTTGCACAAAACAATTTGAGTAACTTTCACCAATATTTCATTGCACAGTGTTGCACTTGTCTGTGTCCAGACTACTTTGAGATGGAAGAAGCACTTGCATGTTGGGAAGTCTGAGTGGCCTTTAGCCATTTGACTAGTAGGCAGATTGAGAAGGGAGGGGTGGAATTGGAAGGAAATCCAACTTCAGGTGGATTTTAAGAGCTTCCTAAAATAATATTTTGCAAAATTCACAAAGGGGCGCTGTGCAAGCGTACCTTCTCCATTAATAAGCTTACTTCACTGATGCTGAAACCCATGTCCCTCAGCATAGTAGGCACAAATGACTTCACACATAGATTAAGAGAAAGAATACTATTTCACTAGCTATTTCTATCATCCTTCCAGCTTTGGCAGGAGAATCGGCCAGACTATATAAATATCCAGCTGTACCTCAGTCAAACAGATGGAATACAGGTATGTGGCCAAATGTTGTTTGTAAACTGAACTAGTCCTTGGAGTAATAGATAATGCAAACTGTCAGAGGTAGAGGGGGATTGCTGCAGATGGTACAAACAGGAGATAAGGCCATAAACTCGTGTGACTGATTCATTAGCAGAGAAAGAGAGCCAGTCCATCCCTACAGTGTTAAGAGAATCTGGTTTAGTACCCTTAACTTGATTAGGTGTGGGCTGAAATCCATATCTTCCTTTTCTAGGAAAGAGGTCCTGCCAGGCCATGGACTAGACAGTTGACCTTGTTTGATGAGAAATCTACATTGTTTGTGGGCTAAGAATCAAAACAGAATAGTTCTAGGAACTTGCAAGCTCAAATCTTCTTTTCCAATATATATTTTTCAAGAAACTAGCTATTTTAAAAAGCTTTTCTTTCCCGTTGCCTCAATTATAGACAGAAGATAGAAGTTTCTTGATGTATGAGCCTGGAAATTATACTGAACTGTCAATTGTTATGTAGTACTAACCCAAGGCTGGGATAATTCCCCAACTGTTGGCACCTCCTGCAACTATTTACGCTTGCCATCTTCATTTTACATTATTTAGCAAGTAAGCCTAGATACAATTCTTTACCCTGGTGTGTCAGGAAGCTTTCCACTGACTGCAGGAGGCCCAGATCCAAATCTAACAAAAGATGAAATGCAATGAGAAACCATGCCCAAAGGATTTTGATCTGCCTGCTATCAGGTGGAGATAGCATAACATTTACAGCTGTGGTAGGAACATTATGCAATAGTCTAAATTATGAGGTAGCTACAGTAGTTATCGCTGACAGATGTCATGTCTGGACAACATATGTCGATTGAAATGGGGTGCTTGAAAATACCTAATTGATGAACCTGGTGTGTAATTGTTGAGTTAAAATTAAAACCAGAAGCAGGACTACAATGCAATAAGACGGCAAAATTAAAATAATAGTCAATTCAAAGGAAGTTTTCTAATATTATGGATCAAGTAGCTGCTGAATTTATTTAAGTCAGCTTTTTGGTTGAAGTCTTTCTTTAAAGTCACTTTTTTTTTTTGTGGCTATTGAACAAAACTGGCATAAACCATAATGCTGCTTATAGTTTCTCAAGGGGGAATTAAACTCAATTCACCGTTACCATACAGCTGATTGTTCACTGCTGCTAGTCCAAAGTGCAGACTGCTACCAAAATTAGAGAAGTTTTAGTTCATGCTCCCTTTGCACAGAAGGCCCATGCTGGGGTGGTTAAGAGGGAGCCAAACCCACCCTGCAGCAAATGTCTCTTGTCTCTATAAAAGCCCAACAGAGGATGAGTTGGCCAAGACTGTGTTTGCATTCATACAAGCAACGTTTCAGGTTCAGCAGAGGAGGGAATATGGGAGCCTTGATAAGATGTAACTTCTCTCTGCCTTTCTGTGGCACTGGGACAGCAAACCAAGGAAGGGTCATGCTCTGCAGCGGGAGGGCATTCCACCTTATCAAAATTTTGGTGAGTTAGCATTGCTGGAATGGATTAGGTTCCATCTGGAGAGCAGTTTTAGCTGCTTTCTGCTCTTACAGCAGTTCAAAACAGCTGGCAAACTATTCTCAGGGAGAAAAGTAAGATTTCCCTTGTTACTTTTTCAGACCTAGTCTTCTTAATAGTTACTTGTACAAAGTTAAAAAAAGACTTCAGGCAGAAATAAGATTTTTTCATCAGCAGTGTTTCTTCCAACTTAGTATAAAAAGCCAGTGAGGGAATGAGTAATAGGAGCATAGTTATTGTTTTACAGCTTAAATAAATTGATTTTAAAGTAATGTGGAAATTAATGGGTGGCTGCATGAGGAACAATGTATAATGAACACCAAGGAGAGCCATTGAAAAAGTATTAAGCAGAGGTATCGGAGCATAAAATAGCTGCAGTTTTAATCACAACCGTTTGGTACTTGTGCTCGGGTTGGTTTTCCACCTAAGTAATATGGCAAGTCAGCCAATGTCAGAAATGGGAGCCCTGGGTGACATAAGGCAATTTGCAAATCAGGCAGAATGGAGTTTTTTGTTTCTTGCAGAAAATAATTGGTGAAAAATATCAAGCTTTAAACTCCAGGCTTTTGATTGGACGACCCCAGTGGAAACTCCTTTTTGATGACATAGCAAAGTGTAACAGGCGGTAAGTACTAGTCCACTGGAAGGATACCACAGTTGGATGGCTGGGGATGTCTCTGTCTACCTATGTTTGTATGAAAATATTTCTGTGTTTTATCATAGAATGCAATGTCGAAATTCACTAATACTTTTCTATGAGGGGTAGCAAAAGACTTTTTTTTTTTACACTCAGAGTAGTTCAGCTTTTCACACAGATAAGATATTCAGTGGCCCAGAAAACAAGAGCTCCCCTATATTCTTGTCCATGGCACTGTTTGCTTTCAGCATATGCCGGTTTTATATATAAAGTTACATTTTTTTAAAATTGTTGACTTCTCCTCTAATTTTCATGATTTATAGTGCTAGTTTACAAGCGAAATTCTCAAGGAAGAACTTGACTGACTTGCATTGTTTTTATTCAGAAGATACATTGTCTTTGGAGGTTTCTGGCAGTTTTTTTTCTTTGTTAAGACCCAGCAGTGCCTTTTTACTGTGCTAGGAAAACATATAATGGTCTGAAACAAGACTGTTGTAAACCAGAGGAGACATGCAATTTAGACTATGAAATATCTTTGTCCAGATCCAGCTTTGTTGGTTGAGTATTTTACCCCCCACTGGTAGTTTTCTTTCTCAAAAGCTGAATTGCTAGAAGGGATTGTATGCATCTTCCCTAATCTACTTTTGGCAAATAAATTGTGTGAGAGCAAGCCACGCTCAGTAGCTGTTTATAGTAATCTGGGCGCATCAGGTTGAGAAGTGCTCCCGTATATTCTTCTGTAAAACTTTCTCTCAAGAATTTTTTATCCTCTCTTGCACTTGCAAAGTGAAATCTGCCCATGGCTTATTGACTCGTCTGTTCTGAGGCCAGATATGACTGGGAACACTGAGCCCTGACTCTTGAGATATACTGAGTGCCAAACATATCATGTTGGCAGTGTGAGCTGCTGACAATCCTTTTCTTGAATTTAGGTCATAGAGAATGTTGTGGACAGGGTCCCTTGCCAGGACCCCCCAAAGGCTGCAACAGAGGTGGACATCTGTTGAATTCTCACACTTAGAGAAGGGTTTTAGAGTAAAGAAACATAGGAAAGAGGAAAATAGAAAGGTCATGGAAACAAGTTGACTCTCTGGGCTCAGAGACCTCTGCATAGAAGCCTGTTTTTCTTTTATGCTCCATTCTAATGTATTTTTTTTGTTTAACTGTGTGAGTGCGGTTTAAAAATATGGAAATGGTGAGGTTTCTGCCACTTCCTTGCAAGGCTGTAAGTGCACATAATATGGATGAAAATATTGGTAGTATTCATACTTGCTTTTTCTTTTTTTGCTTTCCATTGCATTACTTCTAAGTAGACTTCAAATAGCATTTCCTCTGCATTTTCACACTAGGTCTTTAAATTGCGTCACCATTTTCAAGCTAGCTATCTTTTAGTACCTAAATAATGTTCTGACATTTTTGATTACCTGCAGCTTGCTAAGATGTAGTCTTCATCACCCTTTGTCACCCCTTTATCAGGGTTTATACAAGTTTGTATCTTTAGACATAGTTACATGTAACATGATGCACAGTAGCAAAACCTATAACAACCTCAGCTGTCCCACAGAAATTTACCTGTTATAGGTAATTATTCTCCATATTGCCTTTGATGAGATGGGAACTTCAGTTTTCTCTATAGTCCAATTTCCAGGTCTGCCACTAGCTTTATTTTGGTTCTTATTTCTCTGTAACTTGCCGTCTAAGTGTCCCTGCTGCAATACAAAGACCAAAAAAATTCTAACTAAAACAAAACAGGTCAATCAAGTTGTTTCCAACGTCTGGTGCCAGTGTTCAGGCTTTCACATTTGCAGTCATCCCCTTGGGCTTGTTCATGGGCAACCAAGATATTTTCCAGTTTTTAACTTGTGATTTTAGGAAAAGCTGCATATAAATAAACAGGCAGCTGGCAAAGCTCTCACAGTGTAGCTGTTTCATTGCTGTGTGCTTTGTGAGTTGTTGCTGTTGTTGCTGTTTGGATCCCAAATAAGCAAAGTGTATTTTTAAGTGTCTGAGCTTTGCCAGACCTTCAGAGCATGACATGGGACAACCCAGCATCAGGTTCCTGATCCTTTTTTCTGGAAAAGAGGAGCAGACGCATGCCATCTACTGTTGATATTTCATATGGCACCTGCAGTCCCAGCAATGTTCATTGGGACTGTTTATATAATAAATTACTGATCCTTTCTTTTCCTGGGT
>JAOXXN010000001.1:84476265-84495689 GCA_026770055.1 Myrmophylax atrothorax
AGAATAATTGTGGGATGTTTGTGGTCCTGTGTATCTTTTCCCACCAGCATATGGCTTAATTCCTGGTGTGTTCCCAACACTATATTCTCTTCTACCTAAGCTGCAGTGCCACTGTACCATCAGATTGATTGCCTGTCATACAGCCTGTTTGTGACTGCTACTCTTAAGATGTCTTATGCATTATGCATATTTTTGTTTGTTTGTTCAAAGTTTTTTAGCAACTTGATTATTAAAAAAAAGGGAAAATCAAAACAAAACAGACAAGCAAGCAAACAAAACCCATACAAACAAACAAAACAAAATCCTGCAAGTTTTGCTAGCTCCTGCTACACTGATTCTTTGTTTCTGTGTCGGCCTCAGGTTCTGGAACTACCTCCCTGTGTTGATTAGAGCCTTGAAGATTTTCTGATTTTATTTTTTCTCTGCCTTATAAAGCATATGATTGATTACAGAAGACTGTGACACAGAAATAGCTGGAAAAAGTTTAAGTGCTGGTTTTGGAACCAAATCTAAAGCCTAACATGGAATGCTAAGAGTCAGCAGGATTTTCCAGATTTGCAAACTACAGGATTACCAGAAGGGGAAAAAAATCCTAATGTCTGTATAAAAGCAATTGCATAAATGTTGCAGGCTGTACAAAGAGTTTTCAGAGTTACTATGAAGGAATCAGGAGTACGTAAAATGGATAGACTCTTCAAGGAAAAAATATGCCCCAGATGATTGGTGCCACATTGCAATCTGTTGTTCCACTGCCTTTTGAAGAATTGCTTCATTCTTTGAATATCATGGTAGTTTGCTACTGTACAACAGCTGTCAAAATGCATATTTGATGAAAAAGCACACATTCTCCAAGATTATCAGATTCCCTCTTGCTTTTTTTTTTTTTTTTACAGGAAGTGTATTAGTTTTTAGTTGATGGCTTAGACTTTTAATAACTGCGGTGCTTAGTTATAAAGATGCCACATACAGTTACCAAGATGCCATTTTTCGTACTTGATCCTTGTCTCTATTAAACTTATGCTATGGTTGCACAATGTGTATCTGCAACTACTATGATTGCAAAATGGGCATAATTTTTCATCACCTTTTATATCAGTTCTCCCCAAGACAAGTTATATGCTTAAACGCAGACCTGGTAGTCCTGCATCTCTGTGAACACAATTACATGATTTACAAATTGTAACATGCAGAAATAATTTATGCAATAGTATGTATTTACATAGCATAGTATTTTAATAAAGTAGGATAGAAATCTAAATTTTTAAAACTAATGAGCAAAACTACCAAAAAAAATATCATGGATACTTGATGTGAGTAGTGTTTGCATACCAATTAACATGTTTTTGATAAATCCTTTTCCTGCTTATTTCAAAAATCAAGATAGTAGATTTCAATCTTTTCTGCAAGTAATATGTAAGAGAATCCATTCTATTTACATGTTTATTACCAAAGCAAAAAAGTGATCTTCCATGCTAGATGTCCTGCATCAGGTATCCAGTGGAAGCTCTGTTTTACTCATTGTGATCTAAGGACAATGACATAGGTGAGCTATGAAGGTAGAGCTGATCACTTTTAAACAGGAAAAGCGTAAGCTATTTTGGAAACAATGTACAAGCTATCAGGTGCACAAGCTACTCTTCAAATCAGAAAAGGTAGTTGCAGGCTTCTAAACCAATTACATGTTGGGAACAATCTTTATAACTTCCATTAGGAAGGCAGTGAGATTGATTGAAACAGAGTAATGTCTTATACTGGTAGAGTACAGAGTTGCTGGGAAAGGAGATAAAGAGGTTGCCTATATGGGAAGGATAGAGTTATGATTTTAAATGCCCTGTAGAATTGTGATTTATCATTCAGGAATGAAAGACCAGAAAACGGAGGGATTGTTTTGTGTTTCCTCACTGGCAAGTAGACATTTTTGTCTGTATGACTTTATTTTGGTTTGAAACAGTTGTTCAGATTAATCTGTGTAGATACTGGAAGGTCACCATGAATGAAGTGTTATGTTCCCAGAAATGCAGAGGTAAGATGTTGAGTTCTGTTGTCATATCTCCACTACTGACACAGTAAATGTCCCCACATATTTTGCCATTACCAGGTATGCTCTAAATTGATTTAATGTATTTGGAGTTTTCTTTCAGAGTAAACTCCAACTCCTTGTTTAGTAGGCATAGGAAGACATGTGAAGACTAAAATATTTTGTTCTAGGACGAGTTATTATATGAGTATATACTACTATTAGTTGGTGATGTTTCCGCATAGGCATTAACTCTGAATGACACTGAGAAAATTCAGGGTGGGAATAGAGGCTTTTGCTGAAGGTCTCGCATGGTGTTTTGGTGCTTCTTCCAAAATCTTAGTTCCTTAAATTGGTACCCTGCTATGTAATTGTCCTCTCTGTTGTACAGGAATAGATATGCTGATCTTTGGGAGTTTTTATTATTTCAGTGTATATTGCTGCTTCTAAGCAATCATTTTGATGATTGATCATGCTACATGAGAAATTTGTGGTGGTAAGGGAGTATTCTAAATTTGTTCATTCAGAAGATAAGTTTCCAAATTTGTGGCAGAAATGACTGTCAGAGGCCAGGCTTCTTGTGAAGATAATCAGAATGTCATCTAAGTGTCTTGACTTTACTACTAAAAAGATGCAAAACTAGTCCTTCAAAGAAGGTAATGAAAGTGTTGCTATATTTTGGATCTTTCTTGGTAGTTACTGCTGTGTCTTACCATAATCAGTTCTATTTTCTTCATAACGTATGCCAGACGAAAGGATTGGAACAGTCCTCTCCAGGGTACAGGATGCAGTAATTCTGTGATCAATGAATTTAATTCCTTTTTTAAGAACATGCCTGTGTACCAGTTTGCATTGATTGTGATTGACAGTGATGGTGGATGACAATTAAAGATCAGCAATTATTATAAGCTGTTATTAGTTTCTCTGACTTTTTAAATCTTGTGTCAATGGCAGAATGTTTTGTCAAAGGAGTGATACTTAACATGATCATAGCCTTTTGCATGATGACACAAAAGCGTGTATCAGCTTGTTCATATGCAGACAAAAAGCTAACATAATATCTAGCTCAAAAATATCTCAAAACCATGCTTGATTACCTTTCTTCCCTAGCTATCTTAAAATACATATTATATATCCATTAAAGGTAGACATATGATGAAGAACTGTCACTGGAACAAGCAGACAATCAGAACATACCATTCAGTTCCATTCATTTTCAGTTATGAGCTGTGAGAAAAATAAGTGCAAATAGGGAAGAGAATGTATGTAGGCAGAGATAAATAGAAACACAGATTATTCTGAGTTGGAAGGGACCCACAAGGATCGAGTCCAACTCTTAAGTCAATGGCCCATACATGGGATTGAACCCATGACCTTGGCATTATTACAACCAAGTTTTAACCAACTGAGGTAATCTCAGGGTGTTTGGAGCAACACTTGCGTATTTCAGTATGTGGTACTGTTACTAGCTTGTGAGTCCTTCCTGGGTCTTTTATCTGCTCTTGTAGAAGACATTACTGAAAGCAGTATGAGGGATAACAACAAACAACCTTGAACTAGGCTAGGAGAGGACACCACTGCATACCCCACATGCCTAGGTGATGACTTCACTGCTTAGAGTATAAAGTTTTCTGCAAAATTCTGATTGTTTTGCCACAATAGACTAGAGAACAGTTGTTTTAAAAGGAAAGTAGATAAACCCTCTCTCTGAAAATTCCTGCCCACATAAGCCTGACGTGAAGATGTGTACATGTTCATTACAAGGGTATGTAATGATAGGACAGAGGGTAATGGCTTTAAACTTAAAGAGGGCAGATTTAGATTTGATATTAAGAAGGAGTTCTCTGCTGTGAGGATGGTGAGGCACTGGCACAGGTTGCCCAGTGAAGTTGTCATTGCCCCATCCCTAGAAGTGTTCAAGGCCAGGCTGGGTGGGGCTTTGAACAGCCTGATCTGGGTCTGAAAGGTATCCCTGCCCATGGTAGGCAGGTTGGAACTAGATAATCTTGAAGGTCCCTTCTAACCCAAACAATTCTGTGATACTGTGATTCTATGATTTCAGTTTCCGCTGCCTCCCAATCATGGGCTTACTCACTCAGCTCTGAATCCCCATTGTTTCCTTTGGTTGCAGACCACCCATCTTGTTAGCAGATGCGTCTTGCAGGTAAGAGAACTACTACATATATTTGCATCCATGCACAGTCTGATCTAAGAATGGAGCAACCTGTGAGCACTCTTTACAACCAGTGCAAACAAGTGTAGAAGCTCTCTATTTGCTGCTAATCCTTCTAGCACATAGGTGAGAAAGAGATTTGATGTTGGCTGAGAAGGGGCAGGTAATACTAGTAGCAGACCAACCACGCTGAGCACAGTAATTCAGCTGTAACAGCCTAACAAAGCAGAAAAGTAATGGTTTGGTAAGACTTGTAGAAAAGCAGCCCAAGAGAAAAACCTGTACTCAAAACTAACGCACCAGGTTACAGTTTCAAACTGCAAGACATGACAGGGAAATAAAGCAGGTGGCTAACTAGTCATTGCCTATAGCAGTTCAAGGCCCATAAGTCAAAGAAGAGACATAGTTATTAAAATGCAATGTTTACTTTAAAAAAAAAATAAAATAGCTTCTAAGGAGATTAATTTTCATTTCAGCCTGGCAATCATTTCATAAACTTGCCAGTGTGATATAAGAAAAGCTGGATCTGTTCTTCTGTGAGTTTGTCTTCAGATTTTCCACCCCTCATAATTTAAACCAGTTTTTATTGTTTTAGCAAGGAGGATTTAACAACATGGTTTAATAAAAATGCTGCTGGTGCCTGTGCTGAACTGAGATTTTCTGCTATGAATGTGCATTTTTCAGGGATATATATATAATATAGCTGATGATTCAACTGTGAACGGAGATTTGAGATTTGCATTGTCTCTGCTGCTGGTGTATTTCATTAAGACCACTACAGTGATGCACTTGTGAAATGTATGGAGCTGAAATGAGATTCTTCATGTCCAGGGAGTCTGATATTTTAGTACCCATACTAAGCAAAATAAATCCTAGAAACTCTGAAATTTCCTTTGTAGGTACAGTAGATTAATTAGACAGCATCTTTTAAGGTTAAATCCTGAGTCTTCTACTGGACTGACACATATAACAATGCTCTTACGCAAAGGTTTTGAGCAGCAAATGCTTCTCCTTAAAGGTCTGGATGAGTATTTGTGAAGGTTTAGTATCCTAGTAATTATATCACCTGTGTTATAAGAAGGATGGGATCTGTTTTGGGACCAAGGAATGCTGTGCACTTCCTCTGATGTTACGAATATCTCCAAACTTGCAGTGGATCCTCAAAAATTGCCATACCTGTAGTGTTAGGATCCTATTTGTAAGGGGCAAGTGCTGGATCTGTACTAAGGGGAGTGGATCTGTCCCATTATTTCATGGCCACAGAGAGAAAGCTGGAAAAAAACATTCATCCCAGCTGTAGATTGCTTCTTAACACAGCCCTTGGATGGGAGGGAAGCCTGGTCCTGAAGCTTCAGTTAAATGGCTGTCAACTGAGAAATAAACCAAGGAAAGCAGGAGAGGATGATGAATGCCAACTATGGCAGGGTAAAATATTTTGAACCTGGAAGCCAAGGGGAAGGAGGAGATGTTCTTCTTGGCTTCTCAGTTTTAGAAATTAAAAGCAAATCCCATTTTCTAGATGTGGATACAGAGTATCCCTGAGCATTGAGAGCTAATATCCACAAAGACATTGCATTTCCATGTGCGGCTCTGTGCTAAAGCCCAGAAGAAAACTAGTATATTTTAGCAAACAGCTTGGAAATAAGCAATTTGTTTAAAATAAACCCTTTACTCTTTGAAGTTAACCTATATAAAAAAAATCTACTTCTTTTCTGCAGTTTTGGGATTGGGAATAGCTTTACATGTTAACTCCTTTTCACCAAAATATTGGAGTGTAGAGTTCTCTGTGTCAGCTGTAAGTAGCTTTGACAGTTCGATAAATAAATTTTGTGTTTGTTGCTGCTGACCCTAGGAAAGGACAGCCTTGAGGATGAGAAGCAGTGTTACATAAATGTCTAGTGTACATAGCAACACTGAGCAGGGAGACGCTGCTGCATCACTTTTGGTGCACCAGTCACACATTAAAATTCTGTCATTGCAAGGTCACGTTGCTCATCTTATACTCTGCAACCCTGAGGAAGAAATTTGGATGAGAGGTGGGGGAGGAAAAGCGATAATTTCCCCCTTGTGCTGTAACCAAGAATTTATTCGTCGACAGCAGGGCATATATTTTGATTTCAAGAGTATACCTTTTCTTTTTCAGGGATAACGCATTCCCTTCTGATGCTGTGTCATGGTGTTCGCATGTTAGAAATGTAACACAGTGATAATGGGCTGCTTTTGCATTGAATAAATAACATCTCTGAGCTTTTTCTTCTCCCTTTAACAGTCTGAGAGAAATGCAAAATACAAGAGAGCATACAGAGTGGACTGTGTCCTGAGCTGCACTCGGTGCAGCCTGGTTAGGAATGCTGCACAGAAGCTCTGCAAACTGCTGGGAAGAGGCGAGGTTTAAGGCAAAAAGGTAAACAACAGTTTTGAGGAGAACACAGCAGTGATACATGATCTATAGTCAGAAGCAGGCCATGTCACCACATTGGCTGTCACATCTTTGAACAGTGCTGAGTCAGAGCCAGCCTTAGGTGCAGCATCAGGAAAAGTCAGGGACTCTTGGATTGAGTCTGCAGTGTGAGATGAAAGGCAGTTTAAACACAGGTAGGTGAGCTTCCTATGTGCACTTTCCAGCTTGGTGCTCAGAGCTGTCATACCTGAGGGTGAGTTGTGCAGACAATGAGCTGCTCTGACTTGTGAGTACAGTCAGAGTTATGTGGTTCGCTGAGGATATGAACATATCACCTGTATTTCTCCAGTTTTGTGGAAGCATGTTCAGGGATGGGGAAGCAGGGTATATTATTGTACCTCATTAGGTGTTAGATCCTTGAAAGCATATACTGTCTAGAACAGATGAGGATGGTGATTGCCAGCTTCCAACAACAACTGAATATACCCTGCCCATGTTTGCACTAGCGTTCATGAGAAATAAATGGCAAAACCTCTGCAGGAAGACACAAGTTTTGTGTTTTATCATGTCAGAACAACATAATCAAGGGTTGCAACATAATTAAATGTTAAAAATATTTGCTATGAATGTGAAGATTCACCTATGACATTATTCTTTTTGACTGCTTAAGCTCCAGTAACTAATACACACTTTTATGGCAAAAACATATTGTCCCAAAGCTTAAAAATGTGTCTGAGATGCAACTTGAAAAGGGATCTCCACCTCATAGTGAAATATCTGCTGGAGCTGGATGCATCTTGACCTACTCCACCTCCATGGAAGATTAGAGGGAGCTGCGCTTTCAGATTCATCTCTTCCTCTCTGCCTATAACCTCAACCTTCACCTAGAGATATACACTTAACGTTTGAATCACTGTATACATCATCATCCATGTGTCACAGAGTCCTTGCACTCTTCCTCCCCCCATAGCACATAATGTAACAAGAGGGCTCTTCCACCCTCTGCTTCTCTTAACTCAGGAAAAATGCCACTTTGGGAAATGCAGAAGTCCTCAATTTTAAACAAAATACACCTGCCTTGATAATGGTCCTAGTGTAGAAGCCTTCAAAAATGCAATCTATAATCCAATGGAGCTCTTGTATTCATTTTGATTAGCTTTAGGAAAATGCTGGGTGCAGCATTCCAGTGCTGGAGAAGTGTTTTAGAATGAGAGGAAAGACAGTGTTACAACATCAGCAATGTAGAAAAAGAGAAAAACTCATAATAGCAAAGATGTTTTCATCTTCTGAATGAGAATCAGGGATTTGATCTTGTGAAAGTCAGGTCATTTGTGCCTACCACTGAAATTAAGTCATGTTTCTGATTTCACATGTAAGAGTTTCAGGTCAGTGGGCAGTGATAGAAATGGTTTCTTTTTTCAGTTGTGTTTGATATTTCCATACAGCTCCTAGTTTATCAACTTCATATAAATTCTTCCTTTCACTGATTAAATATTTCCTCACCTGGTTTCTTTGCTTCAGGGAGCTTGAGAGCTCATTGTTTATAGAGGGAAAGAAGTATTGTGCTGTTGAGCAGACAGCTCCCAACACATATGTTCAGCTCTGCATCTTTGAGAAGGCACTGATGCTGCTGCAAATGCATGAGGGCAGAGCTTTCACTGACATTCAGATGTGACCAAGACCTTCTTCCAGAATTCATACCTTGATGAAGCGCTGAGCTTATTAATAAACTTTCTCTGAAACAAGTAGCCTTAGTCCATGTGTGCCATGCTGTGAAACCTTTAATCCCACTGAATTTTTCTGTCTCCTGTGTTCCTTCTGATCATTTGAAAGAGCAAATTTCATGAAGAACAATTGGGTAAGAAATTGTTCACTTGGTCTGTGGTAGTTGATGAGAAAAGTCATAATTGTGACATCCTCCCTCAAACAGATGTCCTAAAGTATTTTGACTGCCCCAGCTATATTAGTTCCATAATGTGTGTGAAGGGGTTTTTTTAACATGTTCTGTAATTTTACATTGTTTATGTAAATCTACTTTCATATCAGAACCAAACCAGCCAACCAAAAAAAAAACCAACCCACGCATCTTTTTTACTTGGGAAGTGTTAGCATGTCCAAAGCATGTCTGTTTTAAAAAGAATTCCAAGATGCTTAGAAGAAGAGTGGAAACCAGCTCAAAAAACTATTTTCTAACAGCAAAGCATTCTTTGGGTTTGTTGTTTTTTGGGGTTTTTTTCCAACCTTCATTAGTGAAAAAGTACGGTTCAAACTAAACAATAGTACCACAGTCTGAGCTTCAGCCATTCAACATCTTCCTTAAGAAGCAAGGAATCTCTAGGATCATGTCTGTGCTGCCATCTGAACCTTCAAGGCAATGTCTGTGGCAGGTCTAGACTTGGGTTGCTGTCAGAAAGAAGACATGATCCATTTTTCCTCTCACTTTGGATAGTTATTTGGCATTTAACAACCATGCAAGAGTTTGATACGGTAAAACAGCCAAGAACTGAGCCACCAGTACAGGCAAAAAGACCTTAGCCTGTTATCCTGCTAGTCAAAGTAATCAAAATCCAGACTAGGGAAGGAAGTTATAGATCACAAATTAAAATCTTACCATACCTAAAATGCGATAAACTAATGTGATCTTTCAATATTTTTTTTTATTTTTTTTTTTTTTTTTACAAAATGAGCCTTGGAAGTAGTTATTTACAGTTAGCATGTGATAGGATGGAAAAAATGAATATCCTATCTTTTCTGTAGCTGCAGGTCTTGACTTTTTCACTTCTGGACACATTCTTCCCTCACTCAAAAAAAAGAGAGCAGAAATTTTTTTCTGAATTTCCACCTCTGTAATTGTATATTTTTTCCACTAAAGCTGAAATAAAAATAATTTATTAAAAAAGAAGGTGGCATTTACTTTTTATATCTCTGTACAATGTTCAAGATAACCGTTTTGGAAAGTATTAGCATAAATGTCCACAATTTTGAGTACTCAATGTTCTTTTCAGAGATGCTTGTTTATATTAATGTAATTTCAATCTGTTCTTATGTTTTTATAGATCAGGATGTGGTACAATTCTTTGAAGAGAAATGTCTGCTTACTTTCCAAGTGGAACAGAAAGCAAAATTTGGTACTGAACTTTTATTTTTAATTTTTTCACCCAGGCTTGACTTTAAGAAAAAGAATAACAGTGAGTTTGTATCCATAACAAGTCTTGTCATATGAAACAGCCCATTTTGTAGCCTCAGCTTGCTGCCCCTCAACACAACAGAGGAAATGTGTTTCACTGCCTGGAAGGACTTAAAATAGGTCACTGTTCTATCTTTGTGCCTTATAAACCTTCAAAGAGTAAGCAATAAGCTTTTTGAATCTGTTAGTTCCAATAAAATGAAGCAAAGATTTTACCAGCTGTCGGTATAAGGCAGAGCTAGAAAACTGATCATAAAAAAACTTTGAGTTTTCATTTTTCTGTTTTCCTGAGGTTTTCCTCTTCTTTTCATTAGTCATGTGCAGAAGTTTTTTCCCACAGTGTCTCTTTCTTAATTCTACAGTGTTGTGAGAGCAGGTGCAATCCATTGGCTAAAAAAGGGCTCAGACAGGAAAAACCTCTGAGCTTTATTCCATGTTCTTACAGAGTTCCCCTACAGACTAGTCACTCTGCTTAGGATTTTCAGAGTAATATGAAGAATTCAAGTTCATTGAGGTTTTGATACCCAAATGCATTAAATTTCTTTCTAAAATATCATCTTCTTTTTGCCTACTTTTAAAATGGGGACAATCACACCTGAAAAGAGTTTTATGAATTTGCCTGGCAAATTGTCTTTCATTTCAAGTTTATTTAGTTAAAATGCAAAATCCTGGTTGCAGTGTGGAAAGGATGCTTTTTCCCAAAATAGCCATTTTATCTTAATAGCAATCCTGACAACTAAAGTGTTTGGCTGCTTTCTGTTGCTGCTCAAATGTGATTTTTACATTCTGTTATATTAGCAGAACATTTTAATGTGATTTTATGTCTCTTATTGTATTTGACAAAGCACCATACATTTATACATCATGTAATTATGGCACTGTACTCTCAAGGTATTTACTTTACAGGAAGCTTCATGACTTTGGAATAAACAACTATTCCAAGACTGAGCAAAACATGGTTGAGTTGCTGTTTATGACCTGGTTTTAATTAATGATATACTGCTTAAATTGTGGAAACATTGTGTATGTGCATATGTGACTATATATTACTGCTGGGAGAGGAGGCTGGGATTTCACTCCTTAAAACAGAGGCTCTGGTACTCTTTGTGATGCCCTAAACTAGCTGGAACATCCACATATTTTTGGCAGATATGCTGCTGGAAAGCCAGAATCCTCTGGCATGACAACAGAAAGTTCAGTAGGATACCCAAAATACCCAAATTGTGCTAGGTACCCTTGTTTAACCACCCAGAGTAATTTTATGGCTTAGAACAACATTGGTCTCATGTTTCCACCATGTGTATCTGACTATGAGACTATCTCAGACGCAGAATATATTATCTCATTGTCATCATCACACCACTGGAGTTTAGAAGAACATCACTCCTCTGCACGCTGAGTGTCTGTTTAGAGCACAGTGGAAGCATGTGCCTGACCCTAACCCATCAAAATCAGTCGCGAGCAAAGTTCCTTCCCATACCAGAACTGTGTCGAAATCCTTCCCACCTATGATGAGCCTGACACTTGAATGCCTGACAGTGAAATGTGATTTGGGCATTTGCTTTAGTTGACTTGGTTTGGTGAAGTATTTCACAGTGTCCTCAGATCATACTGCTTTTGATAAAGCTGATATTTTATTATGATCTTCAAGACACTGTTGATTCTACATCAAATCTGTAACAGGTTTAAAACTCATAATCAACTTTGCAAATGTGGTTAGGGATCTATCTAGTGCACTGGAGACTAAAGCATCCACTTGATCTTTCTGCAAGATGTTGAATAATCTGGTGACTGTTCACCTAATTATTTCTGCATTTGGCAGAGTTGTGGGGGTTTATAGGAAAACTACATGTGAAGCACAGATTAATACAAGTATGCAGGCTTCTATGAGATTTTTCAGAATTGTCAAAAGTTCTGGGCAATTCAGTTTTGTTAAATAAGGATACAAAATTAAACTGCATATATTGATCTCAGGCTTGTATTTTTTTGCTTTATCATTCCAGAGTGGTGTTATAATGATGACAAAAGGTATCATCCCTCTAAAATGAGGAGTTTTACCTGCAGCAAGATAAAAAACCCCCAACCCCCTCTATATTCCTTCTCATTTATGTTTAGTTGCTAGGTTAAAAACTCATAGAGAAAGCTAACGTCTCCACTTCAGAGACGTTCTTGATCTGTGTAACTGCAAAAGGTATTTATTTATACTTAACACAGGGTCAGTGGCAGGCTGGGCAGAGCCATCAGAAGAAAAAGTTATATCTTCCAAAATTATGACTGAGTTTTTCATTAAGAGGAATATCCTTTCCCACTCACCTTCCCCTGGCCAATAATGAAGTTTGGCAAAATGTACTTTGGCTCCTGAGCTTTCATTTTCTGTCTGACATTTGGAGAGTTTTTATGACAAGCAATATATTTCACAAATGCATTTGATCAAGAAGATTAGGGAAAGGGGAACACAAAAAATTGGGGGGAATTTTTTTTTTTAAAAAAACCTGGCTGAAAATTCTGAAGCAAGTAAGAAACTCTCTTTACAGTGGGCAGCAAAGTATTGCAGTCTGCTGTTTTCCTGACAGTAGAGAAGACTCTCCTTTCTCTTCCCCCCTTCATCACTATATGGGCATCACTGATCATGAAAAATTCTTGATAACAAGGTGAGCAGGATTGGCGATGGTAGGCAAAGGCTGCTCATGTTAATACATGAGCTTTTCTAGAGAGAAAACGAGCAGCTGTGGGCCGAGCAGCAGCTGTCTGCCTGACCTGGGCACCAGCCTTGCATGAATTTCAGTTATTTAATGAACCAAATCTCTGAAAGTAAATGAATGCCTTTCTCACATTATTAGCAGAGAAATGTGAAAACCTTTGAAGACCTCCAGGGAGATCTGATTCACCTGATTTGGATTCAAAAGCTCCTTTTTCCCTGCAATGGTGTTACAGCACATTATGGACTGTAAATGCAGGCAGTGTTTATATGTGACCTGGCCTCCCCTGTCCTAGAATATCTCAGCTAAAGAACCATTTGAAAAAAAACAGTTACAAAATTGAGACCATTTGAGGAGCACACACAGGTGGTTCCTTTCCTGTTCCTGATTCTGAATACTGGAGTAAAAGGGATAGGTACCACATTGTGGGTCCCACCAGCCTCCTGAAAATCTAGGAGCAGCTGTGCAATCCAGACAGAGTCTCGTTCCCTGTAGGCAAATGTGCCCTAAAGCACATTACAGGCATGTGGATGTTACAGGATGGCTGAATAATTGAAATAATTTGTAATCAGTGCAACTTCAATTGTTTCTCCTGAACACCCATCATCATTTTTGTAAGCAAAATGACTTAAAATAATCTGCATTTCTCATCCATTTCCCTTTTCCAACTCCTCCCAAATTTAATACTCATGAATTTAATGGCTCCATGATTTATTATTTCTCTTTTTGGTTTCTTGTTTAGCATATGCATAAGCATCAGATTGAGCTTAATAACAGTGCACTTTCTAATCTGAAATTGTGCATTGTGGACTGATGACTGATGGTCTGAATAACCAAGAACTTGTCCTGTCTTCCTCCCAAAACCATTCCGGTTTTCATGAAAATTAATTTTGTTAGGCCAAAGTTTCTTATCTCTCTACAGATTAATTTTCCAAAGAAGTGTTCCTGTAACTTTTTACAGTAGTATGTCTTTTTGTAGGGGAATGTCACCTTAATTAGGATGGCTGCAGAGATTTCCCCATCTGTCATCTGTATCCAGACTGCTAAACACAATTTCTAAAGTGACAGCCTCCCTGCAGACATCCCTTTTTGGTGCTGTAGAGTGCCATGGCTCCCAGGATGAGACAAAAGGCTATCATTTTTAAGACTTGGTGTCTAGGCTTTTGGACTTAAGCATGTTTGTTCCACTGAAAGGGAAAAGTCTTTCTGACTAGAAGTGGTCTGATTTTCTGAAGAAATAAACACCTTTTCTTGTAGCTGTAAGGAGGACAGAAAAGCCTCATTTTCATTTAGGCTCTCAATCAAATTAGAGTTGTTAGGAGCCTGATTCTCCCTGAATATTAATAGGAGCTTGATGCTTTGAAAGTCAGCCCTCTGAATTAAATAACTGAAATCACAGACTACAGAATTAAAAGACTAAAATTAATTTTAAAGTAGCATTTGAAGTCTATGATGGTGTAAAAGAGGACATGGAGCTTGGATTCTCTGGTGTTCTGTATCTTCCATAGTCACTGTGTCATTAACTGACAAAATTAAAGTTAAAACAAATTGCTGCTGCTCTGAGTTGAGAAATCTTATTTGCTCTTGATATAAATGGCTAATGTCATCCAGATGAAAGGGAAGCTGGAAAAAGAGTCCTTATAGGGCTCTCTATGCAAATATGCACACATGTTGTGTAACTTTTACTGCTAAAGTAAGTGTACAGTTATTTACGTATTTGTATTTTTGCCATGAATACTTGTATTTTGCTATCAGTTATTGACTGTAGCTCTGTAACTCTGGGATGTGTGTGGTGCTTCAATTTAAAAAAATCACATTTTCTCATCATTCCACCATTCAATATTTCTGTATACAAATACTATCATCTTGATAATTTGGTATTTTTCAAGCTATCTGCCCATGTATATATTTCATTCTATACAGGCAGGTCACCTGACAATGAAATCAGTCTGTAGTAATTTACGCAGAGCACCATTAAAGAACCAATATTTTCCACCCTACCGTTACCCCTATAAAATTATGAGATGACAGTCCAGGTCTTCAAGTTCTTAGTGTCAGATCTTCCTGATCTGTTCAGCTCTGTGACAGAACAGCCAGCACATTTTTGTAATGTACTTGTCTTTGCATAAAGGGGTCACATGCAAAGAACTTAAGCTTTTAACACTTCTCCCAGAAATATATTTTCTTCTGTGATATGTATGGACTATTTATTTGTTATAGGTTGCACAAAGGAATGAAGGTAACTAAAGGCATTAATGTTGTAGAAAAGTTCATCATCAGTCACTGGTGGGTGAAAACAGAAAGTGATTACAAGGAAGGTTGTATTGGTATGCAAGGTAAGAGTTAAGAAGCTCAGCAGACTCCTCTCCTTTATTCATATTTATGACATTGTCAAAGGTGCTTGGAAAGATGTGCAGCAGTTTGAAAATGTAGCACTTTGAAATGGTTGTGCTTAAATTTTCCAAGAAACTATTTAAACCAGAAGCATTTTAACCCTGTTATAATTACAGGAAAGTGTAAATTTGACAACAATATGTAATTTATCTGAAAATACCTAATTTTCTTATTATTGCCTGACTGTTTCTTTTACTAGAACACAATGAAGAAAAGCGGGAAGGTGTTTTTATACCTCCAAGTTCCTTTAAAATCTGTACCACACAGACAGCAACTGTGTAGGTCCCATGACTATCATTGCCACCACTATACCAGCCTCCAAACTGAGGGACAATCATACCACTGTGCCTTCAAGGATCCCTTTTCTGGACAGATAAAACTGTGCAGCCTGGGGTGATAGGAGAGGGAATCAAGTTGCATGAAGGGAGGTGATCAGAAGTGCCAAGACACAGTGAGGGGCCAAAATTAATGGGGTTTTTTGCAAATTCTTATTTCAAAGAGTATTTTTTTGTGTGTGTATGTGGGGAAAGTACTGGTTTTTCTACATGTTTTATTAATCAATCAGATTTCTAGAACTCTTTTGGCATTGTGTGAATTCTGCATAACTGATGCCCTCAAGAGGAGATATGACTGCTGGGAAGACGTCCATGTGTAAAATGGGATATCAGAAAGCCCAATGGGTGCAAGATGGATATGCAGAAATGAATTGGTTTTCTATAGTTATAATGGCTACTCCATATCTAATTCAGAGCTTATTACAAAAATTGCAGTAAAAGGCTGTTTTTAATGACAAAGTCTGATATCTGCCAATTTTCAGCTCACTATGGAGACTGATTCAGAATTACTTGCATCCTTACACACGTGTACACAGATGGTGAATTACAGATTTAACTCAATGGAGAGGCCAGGTGCTAAAAATAAATATTCGGGTGAAATGTAGGAGGGAGAACAGAACAGAAGAGACAGACAGCTGCTCATTGTCTTGCCTTGATTAAATGTGACTCTTAACAGTCCAAGGAAGTAAGACACTAGGCTAGGAAATTAAAAACTTGACAGAGGTAACAGACTCATGCAAAGACCAGAGACAATGCTGAGTAGCATGTAATGAAGCTGTCAGGTATTTTTAATTTTTTTTTTCATTATATGGAACATAGTGGTGCTGATACTGCAAATACTTCCTGGATGTTTAAACTGGTGGGCTCCTCATCTAATGAGTACTTTCAGACAAGCCTAACACGGGGTCAAGGTTTATGTGATTACATACACAGAATCTATATCTTCAGTCGCCAGGTAGTGTATTCCCCCATTTTCAGCACTGATCCTGTCAGAATAAACTCCCCAAGACTGAGCCAACTGCTTAATGGCAATGGGAAGTTTTTTGTTTCAAGATACCTTGAGCAGACAGAGGAAAAGGTAAAGGCAAGGCTGTGTTTAAGCTCTGACCATTCTGATTCAATGAGGTTACACAGCAAACACAGCTTCTTGATATTGCCTTATTTCCAAATTAAAAAAAAAAAAAAAAAGCAGGAGCTACAGCTTCCATCTCAGGGAAGCACCTATGAAGAAAAGACATCCTTCAACACTTAATTTATGTATGTCTGAGCACAGAAGTATGCACAACCTTGAACAGGATGCTAAGAATGTGCCATTGCATTTGTAGCCTGCAGACAGAAAGCACAATGTCTCCTGTCAGTGCTGGTGGCCAAGAAAACATTTAGTGCCGTAGTGCTGAAAGAGTCCTCACCCTCCTTCTGGCCCATCCAAAACCTAGGTGGCTGGTCCAAGCTAACATGCAGGGTCCCCAAAAAGCCAATGGGAAAGCATGTCTGGAGGACAGTTTCTCCTGTCCCAAAATGGTTGCTTTCAGATTGGTGTGGTCAGTCTGCACTTGGCAGTGGTGTTTGCTTCCTACACTAAAGCAACCTAAACAACTTTGCTCAGGAAAGAGAAGCAGCTGGAGTTTCATATGCTCAGGCAGATACACTTCTAAAGAGGTTTAACCCCATGCTGTCATTAGGCCACCAGTCTAAGCAGAAACAGCACAATTGTGGAAAGAACCAGCAAATTTTGTCCTAGTTACTAAGATTAATATACACAGTACTACCTACTCCCGGCCACAGACCATGCTGACTGTTGGAAACATGGCTATGTTCTTTGTTCCCTCCCAAAGCAGACAGGGTCACCAGGTCATATGGTGAGTGGGAAAAATGCTTGAGGGTATGCCTGCAAGTATGAAGTGGATAAAAATTCCCTTTCATCAGTTAAAGCTGGTTTAAGTTCTCTGTGATGAGACTTCTGGTTGAAGAAAGCAGGCTGTTAAATCCTCCACTGAAGATAAGGGAAAGGAAAAGTGTGCTGGGATTGGTAAATGATCTGAGCAAAGCATAAACAGACTTCCATTATTAGGCCATGGGCTTGGTCATAAATGTGAATTATGCATTCCATGCTTTTGGGGAAGAAGGGATGATCAAGAGGTGGCAAAAAGTAGGATTTAGAATACCCAATGAGCCAAAGCTCCACTTTCATCCTTCCACACATGGTGAGCCACCATGGCTAAAGGAGAGAGGTCCAGGGAACACTGGTACTCTGTGGAGAAGATACCAAGAGCTGAGGAGTTCAATCAGAAATCACTTGTTGGCCATGTCATTTGCAAAGGGGTAACATCTGGTAAAAATTTCCTCAACCAATGTAAAAAAAAATGTTGTCACTGTGGAATACTGCAAAGACTGAAATAAACTTGCTTAATACAGTTAGGATTTTTCTAGAAGAACAACTCTTCAAAGGATGACATCCCTTTATTGACACTGAAATATTTTGCACAATGGCATTTTTTTCAACAAATGTCTAATGAAACACAGGGGCTGCCTTTCTGCCAGGGCAACCACCCAAACACGGATTATGGCTCTGCTGCAGTCTGCCCCAGATTGCCACAGCCATTCAGACTGTCTCAAAGCTGGACATCTGGGACTTTTAAGGTGCACAATTCCAACATATTCCTGTCATGTTCTAACTTCAGGACTAGGAACCCTAGAAGCATACCAGCTCCAGACTCCCACAAGGGATTGCCTGGAAAGCCCCTGGGAGCTTATGGGATTTCCACTTCCCCTCCACAGACTGAATGGATCTTTCTATCTCAAATTCACTGCAGGTGCCACCATCTGTATGCCTTGAGCTCTTCATCTGCCCAGTGCAGCTGAGTGAGAGCAGGGAGTCTGAAATTCCCAGGCAATCAAGCCACTTAGGCTTCTGTAAACAGTTACTGACTAAAAAGCACTTTTTACTGTGATTCTACTCTTTATCTGTCCTCAAATATTTCCTTTTGAAATTTCCTCTGTTACTTTTTACATATTTGTTCAGAAGAATTTTTCATAATTAGGATTACATAATAATTTAAAATATTTTATCCAACCCATAGTTATCAAGCACAAGAAGCAAGGGATTAGAAAAATCACTGAGGACAAAAGGATGCTTTTCACTGTGTACCAGTCAGAGGGGTTTGTCCCCATTTTATTGGTTGAAGTAGTCCAGAGGAATTAAACAAATAGTTAATAGTTATGGAATTTGAGTGAAGTCCTCAAATAGACTGAATAAAAATATTTGTGTTTATCTGACTTTGAAGCAAATTAACATTTATTTAGTAAAAATTTAATAGGAGTGTTTTCCCTTTGTTGCTAGTACTTATTTCTACCAATAGAACATACTGGCTTATTTAAAATACAAATTGAAAGATTGAACTGATCACCTGAGATATTATCATAGTATAATATCTTTTCTGTCAAGATAATACTCCATGAGGATTTTCACTGGAGGCATTTGTGAGAAAAAAGGGCTCATCTGAATGGTTCCATGGCAATTACTGTCTGAAGAGGAATGTTTAGACCAATGGTCAAAGTTGATGTTTTGCCTATTTGAAAATTATGCCATTTTCATCCCTTTCTTCCTACTTATCTTCCCTCCCTCAGCCTTCTCACTGTCTCCCTGAACATGCTTGTAGCTCCTTGCAGTTGTCAAGGTGCTCTCATCAGCAGTTCCCAAAGTCTGAACCTGTCAATTTGACCACAAGACTATTCTAGATACATTAATTAAACCCAGATGCCATCAGTAGAGCACGTCTCCCTAGGAACAAAGCATGGCCCTTGCTTGTTAATTTTTTTATAGAAGGCCAAAAAAATGATAGGAATCCTCTGAATCAGACCAACATATAGATAATTTTGGAACAGCTGTGAATTAATGTTTTGGCTGAAGATGAGATACGGAATTATTGAAAGCCACACAGAGTCATCATCTCAAAAGAAAAAGAAGTGATTCATTTTGTTTAAGGCTCATCATATAATTAGATACCTTGTGTATTGGATTCGCATGGCAAGTTTTGGTATCAGGAGGCTGCAGAGGTGGCTTCTGTGAGAAGTTAACAGAAGCTTCTCTCAAGTTCAACAGAGCCAATGCCAGCCCTCTCCAGGACAGACCCACTGCTGACCAAGGCCAAACCTATCCATAACAGTGGTAGCACTTCTGGGATAACACATGTAAGAAGTATGTGTGTGTGGTGGGGG
>JAOXXN010000001.1:84516902-84557704 GCA_026770055.1 Myrmophylax atrothorax
TGGCTTTGACTGACATTCAGCTTCATGCCAGAGACAATTATGAAGATAACTTCACCTCATCCACTACCTTTACACAGGCATTTGAGAAGATACAGGCCTGGACATGGACTGTAAGATCCCGAGCTGGTATGATGCAGAAGCCCTGTAGATTTACGGTTATTGTGGGAAGAGGTATATTGCCAATGCCAACATCTCAGTCTGCCCTTGTCCAACAGATTTCAAGTAGTTCCAAGCCATGGTTCACTCAGCTGAAGAAAAAGATGACTTTTAGGCAGGGTCATCACTTTTTTGCAAACATACCTCAAAAAGCAGTGAGTCTTGCTGTGTCCATATCAAGGAAAAAAATTATTCATACGCTTAGTGTTTATGAAGTGAGTTCTCCATTTTTACACTGCTTTATTGTTAGCTAATATAATGTTATACTGCAATCTTCATCTCAGCACCTCAGTCATATGTTTTGGTGTCTCTCAGTGTTTGCATACCAAATGGAGAAAATAACTCCTTGCCCTTATGCTTTATCTGTGTTGTCTCCCACAGGAGACAGTTCAGGGTAAGGAATTACTGTTATTTTATGTATTGAACAAGTCTGGAAACATAGCATTATCTTACAAGAATTTCTGATTATTCTTTTTGAATGCTTTCTCTCCAAATGTTCCAAATTCTTGAAGCAAATAGTTTTTAACTGCTAAAATAAGTTCTTGTTTCCTGTCAACATTTCAAAACAAGAGAACAACTTGGGGTTTTGTCACGCATTTTTTGGTTTAAAAACCCTGAGATGACATTTCAGAGTAAATGAAAATGTTCTGTTTTAAAAACAGTGTAAAAATAAGAAATTTTTATTTTGACATTTCATGGAAGTGAAAAAATCAAATTTCCTCTTGTTAAAGCATTTTTCCAAATCACTTTTGCCATAATGCTTTTTTTTGAATTTTATTTTTTTTAATTTTTTAGTGAAAGAAGGAAGTGGCCTTAGTATATTAAGTGGTGGGTGTATTGAGTGGTGAGTATATTGAGTGCACAAGGACTGAAAGTGTCCATAAAGCTGGGTCAGACAATGGGGTATTGCTGATATGCAAATGTGGATGTGTAGATTTTGGGTTCTAATATATTTTTGAACAGATTTCTCTATACGTACTTTTCAGTTTAACACTTTACTGATAAGCAGTGTGAGCATTTTACTGTTAGATTTTCAGATAAGAGTCTGCCATTTCCTAAGCTCCCAGCCTACCACTGAAGCAGAAGGGGTTATTTCAGCATTCTACGTAGGAATCTATGACAGATGATGTTACTGCATGGCATAGGGACATTTGCCTTTATTAAGCAGAAGTTGTGGGTTTTCATTGGGCTCTGAAGCTGATGCATAGGAGAGTTTCTTCTGCACCCACTTGGAAGTGTGCATATATGCCATTGGCTGTATATGAGTGTCTCCATTCCCTGTATGACCTTATCCTTGGCTTGGATTACTTTTAGCAAGAGTGCATGTGAACACACACAAATAGACATGCACACCTCCCACACCTGAAGGTTTTGTTTCTTTAATGCAAGAAATCAGTCCTCTGTGATAGCAAGCAAAAGAATAACTGAAGCAACAAGGTCAGAGTGCAGGTGTACAGCTGTGTCCTGTCATTGCCATTTCATACAATTGCAAATTAAGCTATTTTTTTTTCTCCTGTTGCTCAGGTTCCTTTGATACCTAAGAGCCATATTCAGAGGCCAAGAATATGCCAGGTACTGCAGAGACCAGTGCAATGAAACAGTCCTTTTATGACAGAGCTCATAACATAAACACAGGCAAGGGACAACAAATAGATGCAGATAGATAGGAAGAGGACAAGGCACCCACATAGTGGAACTGCAACGTGAAGGTTTTGGCTCCTCAATGTCTGAGCTTCTCTTTACATGTCATGTTGAAAGGAAGAACAGTGACTGAATCTGTGGATGTGCAGGGTGAACAATGCCCAGCCATGAGGAGCATGGAGAGACTTGTCTAAATACCAAACAGATTTACAATAGAGGTTGGTATAACGAATATTTTGGAGAGCTAAGTGAGATCCTTAACAATGAAGAAGTGATTTGTGGAAGGTCGGTGAAGGGCTTCACAATACAGACCAGTTGATCTGATGAGAAGAGAGCAAAGAAGCAGTAGAAGGGTATGGACAGTGAGGAACACCTGGGCAGAGGACTGAGATAATATAATGATGGTTGTAGCAGTGTTCTGATCTGTGCAATTACTCATGAAAGCTGGAGAAAACAATTCTTGTAGAGGTGGCATCACTAGAACTGACAATATGGGTCTAGCTGCAGTCTAACATGCAAATACTAATACTAGACTTTGGAGATGCAAGAGATTGAAATCCTACACATTATTGTGTCTCCAGAAAATTAGTACTAAATGGCTTTTTCTAAAACCAGGGCCTTTGGAAGTCATCCACATTATTACAATAAACCCTGCCCAATATTTCAGAACTTAGAAATGAGATTAGAACTGAGGTCCTATTTCATTAGCTGCTGTACAGCTGTAAAGTTGTATGGCAGCTTCTATTCCCCATTGCTATTTACCTTTTCTCAGGGGCACTGTTGGGATGGGGTATGGAAATCATGAGGAGTAGAAGTATGAAACAAATGAAAAGAAAAATGAAAGAAACATTCAAAGGACCGAAGTGCAGGGAGAACAGATGCAGCTCCTATATGGCTGTAGAGACAGAGGATCTGAAAGATTCAGCACAGAGGAAGGAGTTCCTTTTTAGAGCACAGAAAACACCCCAGTGAGCTCAAATGGGACTGTGGGCCCTTGCTTTCACTGCCTGTGCAGCTGCTCCTTCCAGCTTGAGTGGGTTGACTCCTCCCTTGTTATTCCCTTGTGCTGACTGTAAAGCATATTTGAATAGTAAAGAGATTTGCAATTAAGAGAAATGCTTCAGAATGCTGAAAAAGCTCTTGTTGTTACAGAATATATATTTTATTGTCTTTTTTCCTTTTTTTTTTAAGTCATTCAATTAACAGTTAATAATTTAGAGGGTGATCAACTGCTTTTAACAAGCACAGAGATTTGATCCTTAGGTCTTCTAGCTAGCAAATAAGAAGGCAAGGAGCCTGATTAATCATTGGTAAGAAAGCTGTTCCCTGGGTACCTTCATACTGTTGTGATGCTGAGAGGGAATGACCTAAAAAACCGGAAGTGTTTGTAATCCAATGCTTTTCTTTTTACTGAGTGATCTCAACTGCACCTTTGCTTTGTCCATCATTTCCTCTTTTTGTTCTCAGGCCCAGGCAGGAAAGGCTGAGGGACAGCAGATGGTAGGCTGACTGTTGCTCAGTTTGGAAAGCAGCTCCTGACATTTGGCTCACACCTGCCAGCAGACTCCATATACACTTGTTTATCCTCCTCTGTACCATATGTTTCCATGCAGAATCAGTTCCTATGATCTATTGCATTATTTCTATCACTCCTATTATGGTTGTCACTGAGCATTTTACAGTCATTAATGCATTTACCCTTTTGCGTAGGCATCTAATATCACCCACTGTGCAGATGGGATCCGCAGCTCCTCAAAAGTCTCATTGAAATCAACGGGAAGGAAACATATCTCCAGGGGCTGAAAGTATGGGAGAGCAAATTGCATGCTCAGTTTCACCCAAGAAATTTGCAGTGAAGTGAGGAAATTCCTCTTTTGGATCCTACATGGATGTTTGAAGTGCTGGAACTTTCTTGATTTCTAAACACAGAGCTGTTCCCTGCTTTTGCAAACCCAGCAGAACTGTGGTTGTTGGTGCACAGTCTTTCTACACACTTTGCCAGTAAAACCCCATCTTGCAACTCTCCACGTTCTCACCAAGGAACATGGAAAAAAGATGCTGTCCTTGTCACAATATACAATTTAGAAGTTAGTTAAAAGCCCACTGGCCCAATGATAGCAATCAGCTCAAAAATGTTCTGTCCAAATGAAAAAAGTTGGTAAGGACCAAAAAATGTGCTTCTGCTGCACTGGTAACTGGTTTCTCCTGCTTCCTCTATTCTTTGTATTCACAGAAAATAACTTCTTTTCAGCCCTTCTGATTTAAAGTCTATGTAGGAGAGGAACAGAGCTTTTTAAAATGTACTGTATGTACCTATCAGTCACCTGCTTATTAATTATAACTAAAAGCATGATTAATCTGTCATGGATAAGGCTGCTAAGTAACCCTAATCATGCTAATGCATTTCTGTCACTTATACAAAAGGCAGCATTATTATCAGTTTTCACATCCATAT
This sequence comes from Myrmophylax atrothorax, assembly GCA_026770055.1. Lineage (NCBI taxonomy): Eukaryota > Metazoa > Chordata > Aves > Passeriformes > Thamnophilidae > Myrmophylax > Myrmophylax atrothorax. The sequence continues at coordinate 84,521,155 of JAOXXN010000001.1, forward strand.
GTACTAAAGCCCATATACACAGCAGCTGCAGAGCACTGGTGATGTTCTTTCTGCCACAGAAAGGAGGAGGTTGCATCATGCATATCTGTATTGCCCCCACAGTACCTTGCAGTGATTTATTTCCTCAACACTAGAATGATTTAATGAGGTTATTATTGCCTTTTAAGGCTGATACCAACTACAATTATGAGAATTTTTCAAGGGACTCATAACGACTACAACTGAAATTCCTCTGTGGAGTTTCATGCTGAGGGGTCAGCATGAGGACCAAGATGCTACTCATGCCCTGCAATGAGTGAGAGCTAAGAGTTGCTTAGGTCTTATACAAGTGTCAATGTCTAAGGAAAACAATTCTTTAGATATGGCACATCATAATTCTTTCTCTTCTGTGTTCCTTTTCTCTGAATATTCAATTGATCCCCTTTTTAATAGCCTGGATGTTGGAAAGTTAATTTCCAAGCACCAAAGTCGAGATTTGTAACCACACTTGAAACTCTCATGCATCCATCCTGTTGAGCAGTCAATACATGGATATGCTAAATCACAGCTAAGCTACACTACTAAAATTTTAAAATGTTCTGAAGAAAATCTTTTCACATAAAAAAGTTTTAAAACTGACACCTCCAGAAGACTAATTGTGCCCTGTGATATTAGGAGCAGAAGACAGGTAGGTCACCCATTGAATGAATCATTCCACTGGTGCCTGAGTGACCTGCAAACACTTGATGCCCTATTTCTGGATATTTAAAGTATGAAGAATACAATCATTGGACTCATTAAATAGATAATATATGTATCATATACTTATAATGTTATAGAAATACATATATATTTTATTATATATAGATTTAAGCTATATTAATTTCCTCCCTCCTCTTATGTATTAAATGTATACGAGGAGAAAAAGCCCGACTTCAATTTTGTCTTTTTACAGCTGCTAGCTTTTTTTGTTAAATAAGGTAAAGTTTCATATAAGAGTTTTGGTGTGATCTGCCTGAAACTAAAGAATTTCACTGCATGATGATGTCTGCAAGTTGTAATTTGCATCCCTCAGTGACCCAGATGAAAAAAAACATTTTGGTTTTCATCTAAGTAAGCACCTTGCTGCATTCAGGCAGAGTCTCAGTCAGTAGGTTTCTGAGCATAAAGATTTGTGGAACAGTCCCAAAAGTTTGTCCAGGGTCATAGTTTTTTTGCCCTAAGCATTGCTTCAGTCAAGTTACAGTCAGTGTAGGGGGAGAAGGTAGAAGATTGATGAAAAATTATAAACTGCTCCACAACAAGTGTTGTTTGTGAGGCTTTTAAAGTTCTTTACTTAGCTTTTTATTTAATTGCTCTTTAGTCATCACAGTTTGCTGTAAATGCAGTCCAGTGTAAATTTTTTGGTAGCAATTAACATGTGTTATACTGACACAGAAATTTTTAAGGTCACTATTAAATCTTGGAATGCTGCCCTTAATGTAGCAATTTCATTATTTTCTTGCAAAATTTTGCTCCCCTACTCTTTCTTATTAATAAACATGTTATCCTTCTGTTTGCTTTCCTTTCATTCTGCACAGCTGTACTCTTTTCTTTCATCAAGAAACAGTCACAATTTTGTTTGTCACACTGAAATATGGTTTCTTTCTTCTTTATTTATGAATAGCAGGCTCATATTTTCCTTATGGAATAGAAATTAAAACAGCCCTGACATTTAGAATGGAAAGGAATTGCTCCAATTTATTATAGTTGTGTTAAAATGAGTCACACACTTTTGATCCAAACTTACTGACATATACATCCATATATATTAATCATTATGACATCATTGAAGAACTATTTTTATCTTGTTAATAAATGCATTTGTCAACTTGTCAAGTTATATTAAATCTAGTGAACATACAGACAGGTTAGGAAAGACACGTGCTTTCAAATAATAGCAAAGCTCACTTCTACATGTCTGAAAATGTTGTGCATGTAAAGGCATGTAACATCTTTGCAGTATTGAAATGCAGGTGAAAAGTACACTGTAAAAAAAGAAAAAAATCACAAAATGAATTACATTTACTAAGAAGAATTAAACCTACCTGTCAACAAATGCGTGGTGTAATACAAAGATGGGATCATTTGCAGAGCCTTGTACTTGGGACATGGAGCCGTTCATGTAGATGTGAAGTGCATTATGCAAACCACTTTGTGATGGGTTTGATATTGCAGTCCGTGGATCAGCAAAGCCTGTGGATTCAAGAGGAAACCATATGCTGATATGCCAATGTGTATAATTCTTTTTCCAGTAACAGTGAAGATCAAAGTACCTACTTTCCCTTAATTTACATCCAGCTTTCTAGACAAAGGCTTAGGAAAACTTGTAAAGGGGGCTAATATATTTCAAAGGCATTGCAAGATGACATTAGAATAAGCTAAATTAAATCTCCTACCATGTAGCTAATTCAGCATGTCAGCAAATGTACTACTAAATTGCTTTATATTTTTAAATTTTCTTGTCCATCTTGTCTGGCTGTTAAAAGGCAACATAATCCCTATAGACATTTAGGTATGTAGATTTATTTATGTTGAGAAAATGTATTCACTTTATTTTCATTTGTGATCTCTGTACTTACAGGTTGCTAAGATAAAGCAAGCTATTTTAGCTCATCATACCTTTAGTCATTTATTAATGTTTGTCTCTATAGAACATGTTCTTTTATTGCTAGGAGCCAACTGAATGCAAGCTATAATCTTTACAGAAGGATTTGCAAAGTAATCAATAATCTTTCACAGTCAGACTTACAGAATGGAAGTCTGTGGCTTGCTGTTATTTTGGAGGATGCTTAAAAGTGGGTTTTGAGAAGAGCTTACGTGGATTGTCCCCCAAAGAGGAAATACTGGAAGATGAGTCTCTCCATTAGTTTTTCTCTTGGTAGTTTGTCTATACCTCAGCTCTGATGTTGGTATCTCTACTCAGTGTCTCAACAGCCAAGGACTCCTAGTAAAAGCCAACTCAACCATCTCATCATTCTCTGGGAGTTTCACGGAGAGTAAAAGCAGAAACAGATGTCATCCTCCCAATCTGTTTCTGAACCTGATGCTGGTTCTGCCATTTAGCCCATGACACAAAACCTCCCTGATATGTCTCTTTTGTTTGTTTCCTGAAGATGCATTCCTCTCAGAATTTCTATAAGCTGCAGGATGAGGAAGCACAGTGGACTCACATTAAAACATCTTCACAATTTAGTAATCAAATAAAAAGGGCTGTGAACAATATGGACATTGTGCTGTTCTTCAGTGTTTTTCCAATATCATTGCAGTTTATCAGGTCTACAAGGTGGGGAAAAGAAAAATCTTAACTTTTATCTTTGTGAAATTCCTTATAGACTTTGAACACTTGCTTTATTTACTTATTTGGACCAAGAATTAGTATTTTAATGAGAATCAGTAATATACTTCTGAAGTGATTCTCCCAACAGTCCTTCTATTTCATGCTGTGACTCACATCACAGGGCAATTTCTGAATTTACAGGCTGGATTTATTTTGGAGAAAATCTAAAATGTACCAACTATCAGTGGGTGTCCAGTTCAGGGGACTGAACTACATCTTCTACAAAAGAACCCCTCATGTGTAACATGGAATTCAGGTCCAGACTACCAACTGTTTTGCTCTGAATTTGCTCCTCTCAAAGTGACACAAAATATTAATTGACATGTGGCTAGAGTTGCCTTATGACTAGAGTCATATTCTGAAGTTGGAAACCTGAGTTTTAGATCAAACTGGGACTCTGATCTTCTGTGTGAAATGATTGCATTGCTTAGTCACTCTAAATGCCCTCACTGGGCTTTGTCTTGTCAATTAACTTCTTCAAACAAGGGAAGAGCATCTGGCATAAAACTACTGATAGTTTGAATAAGAATCAAGTCATAACTGTGGCACCTAGAAACCAGGATATCATAATAACTATCCACCTTTCTGGTTGTAATAGTACAACAAAACTTTTGAGAAACTTGCAGAATCACAGAATGTGCTGGGTTGGAATGGACGCACAAGGATCAACCAGTCCAACTTGACAGGACTAGCCCCAAGAGTCACACCATGTGCCTGAGTATCATTCAAACACTTGAACTTGGTGCTGTGACTATGTCTCTGGAGAGCCTGTTCCAGTGCTCAACCACCCTCTGGGCAAAGAACCTTTTCCTAATATTCAGCCTAAACCTTCTCTGACAAAACTTCAGGCCATTCCCTCAGGTCCTGTCACTGGCCACCACAGAGAAGAGACCAATGCCTGCCCCTCTTCTTCCCTTCATGAGGAAGCCAGAATTGAAAACATGGTTAAGACAGTTGGAGGAGGTAAAGTTGGCTTATCAAGAAAGTAAGTTTTTAACATGGAGTGAGTCTGGATTTAGGAAATAAAGAGGAACACATTAACATCTACAGATAAATACAGATTTTGAGTACATGAACTGTGGACCAGGATTCTTTGAAGAGTCTGCTTGGTGACATAAAGAGTAAAAGACAGAAATTCTCAAAGGGAGAATTGGACCCACAGAAATTTGAATGATGTTGAATGCTATGTTACCTAGCTATCAAATCAGTGCAAACAGCAGCATAAAATACTACTTAGGAAGAATGATGTACACTGACAGGCTGTCCAGAACTCACAGAAAACAATGGCAACAATTTTGGCTTTCTTTTCTGATGGCCACAGCACATGGTCTTTGGGATTGGTCAATTTACCACTACTAGGAATTTTCTGTAAATATTAACTGAATATGATATATCTGTATATAGTTCTGAAGCAATTTTTCCACTTATATTTCAATGTCTTGTAAGTATGTTTAAAGGAAGATAAACTTTATTCAGGCTATAGGCAGAATGCTATGTGTTTTGTATCAGGCTTGGGATGCTTCTTAAATTTCTTAATGCATTGCAAACTAATAATTCATAAAAAACCCACCGAATATTCATTGTTTGGACAGTTTTTCATTGAACATCTGCACATGAGCAATTTATTTTAATAATCAAAATCTCTGCAACTGAGACAGCTTTAACAAACCCATCCCCCAACCCAGATAGTTCATGTCAAAAGTGATGTTGTGTTTAACTCTGCACATGAGAAGTTATAATATCTGATTTCTTGTTATGAAAACTCCATATAAATTGTAAAATTAGCAGGAATAAAGCCACAGTGTGGTGTCACTGTATTTTGTTAACATGGTCTTACTCTTTTCTCTCAGACTTTTTAAAAGACTTCAGTACAATCAGCTCTGCAAGATGACATACTATGATAAGAGATGGAGTCACCTAAAAAGCATGTGTGAAAACTTTACAATTTTTTCAGAGTACAGGAAATTTTGCTGAGGTAGCTGCAGTAAAATCACCTCTATAGCAGATGTGAGACTACAGATATACAAGTGTAGTGAGCTGAACTAAGAGCTTCCTGTCTCTACATAGGGGAACTGTACTTCCTCCACCTACCTTGCCCCATGCAGTGCCTTCCTCTCCCATACATTAACTGCACCTCATCAGTTCTCCTGTGAACTGATTTCACACACTGTTCTGGCTGTAAACTACCCTGGAGTGTGAGATGTCAGGTTATTTTTCCAGGCTACTAAGATTTCATATCTCGTATAAGGATATGATGAGAACCAGTGATGGCACCAAAAAAAGGGAGGGAGAGCAGCTGACTAATGGTGGAGGAGACTGCAGTGAGCTGTTAAATCATCTGGCCAGTATAGAAAGCTGTAACATTCAGACATCCTTTTAAACCCTCATTTAATTATGGTGCATTAGAAATAGCTATCAGGGCATACATCACTGAAGTGAAGTTTCCCCAGGGATTTCAATAAGAGAAAAATCACAGTTTTAGGGGTTCATAAACCTGATTCTGCTTCTGCTCATAACACTTTTAATCAGCAACAGTGATTCAGTGGATTTGAAGTAGCTTCACTGGGCCAGGCCAAATTAAATCAGGTAGGGATGTGGACCAAAGTTTGTTATAGGAGAAGCTAATGATGCCACTCAAAATTAGGGCTGCCTGACAGTTTCTAGGATGGTATATAGGCGGTTCTCATTGAACATGCAATTAGGTCAGAAGTATGTCTTCTAATATAGTATTTAATTATACTTACTGGATTTTGCCAACTACTAACAGAGACCTCAGAAGTCTATGTACAGTGAAGTGCAGAGCTTTATGTGTGTTGAAAGCAGGTAGTTTCCTCAGTTGTTCATTTGCCACTGACTGAAGTGCTGTAACTGCACTTAGCAGAGCTTGGAGAGCATTAACACCATTCACTGCTACAGAAAGAGAGGAACCATTCCAACAACCCTATGTCCTTTGATTAGCTTAGGGAACTGCTTAATATCTGTGGCATGCGTACATAATTTAGGTATTTACAACAGTTTTGCAGGTGGTTTTCTTGACTGCAAAACATTTTTTTCTTACAAAATAAATTTCCATTCTGTATGACTTTCTAGGTCAGTGGTAAGGACAGCTGGTACTTTAAAGGTCAAATTCTGCTTTGCATGTTGCATGTTGATAGGATTGAGTACACCCTCAGTCAGTTTGCAGAGAACATCAAGTTGGACGGGAATGTTGATCTGCTGTAGGGTAGGAATAACAGAATCAGAGAATTAGGTTGGAAGAGACCTCTGAGATCATGAAGTCCAACCTATGACCTTACACCACCATGTCAACTAGACTGTGGCACTAAGTGCCACGTTCAATCTTTCCTTAAACACCTCCAGGGTGTGACTCTGGCACCTCCCTGGGAAGCCACTTCCAATGTTTAATCATGATTTCTGTGAAGAAATTAATCCTAATTTCCAACCTAAACTTTCCCTGGTGTAGCTTAGGACTATATCCTCTAATTCTGTCACTAGTTGCCTGGGAGAAAAGGCCAACCCCCAGCTGATTACAACCTCCTTTCAGGTAGTTCTAGTGAGTGATAAGGTCACTCCTGAGTCTCCCCTTGTCCAGGATAAACACCTCCAGCTCTCTCAGCTGCTCTACATAAGGCTTGTGGTCCAGAACTCCATCATCTTTGTTGCCCTTCTCTGGACTCAAGGAAGGCTCTTCAGATTGATCTGGACAGCCTGGATTGATGGGCTGAGGACAATTGTACAAGGTTCAACCAGAGTGCTACAGGCTTGGGGAAGAGTGGCTGGAAAGCTGCCTAGTGAAAAAGGACCTGGAGGTTCTGGTCAGCAGTGGCTGAACATGAGCCAGTGTGCTCAGGTGGCCAAGAAGGTCAATAGCATCATGGCCTATATCAGAAATACTGTGGCCAGCAGGACCAGAACAGTGATCATCCCCCCATACTCAGAACTGGTGAGGCCACACCTTGAATCCTGAATCCAGTTTTGGGCCCCTCACTCCACGAAAAAATTGAGGTGCTGGAGTGTGTACAGAGAAGGGCAGTGGAGCTGGTGAAGGATCTGGAGCACAGGTTTATTGAGGAGCAGGTGAGGGAGCTGGGGAGTGTTTAGCCTGGGGAAAAGGAGCTCAGGGGGGACTTTCTCACTTTCTACAACTACCTGAAAAAGGTTGCGGCCAGGTGAGGGTCAGTCTCTTCTCACAGGTAACAAGCAACAGGATAAGAGGAAACAACCTCAAATTGCCTCAGGGAGAGTTTAGATGGGATTTTAGGAAACATTTCTCGACTAAAAGAGTGGCCGGAACAGTCTGTCCAAGGAAATGGTAGAACCATCATCCCTGGAATTTTTTAAAAAACATGGATATGGCACTTAATGGTAGGTTAATCATCGAACTCAGTGATCTTAGAAGTCATTTCTACTCTTAACAATTCTGTGACTTCATGATTCAGTAGTGGACTTGGCAATGTTAAGTTTATGATTGGACTCAATGTTCTTAAAGTTCTATTTCCACCTAAATGATTCTATGATTCTCTATCTGAGTCCAGCTGAATTATACACTTAGTCCCATTCTCCCTGGGTATGACTTTGTTCTTTAATAAAGTTTTCACATTTTAAAGAATTTCAGGTCAGAAAGATGCATCTACTTTAAAATAGGAGGGAAGATACAAGAATTTTAGGGCCATATCCTTTCAGGTCTTTAAAGTTAGTGATGTTCTTCTAGCTTATGTTCATGTATTATTTCTGCCATTGGCAAATTCACAGAAAACTTTTCAGGGTTAGGTCTTACATATTTTCTCAAGCAGCATTATTACTGCAATCCCTCTAGAGCGAGTAGCTGCAAGATCTGCAAAATTTGACCTAGGGGACCAGAGTAAATGGAAATTTGTGATTATCTAATTTAGATCATGTCATGATCTACTTTTTTTTCTTAAAATTACTCTTACAGTGTTTCAATGTGGTCTATGCTGGACAGTCTTCCTAGTTCTCTAGTAATGACTCTTTGCAACTTGACAGCACTTTCTTAGTGTGCAGCATAAATTTACCTAGAGGTTGAGGTTTGAGCTGGATGGGGATTTTGGCTGTAGGCAGAAACTTTTTCAACTAGAAGTTTCCTGTTGGAAAACTTCATTTTGAGAAAACTTTTTTCATTATCCATTCTATATGGATCGCTGTGAAAATACTGAGAAAAGTTTTCCAGATGAAAATCTCTCATTTCAGAAAAAAAAAAAAAAAAGAAAATGTCCTATTGAAATGAAATTACATTTTGAAATGTTTGAAGTTTTATTCCATTATTTCATGACAGAATAGCAATAATAATACATAAAGGAATGCTATGACATAGCTTGGCTTGATACCATTTGTCATGAGTTAATTCATGAAAAATGAAAGTGATGTATAGTTGTAGGATTTTTTTTTTAATGTTCTTTTGTCACTTTTTGCAAAACATAGAAGGCATTAATTTTCATTTGAAGTTGCCATGAATAAATTTATTTCAACTGTAGAATCTTCTCAAAAAGAAAAAGAAATTGTAAGTTTTTCAGCCATTCCTTATTCCTTGAAAGTATCATTCAAGGTGTAACACCAAAACTGAACTGAACCAAAAAGCCAAACTATTTAATTTGCAGGAAATTAATTCACTTCTGATCTTACCTGATGCTTTTACGCTAGGCTGAACTTCTGTTCTCTTATATCCATGAAATTTCCAATCTACACAGTTCCCCAGTTAGTGCCATGAATCAACAAACCCTATTTAAAATAATTGCTTGCAGGGGCAAAGTGTAAACTGCTTTTAACTTGTTTTTCATTCAAAGCAGAATCTGGCTTGTCCCAGAGTGAGAGGGCTACTCATGTACATGGCCTCATAGGGATGGGGTTTTATTGAACAATATTGACCTTTGCTGTTTATGGCTGTTGTGACATAAATTCTTCAGTGTCATAATTTATGTCTCTGCAGCAGCACTTCATGTTAGTCAAAACCAGAGATTCAGCCTGCATTGTTATGATCTGCTCATATTGAGCTAATTGCTCCTTTGAAGGATAAAAGTTTTAGTCTTTGTTCCAGTGCACTGAAAAGGAAGAGCATATAGTTTTGCCCAGAAAATCTCCTATATGATCACAGGTGTTTTGCATTACAGAACAGAAACTGAGGAGTAAATCTCACATTAGTGTAAATCAGGAACTGCTAAATTACAGTCATTGGCTTGGTTCTGATCACCTTTCACATACCTTGAGTAATTCCAATAAAGTCAATAGACTTACTTTGGATTTTCTTTGGATCTAATTGAGATTAGAATTTTACCTTAGTTGTATTGGCACAAAATTTTGCAAGTAAGTAAAGAAGGATTGAAAAGCTTAGGATTGAATATTAGGAACTATAAAGTGTTAACAGGCTTATAAAAATGCTGTCATGTAGAAGTGGGCACTGGCACAATGGAAGTGGTCAATTTAAGCTTGGAATCTTTATACAACAGAAAACTAAGCAGGCCATTTATAAGAAAGGAATTAATGCAATATGAGGGGGGTTTGGGCAGAAAAATTGGTTTAAAAACTTTTCACAATCTTTTTCAACATTAGCAATGAAGTCTTGACTTCAAATTGCAATTCAGTATATTGCTAGCTAAATAAGTTAGTTGAAAGAAATGTTTGTGGTTCTATAGTGTAAAGCTGAATGTTGAAATAATTCAGGTTAAAAAATAAAATTAAAAAAAAATCCCACAGAGTGTGCCTTTGCTTTTGCTTACAGTACCAGGAGCGTGATGGTAGACTCTCAGTATTTCATGACATACTTCAATTTTTTTTCTCTACTCCTACTACTCCACCTTTTTCATCTGTCACATACTTTATTGAGTAAAATGTAGGTGGACTCTACTCAGTTATGTCCCATTTTTCTTTCCTATACTTCATGTTTCTGTTTTCAATGACAGAAAGCACAGCTATGTCCAGAGATGGAGTCAATTGTTGTCTGAATTTCTGACCATTTCTAGAAAGGAACTGGTTTACTTTTCTTTTCCCAAGAAAGCTTTATGGCATTCCACACCATATTATGACTAAGATTGAACACATTAGAAGATTTGTTTTCTTAGAATAATAGAATGGTTAGGGTTGGAAGGGACCTTAAAGATCATGTTGTTCCAACTCCTCTGCCGTGGGCAGGGATGCCACCCAGTAGATCAAGTTGCTCAGGGCCCCATGCAACCTGACCCTTACATTTCCAGAGACAGAGCATCCACCCCCCTACTGAGCAACCTGTTCCAGTGCCTCACCATTCTCTGAGTAAATAATTTCTTCCTAACATCTAATCTAAACCTTCACTCTTTCAGTTTAAAACCGTTGCCCCTTGTCCTGTCATTATTTACCTGTATAAAAAAAAATCCCTCTCCCTCCTTGTCATAAGCCCTCATAAGACACTGGAAGGCTAAGCCTCCTCTTCTTCAGGCTGAACAACCCCAGCTCTCTCAGCCTGTGAGATGAAGCAACAGAAGAGTTGCTTCATCCCTCTGATCATCTTCATGCCCTTTTCTTATCTTCACTCCAACTCTTATATTGCACTGTTATGCCCTTACACAGTTCCTTGCAAGCCAAAAGCTCTGGGACATCAAAAGTAGATTACATTTAATTCACCTGATATATGATACTGTAGACATATTTATTTATAAATGTACATTGTGTTATCCTTGCTTATTAGCAATTTTGCAAGATTCAAAAGAGTTCAGGAGACAGAAAGTGAATAATTTCTTTCAGTAAAGAGCTGTTTACTAGCAAATTAGAAAAATTCAAAACAGGTTTCATAGATAATTAAGATAAATAACTAAGTGCTGGAAATTATACTAAGGGTCAGTTTTGAGGGCTAACCTATAATAATCCCCATTATTTAGAGTTTGGAAAGAGTTCACAGTGTAAGGCTGTAGATATAACATGACAATCATCAGCATCATCTTTCACCCTTATGTCCAGCCTGGTCCCTGGCAGACTGAATTCCAGGGCAAACCTGTGACATGGCAATGGTTATGCATGGTTATGCACATGCAGATTATTAAATGACCTCCTTTTCTGCAGTGCTCTTTTGGTTTGGTTTTTTTTTTTGCTGTGCCTGGTGCTGAGTCTAGCAGGAGACAGGATCTCCTAATGGATGGATTTAGGATCTGATCTATTCTATTGTTTCTATCTTCTTATTGACTGTCTTTAATGTGGTTCTTTCTGTTATTCCAGGTGAAAGCATAACTTTTTCTTTCTTTTTCTTCATGGAATCAGTTCAAACTGCCCAGAGATTAAAGACTCTAGCCCCAGAGAGAATCAACAGAAATGGAAATGGCATAACAGAATAAAACATGTTACCTTCCAAAGTGTTTCGGAAACTGTAATTAGCCATTTTATCCATGGGTCCAGATTCATACTGAGTCAGTGACAGGCAAAATTCAACATCAGCTGAGGATGGGAGCCTTGGAGTCCTTGATTTATCATGGTTTCCAGGATTTCGCCTTATAGGCCCCTCACTTGTGGCATTGCATAAAGCCTGTTGGCTGTTGTACTCCTCAGACCGAGTACAAATTACCTGTACAAAACACTTTTTATTAGAAGAGTTGCAATTTTTTAAAAAATAAAACCAAAAGCAATACTTTGATTATTTTTAAGAGCAAATAAAATGTATAATAGGTTTGTTTCAAGAATATATATTATTTTTTATATTTTCTCTGTATGACTTGAATATAAGCTGGCCATTTCATAGAAAAAAACCCTCTACTACAGTACATGTTTTAAAGTAATACACTAGTCTATATCTGAAACTACTCAGCAGACTAAGGCATCAAATCTTATCTGTGCTCTCAAAAACTCACTGAGGTTAAATTCAGCATTACCCACCAATGCAGCAGGACACTGAGTTAAATCTGCTGCTGCTGCTCTAAATGGAGGCCTTTTGGCTTCATCAGACTACTGAACGAAGCCACAATGACAGATTTTTCTTGCCTCACAGTAAGAGGGGGAATTGTTGTCTTGAAATATATAAAAAAAAATTTTCATTATGAAAATATGTGTCTGTGCTTTGTTAGTCTAAATGGGCACCTACTTCTACTATGTCTCAATGATGTACAAAATGGAAAAAGTTGCTATTGTACTTCCTAGAAATGTTCTAGAGATGAAACATATAATACCAACTGAAATTCTGTTGTGATGGGTATTGGTAGTGATGGGTATTGGCAAAGGATCTTAAACAGAGAGATAGATACAGATATAAAATTCTATCAGAATACAGCATAATTCATATAAATATTCTCAGTCCACAGACAAAATCCAGTTACAATGGCAGAACAAGCCATTATTGACCAGATGACCTGTAGAATATGTCAGTCCAGTTTGAGACTCCTGGAAGAACAAGATAGTTCAATATAACTTCAAATGGTAGTCACCTAATTTTGTCTGAGTCAAGTTCCTTCACATTTGCCACAGGTTGAATTTGCCCTGACAGACTGTAAGTGTTGCTAAGGAGCTGCTCAATATGTTTTTAAGGTGCAGTAATTTATTTGTGACCAAAGGATGTGGGTCTTCTGATCACCATAAGTTTTCCTAGTAACTATCACTGCATCCCCTACTTGGCCAGAGAAGTGATTAAAATAAGAGTAAAATAGAAGGAGGATTTTTCCCCCCCCCATATTCTGGTGCAGTAAAACTACAGGGAATTATGACAAGGCCTAACGTCTATTTCTACTTTCTATTCAGAACTTGCCTGACATGGAGTTAGGATGGAGGGTGGAGAAAAATGTAATAACACAATGACAAGCAGAAGATGAGACTAGAGGGTTTTCTGCGTGTGTCTAGTGTTACAATTGGTGAGTCTATGAGAATGAAACAGAGCAACAGTGGCTCAAAGTTCCCAGAAGTCGTTTTATATCCCTAGCAGGTGAGGCTGAGGCTCTGTACCACACTCATTGTCTATTGTTTTGGTTTTCTTCTAAAAAAAACCCCCAAAGAAGTAAAACTTCAAACCACCAGAGATTCCTTCAAAACAGAGGACTCTGCAGTTAGCAAGTAATCAGTATGGTTAATGAGAAGTTTGTGCGGGGAAAGAACAGGTCTCATTAGTGAGTGAGACATCATAAGGGAAAAAACCTAACACTGATACCTTAACTTCTTTTATCCTTAAGTTATATTTCTATTTCATGGACCAGAACAATGGACAACAATCATCTCTGTTTTGAATGAGGTGGAAGAACCTGAGATTTCTTTGTTAATGAAAGAAGCAAGTCGGAGATTCATTTCACCAGTACTAGCCATGTACAAATCTCCAGATTGAAGGAACATTTAAGGATAGTCTCTGCAGTCAGGAGAGAGAGAGGCATCTCCTGAGTGTGATTCAGTCCTCCCAAACCTCCTGATAAGTGAGATGTACTTACCTCTAGGGGTGCCTAACTCTCTCCATTGACTAAGTCAATGAAATAAAATGAGTAAAAAAATCAATGCAGAAACTGTCTCTGGACTGCAGTTAGCAAGGGAAGGAAAATTAAGAGTGTTCAACTTAATACTCTGCTTTTGCATTAGAATGGGCTGAATTACACCCTGGAGGCACAGATGTGCCTCTGAAATAACTAAAGATGGAGCCAAAGGCAAGTTACTTTGCTGCCAAACTAACTTTTGAATGAGTGGAAAGAGATGAGATGAATCCTTTTGTAAGTCATTTGACAAAAAAGTTCACAGAAAATGTTTGATGAAGCTGGTGATATAACATAGAGTTCTTAAGAATTTTGAATTCTTAAATGATAAATATTCTATGAATATCAATATCATGAACAAATTATTCTTATCTTTTGGGGGGTAGATAAGAAAGCTTAATAGAGAAATTCATCCCTGGAGACTGCTCTATTAGCTGAAATCTGCCCTAGTCTGTTAAAGCACTTGAGGTGCCCTTGGAGGCTTAGGTAGTTGGCTAGCAGAGAGTTTCACATGCAGATTCCCCCCAGAAGCTCACCTAGTAGGTCAAGATTGTACCTGTATGAGGGGCTGAGGTCAGGGTTCTGCCTTTAAGGAGTATCTTCTAAGAATCCCCACCAAAAAGGGAGAGGTAGTGACAGGGAGAGACCTACAATTATAAACAACAAATGTAGCTACAGTGCTGTTTTTATGATTCATTTGTGTTACTGAGAAAGTTTATTCCATTAGAAGGAAAATAGGGGAATGATTCAGAAGACGCTCTGGTAATTTCTTTGTTTATAAAAATGCACCATTCTGTGTCCCTAGAAATGCATTAGTGAAGAAGGCAAATGTCTTTGCTGGTGAAGTTCAACCCATTTCTTAGTTCTCACTTGACTCACAAACTACCTACATGTGGATTTTCTATTTAGAAATTTCTCCTATGGGCTTTATCTAGGTTTGTATCTTCTGGGTTCTCTGCCCTGCCATCTCCTATTTTTCATCCTTTCCCCACCACCTGGGGGATATATCCCCATTGTGTCTGAAAAGGAATCACATGCTGTCTTCAAGACTGGGTTTTCAAATATTCGGACAGGTAATCTTCAAGCATGAGTTCAAATATATCTATCAACAGAGGAACTTTCCCCTTTGTCCTGTTTATCTGTTTCTGTGGGATTTAATGTAACTGTTAATATCATAAGGCTTATAAATTGTTAGAGTGCTAATTTATTCTATTTATGTCTCAGTGTAGCCCTCATTAACGGTTTGTCTAACCAGATGCATCCTAAACAGAATCCAGGTGCTGCAACATAGTTGGTAAGTCATAGTCAAGAAATCCCAATATAAGTGATAGGAATGAAAATGCTTGTCTATAACCTTCTGCTATTTTTTTTTCTTTAACTAAAAATTAAGGTCTGCTCACAAAATTAATGAGGATGCTTTTCAAGAAAGATTTAACGTAGGTGGTGTCATGGGTCTATTCTGAAACTCTGTTTTGCTGTTTTATCAGTCATGTGATGTGTAAGTGGTAACACAACAAAGATCATTCAAATGGTTCTTTTTGAATGTAATCTGCATGAAGCATACATAAAATGGGTCACATCATTGCCTTCTTTTTGTTTAGCAGGAATACTTTCTACTGGAAAGATATTGGTTTAAAACAGGACTTTCTGCTCCCTTTCAGAACACTCCTCAGCAAATTTCTCAGTTGATTCTGGATAAAGCTTCAAATTCCAACTGCACCTGCCTTCATAAATTCACCAGCTCCAGAGAAACTGTTAGGAATATATTCCCAAGGAAAAGCTTATGTAAGTAGTGAGCAGAGGAATTGCCAGTAGATGGCAGTCCAGAATATGCAGCATCGCTTCTGGACCTTGTGGCACCCAGCAAAAATATCCCTCCGTGCATTGCAGTGGAGATCTTGAGCACAGCTCTTTGGAGTGTTTCTTAGAAAACAGACTTTAAAGGCTACTGTCTCACACCTTTCACAAAAGGGAAACCCTTTTCTCTTTTAATTTGCAACTGCTTGCACAGGCCAGGCACGGTGCCAAAATAAAATGAACTGCATCTTCAGCGATGTTCAGTCCTTCAGTCTGCTGCTTTTAAATTCAAAGCTTTGGGGGATTTTTTGACAAATTCCTTGGGGCTACATTTTGCTTATTAGATCTGCAGTCACAGAGGCATTCAATACTGTTGAATACTATGAATTCAATAATATATACCTGAACACTTGGGAAAGGGTAGTTTTCTACAGTATTGAAATAGGTGCTCACTTACAGACTGATTTGAAATTCCACAGTTTGTTGGGGCAGTAGATCAAAGGGCTAATCCATACCTTTTTTTCCTTTAGAACTTATCTCTTGCTCTGCTTCTCTTCTGAGCCCACTGAGCAGAGGTCTGCCCTCTCCAGAAACTATACCAGCATATTCACACTGTGTAGTGTTCCAGATTAAATAGCCTAAAAGAACCACTTCAGACTACAGTCAGAGGAACCACTTGTCTTGCTGATGTATGCTAGCCAGAGAGATGTGATGTGGGCACTTCATGGCCTTCCTTGATGCATCCCCATTTCTCTGTCCTGCGTGAAGTCTAGACTCCTGAGCTGGAGCCTTGGGTCCTGTTATGTAGCCAAAAGACATTTTGCACTGATTCACTGTCTTTCTCCACTTATTTTCACATCCTTCCTTGGGAATGGCATTAAAGCACAGCTCCCACACTGGATTTAAATTATTTGGCAGTTGTAAAGAGGTTTAATTTTTACTCTTTGTTTGCCTTCAGTAGGACCTGGCATAATTTAATCCTAATTAAGTGATATCCAGAAGCCATTTATATACCAAAGTAGGAAAACGCAAGGAAATTCCCAGAAAAGGTGCACCAGAAGAAACTGTATTTTGGGACCTTGCTTTTATAGGTAGAGCTTTGAAAGATGTATATATAGCAGAGCAAAAAATTTAAGAGATAGTGTGTATTTATATTTGATCTTTCATCTACTGCTGAATATTGGCAGGAATAGAAAGGTAAAACAGGCAGAGGACCAAACAAAAAGAAGATTTGGAAAGCAAAGATTTGAAGAAATTCTAAGAAACATCTTATGCAGGGATAAGATAATCATCTTTCTTCCTATTATGTTACATGCATTAAGTGGAGGAGCTGTGAAACTCAAGCTAAAAGGAGATGAGACAAACGTGAAGTGACAGCACTGAAACAAACCCTGGGCCTTCAAGGTATTTTCTCAGCCTTCAGTAAAAGCTGGCTGAGTTTAATCTTTTTGCATGGAGGGAGCCCAGAATTGGAGGGTAACATATACTTCATCCAGCACCTCAAAATGGTGCTGGGCTGGAGTAGAAAACTCTGTTAACAGTTACTGCTGAAGTATTCATTTACACTTTCTGGTTTGATAGATTGTGATTCCCTGCTCTCCAGCTGTCTCCATGTCTACCCTGAAAGCACTTAGACACATCTCTCCACACAGACATGGTAGGTTTCCTTTTCTGGCAAATTATTAACAAAATCCAATTTTTATAAAATTCCTTAGCTATTAATTTATACACCTCTGAAGGTGTATATTTTACATGACATGACTCCTGAGCAAGCATGGTTGTACACTGGCAAACAGCCAAGCCACCACAGACCAAACTCCACTGTCACCCACTCATGCTCCCACGGATGGTGACTTACAGGGAAAGAGAAAAGCTGAGGATACCCGAGTGGCTGCTCCTGGTATGCACAAATCCTGATACCCTTGGACAGTGGTACTGATGTGGCACTTGAAGAGGTACCTCTTTCTAACAGGAAATATTTCAATTTTATAATCCATGCAAGAATATAATTAGAGACTAATCTTTATAAACTTTTCCTTTACAGTTACTTGCTCCATTTGGGCTGTTGCTTTTTAATGCACCAGCCTGTAACTGGCACCAAAACCTATTAAGTTGCAATAAAAAATAAAGTCATTGTGTTCATGGGATCCTCAGGTATCCACAAGCAAATGCAAGTAAGATTTTGGCTGATTTAAGAATCAAGACGTGCTGGCTTCTGGTGTTTTTATTTTTTAAAAAATTCCTGCAGTTTTTAAAGATGAATGTTTTTAAATAATGCTTCAAATGATGCTGTCAGACTATTCAGCAATACAACTCTCTGATAAGCTGTGCTTAGAATTAAATAGCTGTGTCTGAATAGCTGAATTTCCTATTTCTTATTAAGTCATATTTTCAGGTAATGGATCTAAAGTGCTATCATTATTAGTTCAGGAGCATGATATCCATTTTCTATTTGTGTAACTTTTTTCTCTTTTGTAGTAGCTTTGTTTTCGTGGTTCTGCAGGGTGATAGAAATGAAGTGCTAAGGGAAATTCTCCATGCTTGCAACAAAGAATTGGCTGCAGGCTTACACCAGCACATCCTACAACAGCCAGCTCTCCACGTTATGCAATTGCTTCTCTCAACTCTTCGCAGAGACAAAATACAAGGGGCTGCTGTTGATGGTGTTGCCTTCTTACCAAACAGCAAACTAAAACAGCACTTACATTCTATGACTTCATTTTCTTCATCATATGTCTGGCATACTGTGGAGATTTCCTAGCTCTAATGTTAACTACCAGAGGAAAGGTTCTGCTTTTATTTGCAGAGACTTTTTATGCATTTGCAACTCCATCGACTTCAGTTATTTTTCAAAATTAGTTCTGGTGCAGAAAAGAATTTCAACTTCTATTATTTAGAATCATAAAACAGTTTTGGTTGGAAGGAACCTTTAAAGGTCAGGAAGTCCAACCCCCTGCCATGGACAGGGACATTTACAAATAGATTTTTTTTAGCAAATCCATTATCTTGAATAATTGTAGAAAAGGGCACTAAAACAAAAAAAATTCAAAATGTCATGGAAGATCTCCAATTCCTATATAGTTTTCCATTATTTCAACATGGAATTACAAAAATTGTTAAAGCATTAGTATGTCTCATGAATTCCTAATGCTGGATGCAACACTTTAATTATCACAAATAAGTAACTGAACACATGAAAAAATCCTTCCCACCTACCCTACAACATGAGCCAAGCAAAGAAATGAAACCAGTAAAGATTCCTGATAGCCTTGCTTGTAAAAAAGAGTCAGGAATCAGAAGTGTGACTTAGATGACAAACATGAGAAAAATGTGGCTGGATAATTCACTCACTCAGCTAAGTGGTAACAGCAGCATGTTGAAGAAAAAGTAAGGTGAAAGCAAGAATTTCAGCATGTATCCATGGGTATCTGTGTTGTCATGGCAACTCCTCAATGGAATAAAGTATTTTCTCCTTTCTTTGGTATTAAAAAAAAAAAAAAAAAGAGGGTTGCTGTTCTGCAAATAGGCACTTTACCTTTTTTAAAAATAAATCTATAACCCTTTCCTTACATAGCAGGCATTGTTTTGTTATGCTTTGGAAAGACACTTAAAATTCTGAAAAGGACACCATGTCATTGATGTGCTATTCAAAGGTTTCTCTTGCCCTCTTTTTATTTTGAATGCCTGTTAAAAGCCTAAATTCCTTCACATTTCTGGATCCTCCTCTTTTTTTTTTTTTTTTTCCACTCATGCTGTTTAGCCAGAGCTTGGATAATCAACATATTCTGCAGCAGATCTGTGGCTGTTTTCCGGTTCAAGCTAAGGCTATTTTTGTTCCCTTTTGGTTTTCTGGAATGATATTCTGATCTCTTACTTTGTGCTACTTGAAGGAACTGTATTGACTGTCATTCTCTACTAAGCGATTTTTAAAATTTGCATTCAAGGTTAATAAAAAAAATCATTTTCTGTTTTATCTTTATCCCAAATTCACTGACTAAAAATGCAGATCTGTTCAATCCCTTTCATTCTTTCTCTAGGTAAGACTGTAGAGCTATACATAGATAGAAGATGTTAAAGTGGAATAATACCCTTTGAAGGTAAAGTTATCATAGGCTTATTTTAGAAATTTTGATAAAAGTGTAACAATTCCAGAAGTGGCTGAAAAACATGAATGATAAGCATTTTTGGAAATGACTTGGAAGACTTCAGCAAAGGGCTTAGATGCTCTTAGATACATACAGTGATTCTGAATGTTTTAAACATAGCAAATTTTTTATGATTGCACTCATTAAAGTTATATCAAAATACCTCTTAAAGCAACTTGTTTTGTAAAAATTTCTTTATTTTCAGAATATATTAGTGAGAAGTTATAAACATGGCTGTTTCATAAACATTTTAACTGCTACTCATAAATTTTCTGGGTCTTATTACCAGGATGGAAAAATCTTAAGAATTTGGATAGAATTAATAAAACCTTTGAAAAAAGAAAAGAGCTAAACACAACTATCTGACACCTCCAGGTACTAGTAACTTGCTGATTCCTTCATACTACTTGCCTCCTCCTACCTTGGTTGTCTCATCCAATATACTGTATTGATAGCTTCACTTGACACATGTAACCCATGCAATTCTGGTCTCATGTAATCCACTTCAACATTTGTACCTTTTTCCCAGAACTGTTTATTCAGCTCAGTGCAGCACAGCATCAGATTCACTTCTTCCTGAGAATGCATTCTAATTAATTTAGTAGAGTTCATCCAGATTCAAACTGTTAGAAATGAGCAGAATCTTTGAAAATGGGATGAAAATACATGTTTGTAGCTGTACCTATGTTATGGCAATGCCTACACTGGTAAATTAAATGTGTCCAGGAAATTTCCCAGGCACTGAGGCCAAATGACATAAAATAATCTATGTCTATGTCAGTAAAAATATTCTAGTCTCCCAAACAGGGTGTCTGTATGCAAACCTTCTCCTGGGAATGGTCCCTGAAAAGTACCTGTCTGAGGGAGAAAAAGGCATGCCAGACAATAACCTAAAATGGTTCTGTTACAGGATCTGTAAATGCTTGAATTTAGAGGCACATACACAGCCTGTATTATTCAGAGGGCACAAAACAAGACTAAATACAGCACAACCAGCCCAGTGAGTCCAGTTGGCTGCTCTTTTGTAATGCCAGAATATCCCAGAGCTGCTTGAATTTGTATCTCTTTCCGTTAAATCACTGAAACTGCCCAACCTTCATTTGGGCTGTTGCTACAGAAATAAATAGAACAAGGATAGATTTAGACAACATAATCATAGACTTCAGCGCCAGAAGCGACTGTTGCTATTGTCATGATGGAGTGTGTCTATCGACGTTAATAGACCTTTGTCACTGTGTTTTAGGCAATGTAGCAGTAATAAGCAAAAGATAAAAAACATCTAGAAGCTCTCAGTGTTAGAACAGCACACTATAGTTCAGCTATATGACCTTTATCACTTATGTATATATGTAATTTCACCTTGGTTTGCAAGTAATTTGCAGTGTTTTTAAGTTGCAGGAATCACTATTGTATTTACCTCTTAGTTCCTTAGAGCATCAGAGATTATTTCTTATATTTCATCAGACTACTGAAGTGAATTACACAGCTGGTTTTTCTGTTCTGTATAGATTTGGTTTACTTATTTGTTTGTTTGTTTAAAGTTGAAAGCAGATTATTTTAATTTGATAGTTTTTAATTCTCCGATAGAGGATTGAACTGGGAGAAGTGTAGAGAAAACCCTCTGCTTGTATTTCTACCATTCTGACAATTGTTTTGCAATGGTTTTGTGCTAGAAATTTATGTACATAAATCCTACTTTTTCTAACCTGACTGCTGCACCAGACCCAAGCATGTTTAGTCTACTAGAGGTCATGTTTGGACACAAAGGCATAATTTTCCTCCTTCCACTTTACTTTTAGGTTCTTGATTAAGAAGCCTAAATCCTACAGTCAAAAGGAAATGAAACAAAGAGACAAATGAATAGTTCTAAATGAAGATTACGTCCACATAAAATTTGATTTTCTCTCTGGTATTGCTTACTTTCTCTCCAGAAACATCTAAGGGAATGCACCTCATCCAAGTGATTAATATTGGGAGGGATAATTCCCTTCCCCTCCCTTTGGTCTGCTCTTACCTGCCACGAGGAAAAAATTGATGCTAGGCTGAGTAAATTAGGGTTGGTGGGATGTCTGCCACCCATGTATTCATCAGTGCAAACCCCACAATCCTCTGCATCTCGCCAGTCCCAGTAGGGGATGGTGAAGTTCTCATCACCTGTTATCTTCTGGATCTGGCGTTCCCACATCAGCAGAAAGGCCCGATGCCAAGGCAGAAAACCAGGGGCTTCGTGGGCAAAATCAATGTCCCGCCACACATTGGACCCCCCTAAGAGTGTGTCTCGAGAGGCATAATAATGCATCCACACAAAGAGATCGTACACATTGATGTCTCTGAACATGGGGTTGGAGCCATTGTTCATCTGAGTATACGTGCCAGTAGCAATAACGTAGTCCTGACTAGGGATGTTTTTTGCCAAGTTAAGGTAGGCAAGAAACTTGTTCTTCTCATTGATAGTAAGCTGGAAGATGTTTCTTCTTGTTCTCACTTGCCTTTCAGTGCAGTTGACCCCTGAGAAACCAAACTTGCACTCTCCACAGTTGAATCCCATGAAGTTGCCTTCACATCTACATGTCCGGTTGTAAAATACAGAAGGCCAGTCTTCTCTGTCATCCACACCTGAAAAAGGGAACTGTGGTCCCAGCGGAGCCTGAGAGAGAAGGATGTTCTGGCAGGACCCTCTACTGGAAAGCTCCCCACAAGGGGACCCATCCCCATCCCAGGGGGGACAGCACTCTTTGCTCAGCAAACTCTGTGTGTTCGCACAGACTCTGGGGAACTGCCCCGTGGATGGCTGAAGGATGAGTAGCAGAAAACCCATGGCAAATAGCAGCATAGTGGCAGAGCAGCAGGAAAGCATCAGCATTATTCTTCAGTGCATAGAGTGCTCTCTCTGACCCCTCCAAAGTCCTGGGTGTGAAAGAAATTCCTCTCCTCCACCAGGAATGCTTCACTGCTGACTTCTGCTACAGTGCACCCTCCAATGTCCTTCCCCATTCCTACCCAAGATGCATTTACACACAAAATACCCTTCAGGGTTAATCTGATTGTCACATGTTCTAGGTGAAAGCCAAGTGACTTTTTGCCCACCCCTTACAAGTTTCAAAATACAGGCCTTTATTATAAACTTTCGTCTTCTGCTTAGCACATGATTGCTTTCCTCTGGCAATTGGAGAAGAAGTAAAATTAAAGTTTGGACACAGAAACAATTGTAAGTTCTTTGAATTCCTGCTTTGATTATATGCTTTAGAATAAATGGATGGTTTAACAAAAAAAAAAAAAAAGAGCCAGAAGAATATGATCAGTTCTGATCAGTTACATAAGAAGAATAGTGAACCTACAAATGGGGGAAAAGGGAATTTTGGAATAAACTATGTTTTTTAAACAGGAAGCAAACATAAAGTGTGGGCAGATGAAGTGTCAGCATAGAGCAGAACAAGAATACATAGTTTGGCTTGGCATTTTTATATTTCAGTGTAAGCTGCCTTTTTCTGTATCAGCATATGGCAAAGGGGAATGAGGTAAGCCATAAACTTTTCATAAGAGGGTAATTTTTTGTTCTCCTAGTACTGATAGCACTTTCACAGCTAATGACACAAAGAAATCTGCACAAAAGTATTCTCTGCAATTTTATGGGGAATACAGCCAATTTGCCAATAGATTTTTCAGAAAGCACTTTGAGCAGCTGTCTCTGGACCAGGAAAAAACCCCTTGACTCCTGTTTTTCTACCATCAAGCAGTTTGCAAACACCGTATCTGTCTTCTTTACTCAATATGTTGCTGGGTAGCCTCCAGACCACCCACCTCTTTCCTTTTGTACATTAGCCTGAGCAGAGCTAACAGAGCCACATGGATAGATTTAGAAGTTAGACCTTCTTTGAAGTTGCTCCTTGAAGCAAGGGGGTAACAGTTGTTTTACTGCTGGGAAAATCAGACATGAATTATCCACTATTTTCTTCAGCTATTACTGTTATTAGTAAGAATGATTTTCTTGGGTTTATTTTTTACTAAAAACTTTGTAAATTATTTCTTTGTGCCTGGAAGAATCTCAGGAGGGTAGGCGCAACATATGGGCAAATGAAGTGAGAACTTTGCTGGGAAACGATGCCTTTTGCTGGGATCAGCAGGTCATCACATGACCATGCTGAGGAGCACGAGGTGCTTTAATCCTGTTGGCTTCTACGCCTCAGGTATTCCAGGGGATTATCCCTGAATCCCACTGCCGGGGAGCCTGGAGCAAAAAGGGCAAAGGGAAAGGATTTGCTTTTTTAAAAAAATATTTCTAACTGTAGTCTGATGTTTACCACTCTTTGGCTGATTCCCCTGGTTTCCATGTTAGGCTTGTAAAACATTCTATCACAGAAATGTTACTTGTTTGATTTATTTAATTTTCTATGTGCCTGTCTGTTTGGGGAACCTCACCATTTCATTTACTGTTCCTCATCCATGGGTGTTAGTGCAAAAATACTACATGTGAGAAGAGATTCATCTCTGAGGATAAAAATATATATTATTTAATTTTCACTGAAAAGCTACAGGGATTGGAAAGACTTGAAGCAGAGCCTCAGAGTGAACCAGAAAAGATCTCAAATATATCTTTAGGCAGGTAGCCATGCACATAAATACTTTTAATACCCTGTTTTTATGTTCAAAATAAATTTTATGTTAAATGTTAAAAAAAAAAGAATCCAAGCCTCAAGAGCAGTCATATGATGAATTTCTGAAGCAGCTGGTTAACAGAGGAATTCCCTGTGAAGTTATATGAATGAGAAGTTCTGAATGAGAAATGTGACTAAGGAGCAGCACATGCCCCTCTTGACCTACTATTGAGCAGAGTCCTGTTTTGAATAACTGACAGTGATTCAGATAGTAGTTGGGAAACCAAAATTTCCATATATCAAGAGCCATAAAGCTTCAGTGAGTAAGAAAATATGTATTTCTATTCCCACATGTGATTATAAACTCATTGAAAGATAAGACAGTCACACATTACATGCTGCACCTGAGCAAAACTCTCATTAAAAAGTTCTCACGGGACTTTCTATTTCTCTTGTGGTTCATTTCATTTTTCTTTTTCTTTCTTTTCATTTTTCTTGTGCTTCTTTATTTCATTTTTTATCTAAGTCAGGCATCATATCTGCCTGAAGGTTGTGCCTAAGTTGAATTTAGCCTTTTTGGCTGAGAACCCCTTCCTATGTGTTCTGCCACTGAGTTGACACCACCTCCATTTCTTACACCTGGCTCTCCTCATTTAGGTATGGGCCAAGACTTATTACTTGAAGGTAAGCAAATGCTAGGTAGACCATAAGATCAGCATGGCTAAGGCACATCACTTTCTGCATCCAAGAACATGAAATACAGAGGTTTAGTGGCTACATGCAACTTTACTTGATTACAAAACATATGTGACCATGAATCACTTCACAGTGGGGTCTCATAGAAGCAACTTTCCACAACAAACTAGCATGAGTCTCTGTCTCATGTCCCTAAATCTTAACTCTACCCTAAAGTTTGTGACTGGTTTGGTTAAGGTATTGGTTTCAGTCTAGTAGAGTAGCACAGTAATTGCAGTATCTAAAATCTAACTTGTGTTTTCATTAAAAGGCTGATAAGTGCTTTATAGAGATGTCAATAGTTATTACAAGGAAAATTCCCAACAGAGTAGTGAAAAGCCTTCCTGAAGCCTTGCAGGCTTGCTTGTGGCATTAGGATCAAATTTTCAACACTAAATTGCAATGCTAAACCAAACTATACATAGACATGGCCTGTAGCTTTCTGATGTTGTTGTGGACAAAGAAAAGGGGCATTCCAAGTAAAAAACAATGGCATTGAATGGGTGTTCAGATTACCTCATAAAATTAGCTTTTGGTCTCTTCAGATCTGAGTGGGCTGATCTTCAAAAGATCATGTCTTCTGTAAAATATCACAGGAAATTTTCATTCTGGGCTGCTGATACTGAAACAATCAAATCAAGTTATATCCATAGGTTTTAAAAAATTCTGATAGCTGGATGACTTCATGAAGAACGTACCTCCCAATATGGCCTGTTAATACTTTTTAGGAATACTGTGGGGATTTTAGGTCTAGTTGTCTATATTGAGTGGGAGGAAAAAGAAATTTGGGATGGCAAAATGGAAAATTTTTTTAACTATGATTATTTTGAAAGTCAAGCATAAAAATTGTGAAGAAACAAAGATTGGATAGACAAAGTTGGTGCTTCTCAGTTACCAGTGGAAATAAGAACTGTCAAGAGAAAAAGAGAAAAAAATATAGTTATTGATATGGATAAGTACAAGGTCAATCTGATAATAAGAGAACACTGAGAAATGGAAGATATGCTATTAACCGGGAAATTCAGTCTGATAAACCAGTAGATTCAGACTGTGGTCTCTGATCCTTACCTGTTACTTGTATCAGTGTTATTATAAACTTCATAAGACACGTGGTTTCAGATGTTTTCTGAGCTACTGCTGAGCTCATATTTCCTGTAGTAGAATGACAAAACATCATTTATTTCCCTTGCCCCATGTTCCAGATGGAGCTATCAGACCTCTCAGTGGTTTTTCAGGGGACCAAATCTGGCTCCTGGACACCAGAAAAAAGAAAATAGAAGTGGATGTAGGATAAGGACACGTCATAGATACTACATTGTGGCCAAAACCAGAACAAAAAAATCTGTCTTCCAGTTACTGATAAATGGGATGTGTAAGATTAAGGAAAGCCTTACTTGTCATAAGAGGCATTTAAATCTTAAACAAGGAAGAGAAAAATATTTAATTTCTATTTTTAATTAAATTTTTATTCTTAGGTGGAAAAAAAATCAAATTTCTTATTAGCAAGTAAGAAGTTCACTCGTACTAGTCATAGCTCTTTACTAAGAAGCAAACTAGAAAATCCCACAAGCTTTTTAGCCCAAGGCAAATACGTCCACAGCTTTTGGTATGATATTTGAAAATAAGGCTTAAAGACCCACTTGGATGTATGAAAGAAGGAGAACCCCAGGCTCAGAAATTATTCTGAATGTTGTAAATAATTAGCTTTTAACTCAGGACTAGCACGCCTAATATGCAGTCCATATAGCTGATGGTCTTCAAGATGTAATCAGTGATGAATGGGATGTTGAGTGCCTTGTTCTAAAATTGAGCAATGTCCAATTGTGTAGCAATTCAAAGAACTCCTGTCACCTCAGTCAGCCTTAGCCTTGTACTTGTGTAGAAAAAAATCACAGATGTAGCTGGTTTCCCAAGCTCAAGTTGTGTTATCACAGTTTTGAAGATCAATCTTTGCATTAGCAAATCAAAACAATGCCTGATCTTAATACGACCTGGTCCATGCGCACACTCCCAGTCTCATCATTGTTGAATAACTCGGAGAACACAGGGCCACAAATGCTATTGTTTTATGGAGATTGTAGTTTATATTGTTTGTTCTAGTGAAAACATAAAAGTGTGGACAGATTATATTTGATTGCTCGGAAAGCCTGCTGGCACAAACTTAAACTATCCATTTTAACAACATTGAACCAGTGAATTTTACTGGATCAGTGCTTTTATTAGGTGGTCATGTTATTTTTGATCTAATATTGGGAGACCTGGAGAAAGACTTAGTACAGCAGAAAATAGGTATTCAAACTGCTCTGAAAACATGGGCTAAATATTATAGGCCATTTCTAGGAACAAGAAAAAAAGTCATTGATCTGCAGCCCAAAGCAAGGAAGAACAGGTGGTGATGCAATCATAACAATGAAAGTATAAAAACAACAGCAAAAGGCAAAAGGCCTTCCCCCATTATGGACTGGAGACAGTATGAAAGTAGTTACCAACCTATCAATCTAAAATCTACATGGTTTGGGTTTTCACTGCAGATGACACAAAACTTAACTGAAACCTGCCAGTCTTGATGGCAGGACAGCATCTAAGGGGAAGGCTGAAGCAGTATTTTCTACAGTGTTGTTACACTCCACTTACACTTCACCTCTGTTTTCAGCTCTGCAGAAAGACAGACTGACTTCTGGCTTTTGGGAACATGCTGGGCAGAGTGGAAATTTTGGTGAGTGGTTCTGAATGCTTTCCTATCACCTTTCAGAGGAAAAGTATCTTACGATTTCTTAGTACTGTGGGGCTAATACACGAATTTGGCCTTGACAGCAGGCCAGGGCCCAGGTTTCACTAGGTGGATAATAGTGTGCTGGTTTGGGAAATCCCTGTCTCATTTAACAGCTCACTGCAATTGAAAGCACAGAAAGTTTTCAGCAACATACAAGGATTCTGTTCATGTTTTTTCTGGATTACTGTTCTGTTTATTTTCCAAGAGGAACTTCCCTGATGAGGGGTCAGACAAGCACTCTCACAAGTGCAAAACTAGTGGGGGAAACAACTAAGGGAGAGGCAAGGCCAGCCTTTGCTCTGTTGGAGGTCTCTTGAACTGGCTTCCCCATATTGCAAAGCTGCATCCTTTGCATTCATGGCAGGTACCCCACAGCTGGGTCTCAACCAACTGCAGTGTCTTACTCTTGTAGTTAAAACCCTATACTCCTCCTTTCCAGTGTTCTCTGAAAAACTGAAGTTTCTGCAGGTTGACTGGGGGAAGCTTCCTCCTGGGCTGACAACCATGCTGGGCTTGTTTTCAGAACAAGCTGTGTCTAATAAGTGCCTCTAAGTCCTTCTCACAGACTTGTCTTGCTGCACTTATCCAGCTCTGCAGAGAAATGAAAAACAATAAAAACCCTTAATAGTTTTGTATTGGTTTTCTGTGTGTGCATGCTTTGGAAAACAGATAATCAAACACTATATTAAAAACCATGAGAGTGACATTTAGCACAGAGCAGGTCTTGGCAGCTTCTGGTGTTAAGGCAAACATGGTTTTGCAGTGTCAAAAAACTAAATTTGGAAAAGGAATGAGAGAATCAATCGGGACAGGTACATGTATAGAAACCAGATGGGACCCTCAGAGGCTGAGGTCTCCTCATATAACCTCCTCTGGGCAAGAGCAGCTAGGGCTTTTCCTGTAGATACAATGGGGACTTGTACATCAGATAAGCAGTTCAAATGCATTTCTCTCTTAAATTTAACCACACTTTATATTATTTTTAAATTGATCTTCTCAACATACTACCAAAAATGCCTTTGAATGCTCAAAAATGGTGAGGAAAATGCTAGAAGAGATTTGCTGAGGTAAATAAAAACTTTGTGGATGTCAAAAGATCCTGAATTTGAGTACCTATAGAATATCTTTTGAAGTGAAAAAAAAAACTCAACAAAAATGTGACTAAATGTGGTCACA
Organism: Myrmophylax atrothorax; assembly: GCA_026770055.1. Taxonomy (NCBI): domain Eukaryota; kingdom Metazoa; phylum Chordata; class Aves; order Passeriformes; family Thamnophilidae; genus Myrmophylax; species Myrmophylax atrothorax. The sequence goes on from JAOXXN010000001.1 coordinate 84,550,149, forward strand.
TCTAGTGGAAAGAAAATATGTACAGAAGAAATTAATACCATATGTTGCATTCATATTCTCCTTTGAATACTACCTGAACTGCAGTAAGCTTTACCTCCTTTGGGTTTGAAAAGCAGCTTAGGTGGCTGGGCTTCCTGATATCTCAGAGAACCCCTTAAACTTTATGATAGTTGTTGTTAATGGTGCCTAAAATCTGCAACCTTTACCTCACCTGAACCCCCTTATCTTGGTAACTCTAGTAGAAGGAGCAAATCAGATAAAACCAGGTTGACAGAGACTACAATATACAACATACAGGCATTTTTCATGACACACGATGGGAGAAGGAAAGCTGTGGATAGCAAATGTTTCCTAATTCCCAGATTGGTCCTTGCATATCTGCTTATTTTTGTAAGATTTTCAAACAGGGACCTTCTGTGTTAGAATTTACAAGAAAGAGGCAAGTCCAACAGGCCCACAGGGGAATGATGTGTGTCTTCCTTCTGCTTTTCCTCCTCTACAGAAGGGAGGTCACGTGGCTCCTCAGTCCGAGATCATTGCATGGAGAAAATGCAGTTAATAAAGTAGGCAATTATAATAGCTTCACTCACGTTTCTAATAATTTAAACCTCTCTACAGCCTATGAAAGATAAGGGAAAAAGACATACATTGTTTCGAATTCAAAAAATCTTATTAACCTTCCATAACTGTCTGACAATACACAAAGGCTCAGCTGCACAAAAGACTCAAATATCAGATGTAGTTTCTGATTTGCACCCCTTACCTTCCAAATAATGACTATAATGAACAACCAAATTGCACTGAATTCTACTTTCTCTGTAGAACTTCACTAATTAATCCATGAATAAATAAATATATAAATTAGACCTTGACATTCAATTTCACTTCAGTGCAAACAGTGGATAGAAAACTCAGTTACTCAGACTGCAAACTCTCTGAGTAAAGAACAAACTGCGTTGGTAAGACATTAGGCATCTGAGAAAATGGGGGGAAAATTCTTGCAATGTAATGTAATGTAATGTAATGTACAATGATTCTGATAACAGCTGACAGTTTTGAGTAACAAAGAGAAGGTTCAATAATGAGAGATTTTTCTCATTGGCCACTTTTTCTTTTTTTTTTTTTTTTTTTTTGCCACTAGGCTACAGCAAGTTTGAAACAAGGAAAGAGATTTTTTTTTCTTCCTGCAAGTCATAATTAAGCTGCTAGATTCATTGTAGTTCAAAATTTGGATAAGTTAAAAAACTGAGCAGATAAAATCTGGAAAAAATAAGTCACAGAGTCATAGAATATGAATGCACCATCTCTGGCTACTGGTCTCTGAACCCTAAATTCCTTTAGGAAGGAAAATCACTCCAGGGAAGTATCTCTACAGGCTTGTTCTTTTCCCAGATTCCTAGTCCATGTGCCATGGGCCGTTGATGGGTCAGGATAATGGACAATATGATCTTTTAGTTTGATTATTCCTATGGCAAAAGCAGATTAAATACTGCCCAGCTGCAGCCAGCGGTATGTTTAGCACAGATGTGTCTGCTGCACAGCAGTGCAAATAGTACAACATATATCTCCTTGATGCTCAACAGCAAGATTCCCTGAGTAGTTAGAAAGAGGAAGACACTAAGATTTGGGTTTTATTTTACAAATTAAAAATTAGGTCTTCTTTGAACTTCTCAGAACAAAAACCAAAGAGATGGAATTAAAAACTAATAATTATGTGGGTAACCAGATTTCGTTGAGATTATTTACATGGATATTGTAAACACAATTTGTGCACCATTTATAGGTTCTGGGAGTCCTGATGTACCTAGAAAGGCACTTGAAAGAAATGGATGGCCAACTGTGTTCTGATATTCCTTTCTTCTCCCCAAGCCAGGGAACAAACATGTATATACCAAAAATAAATAGATTCGAAAGCAAGTGATGCATCAGTTGTGCAGGGTACTAAAGTAATAAAGACTAAAGAGCTTTGCTTAAGAAGAAATATGTTTAACATTTCTGACATAAGTGTAAGAGTTTCTTCGGACTAAAATGTTTAAATTATTCTTAAATTGTCCCTAGTCAAATGAAATAGACTTGGTCTAAGCAATTTTATCATTACAGTCTTTTTTGTAAAAGTATAGTTTCAGTGAAAAAACAAATCCAGTAAAAATGTCAAAGGTCTGGATTGTTAAGACTAATTTCAAAAATGGTGGACTAAATGGCTTCTGAGTGCAGTGATTTAGCAGATCATTTGGGAGGTTGGAGAAGCAAAGACTTCTGAGTGAGTTTCCAAAGAGAACTTTATATCACTCCTTCCATTTTTATAAGAACACATAAAAATACTCAAAAATCTCATGCTTATGCCAGGGTCTTTTGTCACCCATTTGTTCATCTTTAGCTATTATAGGCACAATGTGCCTATCTCCCTACAAGGAATATTTATCCACATTATAAATTCACAGATTTCATTCTGTGTGTGTGTGTGTGCCAGCTTGTACTGATGCAAAATGAGGCTTTCACACAACACGGCCTTGGACTGACACACCAACAATTAATTTCTACACTTTTTAACTAAATTAATTGTCAAGCACAAAAAAAGGTTTTGCTGGAAGCTTTGTGTATGTTAGTAAATTTTAATGTAATCTAGCATTAATTATAGCCAAATTTATTTTTAACTTGATCTTCCACTCATCACAAAAAGCAAAGCCACATTTAACGTTCTATTTGGTAAAATGTTTTTTAAACACATGAAAACTGCAGAACTGTATTGTGCCTCCTGGTAGCATGTGCCTACCAACATGACTAAAGATGTGTTCATCACTAAGGAGTGAGACAAGCACTGAAAGTGGGTCATAGTGTGAAAATTACTGACAACATGCATATGATAATCTTAATTGCCCCTTACACCAAAAAATAAGCAAATGTCAATGAAGAGAATGGCCTTCAACCTCTTTTGTATGGATTTCTTCTTGAGGAGTCTTGTTTTTTAAGCATTTTATTATTATTTTGCACATAGTGCTTAAAAGCAAGCACTGCCTCAATACCATGAGCTAATATAAGATTCCCCTATGGAAAATTGCAGATCTCAGAAATTCCTAAAAACACTTGCCTGTAGCTTTTCTATATGGAGTGATGTCTCAAATTTTCTGGGTCTGATATTTTGGGATCTCACAGAACTAGAAGTAAGTGTCAGTTCAGCTCTACTTCTGTGAATGTCTTCATTTCATGGGGGCAAATCTCCTGTTTTATGTCAGTGCTTAAAAAATGTTGGACTTCAGCCTAACTATTTGGATGACAGGTGAGTTACTGTCATGGATGATTTATTTATTATTATTTTTATTTTTTAAACTTTCCTTCCATACATTTGATTTTAGTGGGATCAGTATGTTTCTATGTAGAACATCTTGGCTTTGAATACCTTTTTTCCTCCAGAGTACTGCAAATATTTAATGTATTGGTATGACATATAATTAGGTATTTTGCCTTAATTTGCAGGCAAAGAAAATGAGGTTGAGAAAGACAAAGCAGACTGAGACAAGGCCACACATAATCTATTTTTAAAGTGTTTGAGAATTTGTACCAAACCTAACAACAATGACAAAGTTTAATTTTCATGAGCATAATGCAGAAGAGAGCTGATTGCAGTACCATTCCACTTTCTCTGTCTTCTCATTAAGTTTACCTTCAGAGTTAAATCCAGTTCATGTCACATATGAACTGACCATATTGCCAGCATGTGTTATCTCACTCTTTATTCAGTCAACAAGTTATTTTTGTTCTATGTGCAGGAGAACCATTTGTCTTCACTGGTGGTCTAAACTATGATGAAGAAAAAAATATTCCAAAGAAAAGGATATAGATGCTGTCCTCATTGTGGCCAATGGAGAGCACACTCTATGTGTTGAATTCTCCTAATCAAGAATCAGAACTACTCATCTGTATTGATTTTCAATTATTGGAGAGAAACTTACAGTTACTGAAATTTAGAGTTACTGGAGACAACTGACTGGAAAGAAATTACTAGAGGATTCTTCCCTTCTCAGCACTGATCCAGACACACCTGGGCTTCTCACTACAAAAAAGACATGGACATACTGGAGAGAGTTCAGTAAAGGATCAAGAGGACGCTGAAGGGACTGGAACATCTCTCCTATGAGGACAGGCTGAGAGAGCTGGGACTGTTCAGCCTGGAGAACAGAAGGCTCTGGGGTGATCTCATCAATGTACACAAATGCCTGCAGGGATGGTACGAAGAAGATGGAGCAGGGATCTTTTCAGTGGTGCCTGATTCTAGGAGCACAGGCCATGGGCACAAACTGAAACACTGGAGGTGCCCCTCAACATCAGGAAACATTTTTTACTGTGAAGGTAACTGAGCACTGGAACAGGTTGCTCAGGCAGCCTGTGCAGTCTCCATCCTTGGTGAAATTCTAAAGCAATCTGGAAATGATCCTGGCCAACTAGCTCTAAGTGGACCTACTTGGGCAGACAGGTTGGACCAGGAGACCTCCAGAGGCCCCTTCCAACCTCAACCATTCTATGATTTTGTGAATCAGAAAATTTTAGGATGTAAATTACATCATCCTAAAGCAAAGCAAATACCTAAAATAGTGCAAATTAAATACTTATTTCTTTCCATTTATTATTATCGAACTTAGGTTACTTAGATGTACAATATTTGTATTGGAGAAATCTAAAATTTAATGAAATGTGGTCTACACTGGATGTTTTATCTTAGTTATTCAAGTCTTCTATGTTTGACTGTTGAATTACATCTTTCTTTGTTCTTTTATGTGAAACTAAACATACTGATATTGACTCATAGCTGAAAGATTGTGGAATTCTTGCTGCTCTGCTTCCTGCCAATAGCAAAACAGTACATAACACATGAAGAGTTTTATATAGCAGATGTGACAAATGAGTAAATACAAATGAATGAAAATCCAAGTGCAACTCACCTGACCTAAATTCAGTTGTCAAGAATGAAAATCCAAGTGGAGCTCATGTGCCCTAACTTCAGCTGTCCAGATCTGGGCTAGTAGCACTGGAATTCCTTCCGAGAAAACGCCAGCAACTATGAGTCAGATCTTTTCACCCTGAAACAGATGACCATGAAAATTCAGTTTAATCACTTTCAGAAGGTGTCAGATTTTGTCTACCACTACAAAGAAAGACAAGGTAACCAGCCCAGACGCAGACATCTGAAGCAGGGTGAGATGTAAAAAAGTGATCTTAACCTTGCATCTAACCATGCATTGCCTCACCAGAGTAAGCCTGAGTAGTCCTTGAACCCACCAGAGAGGCCATGTGCTCCCAACAGTAGGGCACTGGTTTGTATTTAGCTTCCCTGAAACATTTTCCTACTTCTTAAAAGCAACAGAAAATAAAACATCTCATGAGTTATTCATTGAGTTGTTAAAGGCATCTATCACAAAAATGAACTTGCCTATGCATTTTTGAGCTGTACTGAGAGGTTTATGTTAATTCTGCAAAACCATCCTTTCAAAGAAATAGGCTACATAAATGCTCTTATTTCTAAATGTCATCTGTGTCACCTAAACACTTCAAAGTACAGATAGATCAGAGAAGATAGATTCCTGTAGTATTAATTGTTTTTTAATCTCAATCATATATTTAGACAACCTTCTGAAATAGAAACAATAAAATATAAGTAGCCTTTCTAACAGTGAACACTATATTTCCTACAAATGGAAAGAAAAGTTCACCGTTGCCATATGTATGAGCATGACATGGAGTGTTTGCCTTTTTCTAGGAAAATAGTACTAAAGATGTAAAGCAAAATTATTTAAAATAAAATATCCAGTTTTGACTAAAGAAGTCTACATATATGTTGACTTTGGAATGCAATTTCTATGGAAACAACAAAAAAAGAGGATATCTCAGAGCATGCCAAGCTGATATTCATGCCTGGGGTGATTTAAAGTCTTTTCCTTGCTGAGAATTACAGCTGAAGGTTTTCATGCTGAATTCTGTAGGAAAAGTTTTTCAGCATGTTATTTTCATTCCTTGATTTCTCCCCTCTCTTTTTTTGACATGAACAAGCATGAGCAACACTTTTTTTTCCTTAAAGGCTAATAATTTTGAATGCCCCAAGTTTTAGGGTGTCTACTTGCCAAATATTTTTCGCTTTCAAATTTTATCAAGTAAAAGTAGCGCTGCAGAAGTATGCATCTGAGTATGTCCCTCCAGGATTTTATGATCAAGGTAGAGAAATGGACAATTTTAGTTGCAATCAATATGGCCTTTTCAGACATCTATATCACAGTGATCTGAATTGAATGCTACAAGCACCTATTTCTTACTATTTACGGTAAAGTGAATCTGCAACATATTTACATTTTTTAATATAAATATATTGCTAAACATAAACATATGATTGTGTATTAAACGAAATATAGTAGGTATATATACAGAATTATCTGTACTTCCCTTACTATGTCCTTTTTGACAAACAGCACGATTTAAACAGAATTGTCAAAGATGAAGAAAAAGTAGTAGGAAACTTGGAAACTAATTAGCATTTTGATATATCATGAAAATCTGTATTTATTAATTAAAAACTGGGTTTTGTTTTTGTTTTTTTTTTAAATATCTGTTGAGACATCTGAAGACACACAATCTGGTTTCAGAACAAACATACACAAGAGGAAAACTCATATGTGTAAAATATTTTATAAATTGGTAAGTTTCAAATGAAACCAGCTTTATTTTGACATTTCCTTGCAAATTCAGTTTTTAGAATATAAAGGTTTTGTGTGGCCTCATGAAAGCAAAGGGTAAAACTAATTCAGAATCAAATTGTATCTGGGAGATACAGTTTCTCTTGGGAGTTAAGAGGCATAAATTTATATGCCTGCAAGCAGGTGTCTCCGTGGAGGTGTCACAGGTGAGACGGGGACTTAGTTCAGGTCTGTGAACATAGATGTTGGAGCTATTCCAGACGGAGACATCTATGAGACAGATCATGAGGCAGACTGGCACCTTCTGGACAAGGCAGCTAGAAAGTTGATGAAATAGCATCAGGCATCTCAAGCAGCTCTACAGGCCTTTTATCTGGTCAGCTGAATAGTGCTATAGGAATCTACTTATGGACATCAACTCTCCTGGTCCCATCAGATACATCAGCTAGGATATGGATCCAGTGGCTGATGCATGACCACCTAGTGACTTTTGAGTCTTGATGATAGCCCAATAATTTCCCACTTGAACACTCAAAGAGGTGCAAGTCTTCTTCACCTCCCATGCTGCTTTCCAGCCCAGCGCAGTCTCAAATGTCCTCTTGCATCTCAGAGGTCAACAGGTAATCTATATTTAGACAGGGATCTCCTGCCCTACATCTCCACAGCTGAAGTGGAAGAAATTTAGACAACCAGCTCCTGTGTCAATCCACTGGTAGTGATACTTAAACAAGGGAGTCCTGTTCTGAAACAGAATATTACTAAATAAAGTCATGGTAATTTTTATCTAATCAGTCACAAAAACATGTTTACAAATAGTGAAAAATAATCTCTGTGTTCAACAGGCATTTGGATTTATATTGTGATACTAACATATGT
>JAOXXN010000001.1:84557804-84573363 GCA_026770055.1 Myrmophylax atrothorax
AATGTCATGTTTACATCTACCTTGAGCTGCCGTTTAGCTCCATGAAAGAGTGGTTCACAGTAAAACATGAAAACCTTTAAGGAAACGATGCAGGCTGAATATATTTACCCATGTGGCTTTGAAGCAACAGTGTGAACAATTCATGAACTCAAATTTCCTTCTGCTTGGCTGTGTCCTCAATGCTTTTACCTTGTGCCTCACAGGAGGTTTCCCTTGGGCAAGATGTATCTGCACGCAGACAGTGTTATGTGAGAAGCATAGCACATTTAGACTTGTGCTATGTCTTCAGAGCCCTACAAAAGAGAATTAACACATTGGGAAGCCCAGCTGTTATTTTTATTTTGACAATGGTCTTATTATTTTAGACTACTAAGCTGATTTTCAAAGATTTATACATTAATTTTTCGTACATTAATCCCTGAAACTATGCTTGGAAAGCCCATGCTACAAATACCACATAGCTAATGCACATGCCAGAAGTAGACAAAATTTGCAGGAAATAGACAAACCTCAGAATAATAATTTCATTGTATCACCCTTATAAATCATCCCAGCTGTTCTGACACTTTAAAAATTAAAAAGTGGCACTTTCAGTCTTAAGGTATTGTGGCCTGTATAATTCATTTCACTCAATACACATTGTGAGTCTGGTTACTCTAGAGGAGTTATTTTACAATCTGTCTTCCTTACAAAGGCAGAGAGTAAACAAGAAATTAAATAATATAGCTATAAAACTTGATAAAAATATTTGGGCAGTCGTGAATTTGTTACAACACACATATATGCAAAATACATAGTGTCTTATGTGCTCTTCCTTCCCATGTAAGTTTCTCTCTGGAATACAGGTATGAGTTGAACAGGGTGCTTGGAAGAAAGGGGTGGCCAGTTCTGGAGTTACTATACTCAAAAAGCCATAGTTTCTGAAAGCTGCATGTAAAGGACAGAACCTCCAGAATAATTCCACTGAATAACTAGAACACAAGGAACTAGTGAAAAGATCTGAGTGAAGAATAAAGAGTGCATGTGACTTGCTTTCAGTCTAACACACTCTTAACAAAATTACAATTAAGAAAAAACTGAAACGATAGCACATTTTATTGTAAACAGTGTCTTCAGAATGTCAAAATGAAAATTAACAAAATCCAGTTATTATAGGAGTAAATGCAGTCCTAGCATGGGACTTCTGGGGTGCACTCTTCCCTTAGGCATGTAAAGAAATTCACAGTAATGCTAATAAAGGCTGCAGAGACAGTTTGTGATCCATACACCTATGCCTTTTCAAATTTACCTACATACTTATTCAACTTGCAGCCTTAAACCATAGGAAGTCATTGTTGTACAAGTAAACATGCCATCTTTTATCTTCAGTTTGTGTTGTCTTTTATCACAGACCTAGCACTGAAGCAGCAAATGTTTTGGAGGGAGGTCAAGATGTTTCCAGTGGACAGTCTTCCAAAGTGGGGGCTTAGATGCTAGAAATTCTCTGTTTTCTTATCACTGGATCCTTGTCTTGACTCCATCTTGCTACATTCCCTTTGCTGATTTCAGCTTGTTATCATCAAGCCTTAAAGGCATTTGACTAAGTCAGAAATATGAATGTTGCAATTAACATTGATTTGTGTGCATTCTTCTTTACAAAGATGAAATAATTTCATAGATATCTCAGGACATGTAATTTTTCCATGATCATTTTACCCTCGGCCTACCAGGTAGTAGTTTATAAGCTGTGAAACATTATCAAGCTGAAATAGAATTATCCATTATTTCCCTTAAAACCAGAACAGACTCCTCACATATGATCATTTCTTCTAGCTATTAATTCTATCAGCATAAATCTTGGCTATAATGTTAACAGAAAGTGGGATCCATAATTCATGAGCAACTCAAATCTAGCCAGTCATGATTCTAATTTCTCAGTGGCTTTTTTTTCTTTGTTTTTAATGTTTGAGATTTGAAGGGAAAAATAATATTACAGTCTTTGTCCATCAGCTTTACTTTTTTCTTCTCTACTTATTTTCCTTATTGAAAGTTTCATCTTTTTATCTATGAACCCATAAGGTTCCGCACATAAAGGAACCAATCCTGAAACCAGCTCCATATGGACAGACCATATGTGCACACTGAGTCCCACTGAAGTGAACTATGGTTAGCATTTCTTATTTCTGCTGTAATAACACGCATGTGTCCCCAACCATGGACCTTGCTGTGCCAGCACTGTACAGACAAAAAGAAAAACTTAATCTTAGTGCTAGCAGATGGACCATCACCATGCAGATAGGATGAAGGCTGCAAGTCATAATGGTGGCAGACTAGATTGTCAAATGATATGTATTGGTATTACCCTGTCAGATTTAATGGACATCCCTCTAGAAGAGGTGATTCTCATTTTCTTTCTGGGTATAAATCACAAGTGTTCTTTTCTGCTGTCTGCAATTTTGCACATATGTGTGTTAAGATCAGGATGAAACATGGCCTTGTGCTCTGGACTTGTCTAGAGAGGGAGTTAACTGTGGAATATGAGGTAAAGGAAACATGTAGTGGATTAATAATCTTGCTGGAGCTTGTTCTTCTTGAAGTTGCAGTTACTCCCTCTTTGCTACAATGCAGTAAGCATGTCCATGTGGAAAGCCAGTGTAAAACATCCGTTTCTGCATTAATTCATGCTTATAGTGTTTTACAGACATTCCCCTTTTTAGGACACCGTGATCAAACCAAAGGTTTATTTCCAGACAGTTACATTTTCATGGCAAATATTTACATGTAACTAATGGAAAGAACGATGATGATCCACAAAACAAAGGTAAGGACATGCTTATCTGTCCAAGGAATGTTATAAATGGGACTCTTCAGGGAGAAGGAAACAAAGATAGAAAGGTAATTGTATGTACATGCTTTGCGATAGTCAAGGCTGCTCAAGATTTCACAGCCAAGCTCTTTCCAAGTAGGTCACAATTATATTGCAAGCTGCTTCCTGGAAAAACAATGCTGGGTAAAAATCTGGAAACTGAAGATTAAAAATAAGATGCAAAACCTTCAGAGTTTTGACAATACTCCATTAAACAATTTATCTAGGGCTGCAATGAATTCTCTGTTATTAAAATTCTTTAAATTAAGTTTGGAAGGCTTTCAGGAAGAGACGCTCTTGCTTAATTCAAAGTTATGGGCTTTACTTACAGAATTTTGAGTGAGAATCTCTGACCTGTACTATACAACCAGTCAGGTTAGATGATCTTAATGGTCCTTTCTGGCCTTAAAATCTATCCATTTATTAAGCATCCTGCTGTAATGCTGTGATGCAGAGGCAATTTACATCAAGATCTGAAGAGCACTTAAATTAATTGTTTCATTAAAATCCATTTGAATGCTTTTATATCTTGATGCATGCTACTTCTGGGAGCCTCACAAATTTTATTCAGAGATCTTCAGCTCCAAAGGACCTGTTATGTTTGCCTGGCCTGACTTGTGCATTATGCTGGCCGGAACAGCACGTTCCTGGGGAATTCATGCGGCGAGGAGCCCTGACACCACGTCTAGTGCCCGTGGGTGGTTCTCTGGCTACCACTAGGAGGTGCTTCCAGCGACTCTGCTCAGTACTCTTGTTGGCATCATGAGGAGTGAGTTCAGCTCTGTGTGGGAGCGTATTTCAGATCTTTCATACACCTACAGACTTATGCCAAAAATAAGATGCAGTCATTTGTTTCCTAGGTGATAACTGCACAGAGCATGTGCGGTCCTTGCTGCCTCTGAAGTGGTGAACTATGTTATCAGCCTTTCTTGTAGTGCTTTTGAGGCAATATATCAAGCAGCTTTTACTGCAGAACAAATGGCTTGTTGATTATGTACATAAGGGGGAAAATGTATTGAGGTTTGCAATTCAGTACTCATTCTTGGCAAAAGTAATTTTATTCTGTTTGTTCACTTTTTCTGTGGTAAGTGAAGGGAAAAGCAAGCAAGAAATGTCAGTTCCAAGGTTTCTGAATACTAGAAGGCCTTTTGGATGTTCTTTCTTGATAGTCTTTCTGAATCTGTATCTGTATGAAGCTGCAGATGTTCTAGATCCAACCTTTTTTTCTCATGCAGACACTGAAAGCTTGTCAAAGCAAAATATCATCCAAGTATGCCCTCTCTCTAGAGTATCAAAAAGCAATCAAGATATTTGCTTTATGCTACTGTCCTTTGCAGAAGACAATAATGGGTAACATGGAAAGTCTAAAATGACTTCTAGTATACGCTATACTTTTTTAATTCATTCTTTTCTCTCCAGTATTTCAGATGTCAGCAAATTTTGAAAAATGCAAAGAGTTCCTGAATTCTTGAAATGCTCTTTCATTTATTAACTTCAATTTCATTTCCTATTGTTATCTACAACAGCTTTCATTTCAAAATTAGTATTTTATTTGAAGGTCTACTAAAACTTTTTTGTTGTCAGAAATTCTTGACTATTTGACATCATGTCCACAGACAAGCCAATCAGTGATGACTCGTGCTATGTATTCTACTCCAGTGAAGGCAAGTATTTAAGTAAAACTGGTAATATTCTTTTTCTGAATAACCCTAACCATCCCTAAACTGGTAGGATTTCACTATATAGCCACTTTTATAATCTTGATTTGGGCAGATGAATTTTGCTGATTTAATTTATGGATATTTTCATCCTGTTTATAAGCAAGAGTGTCATTCCAAAGTTTTACACTCTCTTCTCTAGCTGGTCTCTAGGCTTAGGTGAAGGCTGGATCAATTTCTGTGCTCTATCATTGACTAGTAAAGTGATGTGAAATTCACAGTTCTGCAAAGTGAAATTGTGCTAACTGCTTCTTAACCTTCATGTCCATGAAGATAGTTATCTGCCCTGCCATAACTGGGGTGGATGGGTGCGTGTAAGGGGAGGAGTTTCTTTGAGGATCCGTTTGAATGTTTTGCATTTTGTGCTTTCTCTGTAAATTAATTTTAGCATAAACTATCCCTTCCTCCACAAACAAACAAACAAACAAAAACCACAATGCAACCAACCAATCAACAAACAACCCCCTTAAAAAAAAAAACACACCAAAAACCAATCAAACAAAAAACCCCAAAACAATAAATAAATTGGAAGATTGATTTCTCAACAAAAATTAGAGGATGACATGAAATTGATGAAAAGGCAAGCTCTAAAATGTTTGTAGCTGACTAATTCTCATTTTGTTTTCCTACTTGAATAAAAATCCTGATTATTTTATCAAGTTCAGGAAAAGGTCACACAGCAAGATGATTATCTGCAGAGCTTTCAAATGGTAGCAAACCCATAAAACTTAATTTACATGGACAGCTGTGATATTAAAACCCTGGAGGACTGCAGTTTACAGGACTGCAACAGAACAAAGTTCTGTGTCTCAGAGGGCATGATTTTTGAAGACAATATGATTGGTTAAATTGTATTTTGATATTGCATCTTGGTACAAGCAGAGTTGCAGGAAAAAATAATCAATTTATATCACAAAAGCCCAAAGTGAGTTGTGATGAATACTGACTATCACAGTGATTGATCTGATAGGACACTTAGGATGTAATGACAGGCTAAGGTGATTTTTGTCGTCTTTATATTTGTATTTTAAAAATCTTCATCTGTTCCAGAAGCCATCTTTGAGTATCTCACTTTTGGCTACAGGAGTAATTTGTTTTCAGTCAACACAAGCAACTAACATTATATTTGGAAAGAAATTCTTGAATGTGACCACAAGGAAACTATGGCAAGGGACACTCTTGATATTTTTTTTAATGTAGCAAATCATTACCAAATTGACGATACTTTCTGAAGTTGTTTTACAGTCTTCCTTCACACTTAGCTTCTTCTTTTAATATTATTTTTTGACTGAAATTATTAAGGGTATTTCCAAAGAATTTGCAGGTGTCCTCTTGCTGCTGAATGTCTAATGTCAGTAGTGTCAATCTCAAAGAGGCTGCAAATGCTTTGTGTCTAAAACTGAAAAAAAAAAAAAACCAACCTAGGCTGATATGTCTTATCCAATTGGTTCCCTCATTGCATCAGCAAAGCTTTTGCATTCTTGGTTTCAGAGATGTTAAATTCCATGTAAGGAAAATCATGTCATTTTATTTGTAAACAAAAGAACAGTTTCAGGAAATCAGAGTAGTATTGGTATTTCTAAAAAAGCCTAATAAACAGAAGCTCTTTACAGGAAAAATATTAGCATCAACTCAGAAGGGAATTGTCTATTCAAACATGGTCCTAACACACTTGACCATATTGTGGGAGTTTTGTTCCTCTTCCTTCACTGAGGTTAATATACCAGTGGACAAAGCAATATTTTGGGGCCAGTTTATATGTGAAATTCATCTGTGTGAGTGAGAGTTGTGAATTGGTCTGTTTTTCCATACAGTATAAATCTGGGGGGGGGATGAGTATTCCTTTTTTATTATTTTGTTGTTGTTGTAGTAGTAAGAAACCACCACCATTAAGAAAACTGTTGGAAGCAGGGAAGGCAAACATTTGGCCTTCTGTAGAGATCTACTAGAAAAATGGAGAGGTACTGTAGTTTTCTAATCTAAGTGCAGTACTAGGAAAAAAAAAAGGATGAAAAGACATTTTTTTTCTACCAAAACACATGCTTTGCAAGAAGGGTTTCATTGTTCTTTTACCCATTCTTTATGCTTTACTTGTTCTGAACTCAGAGATGATCCAAGTGTTTATCCATGAGGCCCTCTTCAGAGACAGAATTCTAACTATGTCTTTTTTTTGTCCTATCCAAGTCTGAAATGATCTTTCTGAACTTCTTGGGGCCATAGTGGGATTTTTCACGTGGCTTCTTAAGGTCAGAATTCATAGTGGGAATCTCAGTGGGGCTGCACTATGATAAGCGTTTCTGTCAGCTCAATGCTGTGGGAGTAGCTGCATTAGAAATATGTACAATAGGGTAGGTTTGACAAATGAATAAGTGCAGAGTGTACTTGAGTACACCATGTCTCTCAGCTGCTTTAATGTACAGCCTGATGTTTAAGCGCAGAACAAATGGAGAAGTGAACATTTAAACTTCATGTTCAGCTAGTGGCCAATTGTCAGGTTAGACGTGGAGTTTCTTAATGGCAAGAATATTACAAGCGTTGGGTGGATGAGGACACGGAGGTCAGGGACCCTAGACCTTTGAACACCGAAGCTCTGCAGAGGATTTACAAGGACTCGAATGATTTTACATCATACATAGATGTTTCCCGTTTAATGTTGTATTGTCATCATGTCTACCCATTGTATTTTCCCTTTAGATATCCCTTCCCGTAAACCCCTAGGATTTTTCCCGCCACTCTTTCCCTGATTGGTCCCAGTTTGGTGCAATGCAGTATCTTTCCATATATGGTTGTGGTTCCACCCCTGTTCCCTATTGGTCCCTTTTATGATTCCCTATTTGCATATGTTTGGACCAATGGGGTCCTTCGCCCCTCCCTTTTCTCTTGAACATTCCACTGCTGGTCTATAAAAGCCAGGTTGGTCTAATAAACTTGCTTCTCCTGTGGACTCCTGTCCTTGCGTGCTTCTCTTCCTTCGGGGATCGGCACCAGGATGGGAGAAGGAGGAGCCTTCCCTGGCTTCAAGGGTCCTAGATCTAAAAGAGCTGTTATCGCATAGAGCTGCTTATCACTTGACCCTCAGAGCCCAAAACCCTGCTCCCAATTCCTGGAGCTCCCCGGAATCCACTGACAGCCAATAATGGGGAAAAAAGCAGATGGTTGTTTCCCTCACTCCCCAAGAGGAAGTTTATACTTGAGTCTTGACAATACCTTAACCAGACAGTTTTTTAAATGCAGTTTTTCTTTTTTTATGAAAGCCATGTCATATGATCATACCACCCAGCTCTAAATGTTCATAAGATTGGTATCTGTTCCTCAATTAGTCTTATTTACAAAAATTGACCAATCTTAAAGCAAATTTACTTGAAGACTGTAGGGATGAGATGAATGGCATCTGTACCAGTTCCTACCCATTGATTAGGAAAGAAGAAGAGATGACCAGAGGTGGATATCACATTACAGTAGCCTATATTTGATAAGGAGAGTTTTGCTGTGTACCCACTCTTAATACCCAAGTCATTCATGCTCACATGTTACTGTCAATGATTTTGATCCATCGGAAATGAGATTATTCATTTGCCATGATACCATGGCACAGCTCTTTTGACCTTGAAAGAAGAAACCATAAGAGATATTGGAGGAACCCTAAGACTAAATTGAATATGACTCTTCAACTGTGTTTTTGTCTTAATAAAGCAGCCTTAGACATCTAGAGTCATATATCACCTAACAACAAAGCTGCTTTTCTATCAGTTGTATTTTCTTTTAGAGGGCATTTTTAGACAAAGGAAGAAAAAAAATATTTTTATATAAGGAAAAGTTAGCCAGTGTGAGAAACATGTAGTTTGACAGAGCAAAATTTTTGGATACTTATGTAGATAGATTTACCTAAGGGAAAAAGAGAGAAATATGTATGAGAAAGGAACTGCATTTGGTATTTAATTATAGTTCAAAGTAATTTATCTATTAATTTTCTTCATCAGCCTCTTCCATTTCTGGAATGAAAGGAAAAGAACAAACAAAAAACCACATTTCACAAACTCAAGAGCTTGCTCAGTGCTTGAAGTTATGCCAATAAAAAATTAAAGTGCACCTGCTTCTTCGATGGTCCATGCAGAAACTTAATTTGACAAAAACTGCAAATATGAGCACAGCAGCCATTCACATTTCTGGGTCTCAAAAAAGTAGACTTCTTCAAAATACAAAGACTTTTTTTGTCCACTCAGTGTTCCTATGGCAACTACAGTAATTGTTTACCTAGGAAAGGAATATTGGGGATTTATAATTTAAAGACATACACCAAGCATACCACTTCTGATTATTGATAGCTCTAGAGAACAGTCATTCTTTTTCTCTCTTTTTTGTTGTCCTACAAAAAGGTGAGGGACTGAAATTATTTTGTGTCT
Organism: Myrmophylax atrothorax; assembly: GCA_026770055.1. Lineage (NCBI taxonomy): Eukaryota > Metazoa > Chordata > Aves > Passeriformes > Thamnophilidae > Myrmophylax > Myrmophylax atrothorax. The sequence goes on from JAOXXN010000001.1 coordinate 84,566,771, forward strand.
ATGACCCCTGCCACTGTTACAGGTTCTTCTTCCCAGCTGACATTTTGCACAGAAATAGCTACAAGGAAGGAGACAGAGCTGGCTCCAAGTCACCTTCTGTGGTAGGTGAACTGCCAAGCAGGCACGTGCTGATCCAAGTTTGTGTTACTGCTGGAGCAAGGTTGTTTTGTGTTACATATTTCCCAGTCTTTTGCCAATCTCCTTTGTTTGTGAAGGGAACGGGATTCATATCACAGTGTCAGCAGGAGGAATCAGCTGGCCAAGAACAGCTAGAAATAACAGTGCTCCAGCTGAAATACGCCAGTAAGGTGACTAGCACTGAGCATTGTGGTGACATTTTGCAACTTTCATTTAGAGGACAGGTGGAATTCATCACGTTTATACTCTCTTCTATTTATGTCCGTGCAGGATAGTCCTGAGTGGCTCTCCAACCAAAGAGCAGTTGTTCACAGTGGTCAACAACCAGCTGTAGTGCATGGAGCTCCATCTGGGAATGGAAGAACCAACCAAGAGCTTATGACTGAGGATCAAAGGGACAGCAGGGGCAGGTGATATTACAGTAGGAGTCAGCTTACAACCAGGAAGACGGAATAGACAAGGCCTTCTCTAGAAAGATAGGAGCAGACTTACATTTGTGTTTGAGAACTCATGGCAGTCCAGTGAAGTTTCCACAGAATAGAAAAAAGTAAATTCAACCCCCATTTTCAAAAATGCAACAAGCCTTTTTGACCTGTTGAACCATGGACCAGTCAGTTGCACCTTTGCGCCTTGCAAGATTATGGAGTAGATCATTCTAGACTCTATGCTGAGGCACGTGAAAAATAAGGAGGGGATGGTGACAGCTAACATGGCTTCATTGAAGGCAAACCAAGCCTGACAAATCTGATGGCTTTTTATGACAGGCTTATAGTATTGGTAGATGAGGGAATAGAAAATCATGTCATCTACATGGACGTGTGCAAAGCATTTGCTACTGTCCTGCAGGACACCTTTGTCTCTAAATTGGATAGATATGTATTTGACAGATAGACCACTCAGTAGAAAAGGATTTGGTCGGATAGTAACACTCAAAGAGCTGCAGTCAACAGCATGAAATGAGTAAAGCTCTAATGGAAGAATCCATTTCAGAGGCAGGAACTTCTCTGCCTTGTATTCACATGAATCAGTAATAGTGACACAGATCTGAGCTCCCTTTGTGTAGGTTTGGGGACTTCACAATGTAACAACCCCATTCCCATCACATCCCCACTGCTCAGCTGAAGATAACAGTCTGGGGTAAACAAGAGTGAATTCAGAACACCAAAGGAACCTACCAGTTGAGTTTCACTCATTCAGTATTCTACTTTTACTGCAGAGAGAACACAGTATAACATACAGCAGCATAATTGGAGGTTTCATTCTTTCAGCCTTCATTAGAAACACTCCTCCACTCAGATTGGAACTCAAGGAGTAAAAATAGAAGCACCAGTGTCAGATTTTGAATAATGTGAAAAAGCTAAACCATTTTCCTCAGATGAGAAAAAAACATCATTGTAAAATGTGGTTTCCTAGGAACCTTATTGTTATTGATTTTTCCTTTTTTTGAGTCAAGTGTATTTCTTTGCATTTCAGTAGGGAGGCCTGTCTGTACCCTAAGCTCTCCTTTCAATGTGTGCACTCTGATGGCATTTAAGATCCTCACACAACAGTTTTGAGTTTCTTGATGAGTGTGGTAGAATTCTTTGATGGAAAACAGTGATTGGAATAGCATAGGAGAAGGTAGCTGGACATAAAAGTCATACATATTTAAAGAAAGTGGAAATAACAAAGAAAGCAAGAAGAAATCACATGAATATCATGCAAAATTGAGAATCAAAACTTAGTCACAGATTCCTTGGAAGCACACTGATAAAATATAGACATCCCTTTGAGGAATAGGTTCACTTTGAAGTCTATGCAGAGAAGTGAACACATCTTAATGTTTCCTTTGTTATCCTAAACAAAATGTTTCAGATAGATCACATGAACTACACCCTACAAAAGACTATTTTCCTGTATTTGCTCTTAAGGGAACATGAAGTTTATATGTAAATCTCTACAAAATAGGCATATAAAGTCATGCCCTTGCATTCCTTAAGACTGGAAGAGCAACACCAACTAAGGATAAGGATTCTCAAAATATTAATGTACCCTAGTAGGCTACTATATTATTTTAAAATAAATCACATAGCATACTTTGCACCTTTTTAGTCTTTTGCGCAATAGACTTGCCATTAGGATACTTGCTTGGGAGGCAATAATAATTTTCTTGATTTTAATTAAGTCATGAACTATAAGGAGGATGGATCAATTTTTACCTTGCTCCATCTCCTCTGTCTTGTCTAGTAGGGAGTAAAAATTGTTGTGTATATATATATGAATATAAACCCATAATATCAATTCTTTTCCCTTGTTTTTGCTTTTATTTTAGAGATTACTTTTCAAGAAAGCAGGCACCTGGCTTATCTTGGTTAATGAAACATCACCTTCTTGTCCACATTCTGTCTTTGATTGTGCTGCCCGTGTCCCACTTAGTTTATTCATTTTGGAACTGAGAAGAATCCAAACTGATATTATTTTAGCCTCCTTATTTTCAGTCTGAAAGTGTTAAGGTGGTTAGCTTGCTCTTTAGAGGCACTGATCATACCTGGAGACTCATTCATACTCTTTTTATGTCTGCAATTTTCTGTATGCGTGAGCTCCTCAGAGTGCAGAGATGAAGAACATGCTCAGCTTTGCCCAATGTGTTAGTATATACAGGTGCTACTATCACAGAAGTAATGAATGTTACCAATAGTGGGCTTATAAAATGTAGTCATTTTGTCTCCTTACTCAGCTACTGGTTTATTTATTTTTTGCTGGTGGTGCAAATAGGTAGAGGAAACTTTCCTTTTATTAACTTTAAAAATAGCAACAAAATAGTAGGTGAAATTTCTTGGTAGGGAAAAACTAATCTACCACCAGTGGAGAAGACAATGACTAATTTTATGGGTTCTTTAAAATTATGAAAATGGAAGAGGGGAGAGAGGGGAGGAAGAGAGCAAAGGAAATGAACCTTTTACATATATGTATTTATTAGGACCCTGTTTAAAGGGTCAACAAGAAGCATTAGGAAATTAAGTGCCATGGCCACCCCCACCATTCTATTTGCCTTCTTTAATCTTTGATCCAGCTGCTCTAAACATCTGGCACAGTGAACTTTGACTCTGGACTGTGATTCAGGGGAGTCCTTGGGGGATGTGTGTGTAGGAGCTGCTTTGCAACCCCTGTGGCTTCTATACAACTCTCTCTGTCCTGCTTGTCTGGGAATCATCTCCCTCATCTGCCGAGGGTCACCCACCATCCTGCCAGCCAGCTGGCTGCCTCTGTTGGCAATGAGATGTGGCTGCTTTCTGACTCCCTTATCACACACAGTCCCAGGGGAAGACAGACAGCTGCTATGACAGCCCAGCAAAGCAATGGCACCTCCCCTCTCCTCTGATTCCTGCAACATTTCTTCCTTCGAGCCCCTGTGCACAGTAATACCACTGTGCTTTTGGTCTCACCTTTCTTTTCTGCAGACATATCCCTCCCCTCCTTCTGCAATCTGTTTTCTCTACTAATATATGTTCCCTCTTCTCTGTTTCCAGGCTCCTGACCTTCTAGCAATTTCACAGTGCACAGTTAATGGGAAAGACAATGTCTGAGAGGACCAGGGATGTAGAGAGGAAGAGGAAAGATGCTTCTAACCCTTCACCCCACCAAGTTAGTGACAAGAATGGTAACCAGTGGGATCTCCCCTCTCATATAATAATGTGCCCTCACCCCACCAAGCACCAGCTCTTGGAACTGCATAGAGGGAACAAACAGATACAGTCATAGGTACACATACTTGCAGTGTCCTCTGCTTAAAAACTGGCTTCACTGACTGAAGGAACCAGCAGAGCTAGGCAAGGGTGTGAAGCAGGTGCCATCTGATGGGGTCCCAGTCAACTCCAGGCTGGAACTGAAGGAGAACGTGAAGGAAGAATAGGGCAGGGTCGACACCTGATAAGGACATGTGGGATCTCTATCCTTCACCCTTTGGGATGAGAGAAGCAGTCAAGCTCTTAATCTCTGGAAGAGAAACATCAATATGGGGATCACAGGGAATTAAGATCATGGATGGAGCCATATCAAGACTGTGCCTCTTCCTCTGTTCCACAACAGCTTGAAGCTGTTAAGTTGTTAACTCAAAGGGAGATAGAGATGTGGAGGAGGACACAGTGCAGGTTGGATGTGTCAATGCAGTCGCACCAGAGGAGCTACACCAAACAGCAGCTGGGATTTGGGTCATTCAGTAGTTGCTTTAAAAAAAAAAAAAAAAGATAATATTCTAAGCAGCAACCCAGAGAGGGGGGAATGAGCAGGGAATGTCAAGCTGTGGAGCAGTGGCAGAGAAAGGCTGTTAATTCTCGAAAATGGATGCATGAGCTAATCCTTCTCTGCAAATACAGCCTGGTAAATGCTCAGACCCAGCATCCTTTTAAATGCCAGATCAGCTCTTACTTAAATGGCATTTTGCATTATTATTATTTGATTTTAATTCATTTATTTATTTGCTAAGAATAGCTTCGAATGCAGAGGTGATCTCTGGCATTGTGTTGTGATGGCTCTTTGGTGTTTGTTGTTGTTGCAGTAGGAGTGCAAGGAGATAGTGAGTTTTACAGGGCTTAGGCTACCTCCTACCCCTCCTACTCACCCACGCATACCCACACACCATAACCCCACGCTCAGAGCCGTCGTGCCCGACCCTGTGTCGGGGGTCCCTGCCACCCCGGGCAGAGGAAAGGATCGCTGAGGTGCGGTGAAGCCGGCAGGAGGGGAACGGGACAGCTGGGTGTGAATGGGAGCAGGAGCCCGGTGTGTGGGGCTGAGCCGAGAGGCGGGGGAGAGAGGGAGGGGGGAAGATTTGGGAGGATGCAGTGATACCGGAGGAAAGGTAAAGCTTCGGCTGGCTTCTGGAGGGAGGGGTTAACCGAGTAAAGGTGTGCTGGTACCAGGTAGTTAGCACGGGAGACAGTTGCTGTGGGGGTTGTGGGAGCGTGGGGAAGCAGAAGGGCCGGAGGGTACCGAACTAGTGGGTAGAAGGCAGGCAAATAAGAAACTTGCCCTTAGGACTGCAGACACAGTCCAGGGGTGCTGGCTGCGGAGGCAGGGGGCTGGCAGGGAACTGCAGCGCCTGTGGGTCCAGGGAGCCGGGGAGCCGGAGGGGAGGGAGCCCGGCAGGAAGAGGTGGATGCAGGTGGCACCTGCCATGGGAATGAGAAGGGAGCAGCCAGCAGGGAACAGAAGGGGGGCACAACCTGGCTGCAGGGCTGGCAAGTCGGTCTGCCCTTGGCAGGGACATCTGTCGTCTCGCCGTGCCCGGTGCTATTGCCCTGCAAAAGGGGAGAGGGCTGGAGAGGGCAACCTATCCTTCCACTGGCGAACAGTACCTCCTTTCTGCTTGATATCGCTGTCTGTGTATGTATGTAGTGAGGTGGTCGCTACTCTCGCATCCCCCTCTCTCCCCTTGCCAGCAAGCAGCAGGCAGAGCCCAGGGCTGGCAGGCTGCTTGGTTTCCTGGAGGAATCTATGCCACTTGGTGGCACTAAAAAGTTGCACTGAAGCCCAGTGTTCCCCCGTATGAAGAGCCCACTCGCCCCTCAGCCCGGACCCGCAGGTGCGGCAGCGGAGCGCCCGGGCCCCGAGCATCGCGACCCCAGGGGACAGCAAACTTCGGCGGGGGCAGTTCACAAACGCTCATCGAGACTACAGGGGTAAACTCTTCCTGTGACTCGGTTTTAAACAGGGGTTTTTTTCCAGTTTTTTTTCTTCTTTTTTTTTTTTTTTTTTTCATTCGGGTGATGCTGCTCTGAACAGACCGCTGCTTTCTTACTTGCCAGAGAGTAGTGCAGGAGGGATGTGTCGGTTCGTAGAGGGACTTTACGACCTTCGGAGCATCTGAAAAGCTTTCCTAGCAGGGCAGAAGGCAGGGTTAGCCCCTAATAAATGCAGAGAGGTTGCTACCATGCATATATAAGGAAGGGTGGAGGTGCTTGCAGGTGGGTCAAGCTGCAGCAAGTATTTAGGAAGACCAAGGCTGTGGTAGCAGAGAGCAAAGACCCATCTGTTGTTTCATCGTTTGTTTATTCCTCCTCCTCGTGCCTTCCCCCTCCCTTAAATCCAGGAATCGTTCACGCCTCTTGCAAATGAGATTTGGGCGATGCTGAGAGAACAGCGTGTTGCATAGCGTGTGTCTATGTGCATGCATTCGCGGGGGTAGGATACTCGGTCCTCAGTATTTGCCTATGATCAGAAGAAAACAGGATGTGCCTATAGCTGGAGGAGTGACAATGTCAGCCTAGTGGGGCTCACCTGCTGGTGATCTTTGCAGAGGCATTTGAGGATTATTCAGCTCCAGAAGGTCAGAGTGAGGAGTGGTATCTCTGCCGTGGCTGAAAATAGGAGATGCCTACCCTTACCTGTCTTGATTATTGCCACTAAAAGGACCACTTTGCCGCCACTGTGGGAAGAAGCATTTGCAGCCACGGACAAGGTAATGCTGGGGGGAG
>JAOXXN010000001.1:84573463-84591714 GCA_026770055.1 Myrmophylax atrothorax
GGGCTGGGGGGACAGCATGTTTATGTGCCCTGGATGGTGGACACAAACCCTGTGAATGCAGGAGAGGCTCTTTACCTCTCTCCCCCCTCTTCCTCTTGATTTTTCTCAGTGCCCTGGTTACTGGAGGACCAGAACAACTCCTGGGGGACCAGAAAGCCAACTGGTGTGGTATCTCTGTAAGGGTTGCTGGGGCATTAGGGGGTCGGGGTGCTGGAGGGAAGCAGGCACTGATCCCTCCCCAGGAGCAGGATATGTGTGGGGTGCAGGGTGCCGGGGTACTGTGATACCTGGGCTTGATGATGTGTGTGATATACTCCTTCGGTTCACAAGTGGGGATTTGTCTTGCTGGGAAGGTATAAAGGAAACAGGAATTCATTTGTGTTCCAGGGACAGTCAGGCTTAGCTCAGCCATAGACTTTTCTGTGTGACCTTGGGACAAATCACTCGGCTCTGCTTGGCGAGCCCCGTCTGTTCCTTATTCAGTAATCAAAGCTAATGTCTCCACGTGCAAAAATGATTCATTGTGGATTGAGAGGGACAGCGATACCACTTGCCGAGCAGGGAGACAGAGACCTAAGAACCAGTGTGCTTGCATACATACACGTCTGTATGCACAGCCACTTTAGTTGTGGCAGCGCAGGTAGCTGTGTTGGGAGTTAACCTTGTCCAGTAGTTTCCTCTAAGACCCAGCTCCATTTATTTAATTCATTTGAGAAAATGTGATCCTGCATGCCAAATGTGACCTCCATGACAATTTTTACCACTGGTCGATTTTTAGGTTGACTGTTTTTTTGTCTTCCCCTTCCGTAGACCTGCCTGGAGGCGAAAGCCGGCAGCGGGCGGTGCTCAGCACCACGGACAGAGCCCGCTGCCCGCTCCCCACCACCCGCTTCCCGTTCCCTTCCTCCCGCTGCCCACTGCCCGCAGGCAGCGCTGTCCCGCGTTCTGAGGCTCCGCCACCCAGACAGCCCCACTGCCATTCTATCTCTTCTCTGAGAAGCAATTTCCGGTGTTGGGGAGGGAGTCACTGGGTGCAGTGGTAGCCAGGACGCTTCTTTCTTCTAGTCTTGAGGACGAAGTAGGTGGTCATCTCGAAAATGATAGAGGAACATCTTGAAAATACACCACTCTAAATCCTGAAAGGGAAAGATGTATAGAGCAGTTAACTGTCAGGCTCTTAAAATTCTCTATCCCTTGTTGGTGTTTTTTTGCTTGTTTTTGGTTTTGTTGGTGGTGGGTTTTTTGTTTGGTTTGTTTTGGTTTTTTTGTTTGGTCTTTTTTTTTTTTGGTTGAGTTTTTCTACCATATTACTAAACATTTCTATCCCATATTAATATTTTATAAATACTCAAATGCCTTGGCTGCATGTTAATTTTTATGTTACACCATCACAGTGTTAATATTTAGGGTATTCAGAGAGTATTTTAGGGTCTCTATATAGATATTTTTGTCATTTTATTTTCTGACATGGCTATGGCATTTTTGGCATAGTGGCAGTGCTGGAATGCCATCATAACCACTCATATTGTGACTTGCTGAAAAATGTTTTTTACTATTGCTTGATCAGCTCCCCTAGTCCCTACAGTTTTATTAATTAATAAAATTCTAGGATTACAGAGGGAAAGACACCTGAGCTATTATTTTCTGTATCGTATGGTATAGCTGGTTTTTTGGTAACAACAGCAGTAAGTAGTGTATTTGGTGAAATTGAAATTGCAGAGGCAGTTGCAAGTTTTCCTGGGAATTTAAGCACCTACATATTAGTGCCAAAATTATTTCATCAACCAGAAAGCATGTGTGAGTGGACATAACATGGGGAAGAACTTCCTGGTATTGCTATGGATCTTGTTGATAATTATAGTATTCTCTGTTTATTAACTATGAAGACATGAGATCAGTGTGCTAGTCTGTTATTTTCAGTGGCTGTTCTGAACAAATGGTGAAAATTCTTCCTTGTTGCTTAATATTTTTTCTATTTCTAAGTGGAATGATGGGAAATTGCTTCATAGTGTCTCCTACTTTATAAGGTTATTTTCTTTATCACAGAGCTTGATTTAATGCCTGCTGAAATTCACAGAGCAGATAATGTAATGAGCAATGGTTTTTTGGGTTGATGTTTTTTTTTTTGGTTGGTTGGTTTGTTTTTGTGTGTGTGTGTGTGATTTTTTTTAGTGAACAGGAAAATTAGACAGCAGTAGAAATCTCAAAACAGAACAAGGTGGTCATATTTCACAATTTTGAAATAAAGACCTCTTGAGTTTGTCAGATTTTGTTTGACCAGAGTGAATTACCTCTGAGGAATGGGCATGGGGGACTTTCTGCACAATAACCCTCCCCTGAGCATTGAGAGATAGCCAAAATACCTTGAACCCAACACTTAGAGTTTGCTTTCCCAATAGCTAGCAGAACTCAGAAAGGCTTAGCATCCTGAGTATACACTCTTTCCTAACATTGGTTCCAACTGAGATAAGCTGAGAGGTCTCTCTCCTTCTGTAACTGTTTTTCTAAGACTGTTCCATGTTTTCCTACTGAAAGATCTTCACTGTGAGATAAGTGACATGACAGACTCTGGACCAGTAATTCCATTGCTGCTTGCAAAGGTTTTGTCTTCTCTGATGACAAAACCTAGGTTAATTTCTTGGGATATACTGATTTGATCTCTATCAACATATATTATCTCATATCTGATTGATTTAAATTAGTTGTGGTTTATAATGTAAATGAATGCCTGGAAAATATTAATCAGTGGGTACATGGTTTTAACTTACACAAACATAGCACATAAGTAAATTTTGTCACTACAAAGTGGATTTTAAGTATGTTAGCTTTTGTGATTGTTTTGATCCTGAAAATCCTTTAAGGAGAAACTTAAACTTTAAATAAGTCTTTACAGATATTTGATCAATAGTATTTTTCATCTGATAAGGACTGAGCATATTACTAAGTGCTTAGCTGTATTGGACCACGAGTTCTCACTCTATTACAGCACTGTTCTGTGATCCAGTAATCTGACATTTTATTTTTAATATTTAAATCTTTCTGGGGGTTCAGAGGTTATAAACGAGCAGGCTGTAAACTTACAAAGAAGAAATCTGAATGAAAGCATTTCTACTTCTGTATGGTTTTTTTTCATGATGTAGAAAAGAATAAATAATAAAATTTCTCTTTGCAGAATTCGTGTTTTATCTATTAGAAACCACAGAGCCAAGTGGATTCAGGTTGCAAAGCAGACAGGTGCTTCACTCTGGGGTCACTAGTGGGCGCTGCTATAATAATGTAAACCAGGGTTCGAAAGGATGTAATCGTTCAGGTTTAAACACAGATACCCGTGTGGTAGTAGAAGCCCTTAAGACCAGTCAGATGTGTCCCATGGATAAACTCTCACACACGTACGTAGCGGAAAATTATCACTTTGTGAACTGCTGTTCATGGTCTGATTTTGATCAAGATTTAATTAATGCCCTTAAATATCCTTTTGTTTCTTTTGGTCAGCACAGACTGCAAGTACAGATGAACTTGCATTTGAGATTGAAATGTTTTTGAAAGATTTATATTATTTTAATAATGAAAGATTTGTGTGATGTTTCATGGAATATTACAGATGCTCATTTTCTACTCGGTTAAACCTCAACATGAAGTATCTGGAACTCTGCCCTAAAGGAACAGCTGAGAATTTCTCCTGACAGAATCTGGCATGAAGTTTTTACTGCCAAGGAGAACACAGGTTACAGGAACATGCTGAGTGCTTCATCAGATCTGTATCTTCAGTCATCTGGGTAGCCCATAAATTTTTGCCTGTGACAAGACTGAGAAAAGGACAGATAGGGAGAGTTACTTTTTTGTCTTATGACTTCTGCAATTATTCCAAGTATGAAGCTAGTGCACCAGAAGATTGAGACCAAAGAGTCTGTCATCTATTGCTAAAGCATGTGACTTCAGGATTAACTTATAGTTAATTAATAACTAAAATAAATTAGAAACCTTGATACACCAGTAATTAAGTGCCTGATTTCATTTTCTCTATGTTGCAGTAAATTTAGGATAAATCCATTGATGCTGAAGAAATTGAACAGTGTGAAAAGAACATTTGACCATAAGTGCTGTGCCTGTTGTCCATAAATGAAAACAAGTAAAAGAAGATAAATTATTAATTTGGAAACAATTCCCATTACAGCTCACTGTCCTTGATATTGCTGATACCTCTGTTCTCAGCCTGAAGGTTGTAGCATGTCAAATTCCCTTTAGGGTTATTCCTAACAATTTAAATAGGAGTTATATTTAGGCTTATGAAATTTTACTTAATTTTGTTTTAGTACTCATCCTGCTTATAATAATAAGCTTCCAGTAGTAAAAGAATGTAATCAAAATGTGGAGTGACTGGTATGTGATTCTGCTGGGACAGAAGCACAGTAAAATTGTATATTTGAATAGCTCCCTTGGCCATATTCTCTTCAGGAAGATGTTCTTCAGGAAATGAAATTAGTATTCTTAGTCTATCAGCATTCTGCTCTGCCATTTTAGCCTAAAGTAGGATTTGTTACCTAATTACTCTCATGGTATCTTTGCATAGCATGGCCAGCTCTATCCATCAGAAGAGTGACAGGCAAGAACAACAAATGAAAATACAGGAAATTCTGTTTAAATATATATAAAAATTAGTAGTATTTACTTTGAAAGATATGGAAAACCTGACTGGACATGAAGCTAAGAAACCTACTTTAGTTGAACTTACAGAAGGCAGGGTGGATGTACAAGATAACTTCCTGAAGTGCCTTTCCACCTCAGCCATTCTGTGATTTTTAAGTTTATGAGCCCAAGAGTAAGCCCACAGATACGGATCTCTATTATACTAATACAAATTCATTGAAATTTTGTAAGCTCACAAGCCATGTTGATTTAAATTCCAAATTGTTTCATTTAATCATGAAATCACCCAAAACCCCCTTGACCTAGGGTGCTTTGAATGCAAGTCCTAAGACCAATGCTGTAAAACATAAGCAGCGTTCTCAATGCAACTAGTAACAGTTTTTAAGTTCCAAGCAAATTGTCTTTCGCTTTAGTAAAGTGAAGAAAGTTCATTACTTGTGAAGCAACTGCTGTCTGCATCTGACTCCTTTTCCCTTGGATGTCATGGAGTGGAAGGATTTTATTGGTTTCAGAATCTGAATTTGGGCCATAGGAATCCCCCAGCTATGATACATGCAAATATTATGGAACAGAAATATAAAGGAGACCTTCAGCTTTGCCTCATTTTTTACCCTGTAATTTTATACTGATAGATAACACTGTAGACAGAGAAGAGCAAACAGCTGTTCTTTGGAGTGAGGAAGATAAAAATGGACTTGCTGCCCTCTCTTCCTCATATATCCTGTATGGAAATTTTTTAATTCATAGACACAAGACCAAGATATTTAGTCTAGAATTAAAATGGTGGATGGAATTGGATTTTTTTTTTGTGCCATGAGCTCACCTCAACCCTCTGAACTCTATTTGTATATATGCAGATTCACAGACAACTAGGTCATAAAAAGGCATATAATTGTATATCCAGTCAGAGCCTGAGACAGTGCTGGCAGTTATCTAGATATATGTAGCCTTAATTTGGTGAGCTCAGAAAATTAAGCATCCATGGTTTTAAATAGCAGGGTACTATTTTTTCCCAAATGTTAATAAGTTAATAAATAATTTTTCTTAAAGTGATAATGCATTCAATTAATTAAAGTCATAGGAATTTAATAGTTGTGATATTGTACAAAAATATCTCCTGTCATTTGTCCTTCAGACTATTTTTAAGTTATATAATACCAACTTCAGAGTGATGGAACAAACAATTGTAAGACATAAGCAATAGTGATAGCCTGTAATTAGAGACTAATTAGCCTGAACTGAAATGGTGTTATTCCTTAGTGGCAAAGGATTGCAATATTGTTAAGCCAATGCTTCACAGACTTAAAAAACACCCAAACCTTCCTAAAGTGTTTTACAGTTGTCTCAACCTTATTTTATTCTTAGGACTTTATAGTACTAAAAGTTAATATCTAATGAACCTATTAATATTGTGATTAACATTAAAAACATTTATATTCAATATTTTCTCTTTTTAAGGATTTTGTTTGGGAATATTCACTGAAACTGTGGCATAATTTTCTCTGTGTAAATATAATTTATAAATGTCTAGATAAAACAATAATTGAACAAGCCTAACATCAAGCAGAAAAGTGGTTTTAGATTTGCATGCATGATCTTTAGAATGAGGAAGAGTTTCACTTGGCACTATACTGAATGACCTGTCTGTGAGGAGTAAATTCAAGACTAAAATACTGTGAGATTTTCAACATGGAACAAACAGAGGCAGATTTCCTATGAAAAGGGTTTCTTTCACTTTACAGTATCTAGATCGTTTTAGAGTCATTGGTAATGAATTAGAAATGATGGTGTCTGAAATGTGGGGATATTTTATAATTCTTTTATTGCATAAAAAAATATGTCCATAAAAGTGAGATCTGGCTCTGCCCCATAATTTTGCAGTTGTTTTGCCAATAATGAAACTGGGCATATGGTTCACTAAGTAGCTCAGCATCTTTCTAGATTTAAGAGTGTGTTTGGCGTTCTGTACTATCACTATTCACTGGCAGGTGTGGAGCAATAGATAGTATTTAAATGTGCTCAGGGATCAAGACCTGGACAAACTACTGTTTAAGCACTATATTTATAACCTGAAGCATTCTTCTGCAAATCCAATGCTACATGCAGAACATTTTCCAGTTCCATTTACCACAGTCACAGATGTGAAGTATTTGCTGAGGGTTTTTTTCAATTTTTTTTTTTTTAATCCTTCAGCAACACTACAGTTGGGTACAGATTGCATTGCGGACTGTTGGTAAAGGTAGTTGATGAAATATTTTAGGTACTAGTGTATCTATATAGTCTCTGTGTTGACTTCTTTCTACCAGTGAAGTCTGTAGTGTTGCCTCCAGTATTAGGATTTTTCAAATTGTTGTTTAGCAATTTTTGAAGTAATGATATAAAAAGATGAAAATAATTTCACTCCTCTGATGTTTTTGAATTACTGTTCCTTTGCTTAAAACAAATATAATTATTAATATCAAAATAATTTTTTAAAAAATCTTAACTTACATTAAAAGTTATTTTGTTTCATGTTGTGGCTTGCAAAGAAAAAATAGATTTATAGATTCTGCATTACTTAGAATAACAGCTCTGTGTGTCAACAGCAGTTTCCTAGCACTGTAGCTAGTAATACAGCCCAAAGTATATTAATGGGGCATATGTATTTGAGATATAGAAACTGTCTGAAATTAAAGGGAGTTGTTTTTGAAGATGTATATTAGAAATGGCAACATGTTTTTTCTGTGGAATTAAATACGTGCCTGTCATTTGTGCTTTTGAAAATATTTCCCCAAAGAATTTTTAAACAAGAGTGTCAAAGAGAAAGATGTTGGCTTATAGCAGCAGAAACACAAGTCTAGGACTGTGAAACACTGAAGTGAGATAAAGTTTTCCAGCTTGGAAATGACGAAAGCAAGCATATATAGGAGGCAATTACTGTAGTCATCGACAGACATAGGAATGGGTGCAATATCAGAAGAGATTATAAAGCTGACTTTATACATGATTTTAAGGCTCTTTCTCCTATTTATTCATTTTTTGAAGGTTATGAGGATTATGACCACATGTGCAGTTCTGCATAGCTGTCCACTTGGAGATGATGGTGACTTCTTAGAGAATACATGCAAACTCCTGATTAAGCATCAGCAAAGTGCTCCTTTTATCCAAAAGATTTAATAACCGCTTTCACCAGCTCTGCAACATTGTTCCATCATGTTGTCTCTACCAGCCTAAACCATTTCCTAAAATGGTTCTTCTGCTGTTCCTTGCAATCCTGCTGTTGAAGGAAGATGTCTGTGGGAACTTCGGGCTTTTGGTTTCAGCACAGGCAAATGAAAGAAGGGTGGTTGCACACATGCCTGGTGATATTATTATTGGAGCTCTATTCTCTGTCCATCATCAACCAACTGTTGACAAGGTTCATGAGAGGAAATGTGGAGAGGTAAGAGAGCAGTATGGCATTCAAAGAGTGGAAGCAATGCTACATACTCTTGACAGAATTAATTTGGACCCCACACTGTTGCCAAATATAACGCTAGGATGTGAAATAAGGGACTCCTGCTGGCATTCTGCTGTGGCTCTGGAGCAGAGCATTGAGTTTATAAGAGACTCTCTTATTTCATCAGAAGAAGAGGAAGGGATGGTGCGTTGTGTAGACGGATCATCATCATCTTTCCGCTCCAAGAAACCCATTGTTGGTGTCATTGGACCTGGCTCTAGCTCTGTTGCTATTCAGGTCCAGAACTTGTTGCAGCTTTTCAATATACCTCAGATTGCTTATTCTGCCACAAGCATGGACCTAAGTGACAAAACTCTGTTCAAGTATTTTATGAGAGTTGTGCCATCTGATGCACAGCAAGCAAAGGCTATGGTGGACATTGTCAAACGCTATAACTGGACCTATGTTTCTGCTGTACATACTGAAGGTAAGAGGTTATTTTTTAACATAGAAGAATGCCTTTGAACTACTTTGATGTGGTCTGATAAGGGAATGATGATAGTTTGTTGTTGTTGGGTTTTTGCCAGTCGTTTGTCAACAGTATAGACTTTTAATTTATTAATAATAACTTCACAGTCCCTGAGGATCTGAAGCAGCATTATGTTGTCCATGGCTGGAAACAAAGTTTGAAACAGGATTACGTGTGATCTAGGGCTACTTATTGGTAAAAGTGCTTGCTCTGGAGTCTCCTAAGTGACCTTAATTTAATTTAGTTGATGTTTATTTATTTTTCTTTATCTACCAATCAGTGTATTTATGTAGAATAATAATTTTGACTATATTAAGATTAATGAGAAAGCATCTCATATTCATACTGCAGATGAGAGTTAAATCATAATTTGAAACTATAACTTAGTCAGAATGTGTTCCTGCTTAATATCTGAGCCAGAGAGGCACGGATACTAGAAAACATGCAATTCTAGCTGATACTTGAATCCAGGTTATCCTATATCCTTGAGATCAGAAGTGTTTCCATCCTTTTTATAGCACTCCATGGAATATTGAACCCACTTCTTGTTCTGCATTTGCCATTGGTTTCGGGAGAGAGCAAGGGAAGTCTCCTTGAATCTTATTCACACATTTATGTTCCATGTGTGCTAAATTGCTTTCATCTTGTGTTCAAAAAATCATAACTCTGTGCTAGATTGATTTTCTCTTTTTATTTCTTTGAGATAGCCCTTAAGCCATTTACCCAATGTTTATAAAGAATGTGATTAAGGGGAAATGTTATGGAAAACTTACTTGATTTTGTTATTTCTTGTACTGGCAGAGGTGAGTTGGTTCATCTTGCTCTAAGTGTCTAGAATTTCATACTGCCTTAAGAGTAGGTTTCATCAGTCCCTGTCTAATGACACCACCATGTAATGAATTTTCCAAAATTAGGTTCTTTGATGAGTTTTAGGACTTCATCACTTTGCCTCTATAGAAACAGACAACTGCAGAATGGCAGGCTCAGGATACAATCTGGAAATGAAAAATGTTAAGAGAATGAGTAGTGATGGCAACGTTGCTGAACAGCAGCAGATGCTGCTGGCTTTATTACAACCTATAGAAAGCAGATTGCCCTTCCCACACACTGAGTATGCTTCTCTGGCAGAATTCATACTATTCAAAGTCTCTTTTGGGGAGATGCTGGTCCAATGCTAGGCTTGCATGCAGATTGTTGCAATCATGTTTCCATCATGATAGTGAAAGATGGTAAATAATTGTAATATCTTTTTTATGGGTATGCATCATAATATTAGCTGTTTAATCTAAAACTTCAGTGTATAAAACAGCGTATAAATCACTCTACATTACATCATGCAGTGAAGGTATTGTGTACCAGGGCTAGGTGTGCAACCTTCCCTTAACAAATACGTATGAATAATATCATGGTCAAAAATAATGCTACTGATGCATCACAGTACCATTAAGATTTTATATCCTGACTGCTTTTGATGCCTCATCTAGTTTTGGCCATGAACAACTTTTACACCTCTCCTTATTGAGATGGAATGCTTTTATATTCAGTGTGGGAATTCTCAAGCTCATACCAAGGTCTGATTCTTCACAGAGTGAAAATACCTACATTTACCATTTTCTGTAGACATTCTTGGGAGCAGATGATAACATATAACATTAGTCTTAAAGCAGAGGAACTTTCTACTGTACATTGGGAAGAAGAGAATAGGGACAAAAGCACTGGAGTGAGACATAGATGCTATGATCAGTACTTGAGAAATATGTGACAGAAGAGCTGAATGTGAGGAAGGAGAAATAAATGATGCATGTAGTACAACATGTGTCTGCATCTACCATTATTAGTGGGGGCAAGATTGGTGGCTCATTGTTAATACCTGAGGCCTCATTCATAGCATATTTAAAGCAATATAACTCTGGACTTCAGTGAAGGAACATTAAACTGTGTTTCTGGGAACCTTATATTCTATTTGCATAGTCTGGTCCAGATGAAGAACAGTTTTTCCAGTTAAATAACATCACACAAAAGTTTTATTACAATATAACGTGGTATTTATGATGGAGTAGAAAAATATAAACTCAACAAGGTATTTCTTTGAAATGTAACAATGTCTGATATTCTGGGTATTTTCCAAAGATTATGGCACAGATTATCCTTTGCACTAACAGATTTTATTTTTTTAAAACACCATTAAAACCCCCTACACATGAGTGCCAAAGAAAAGCAATTGAGTAAATAAGCAAAAGAAAGTTTTGAGCTGCTTCATTTTTGTATTTATTTTTAATTTTAATATAGTGTTTGTTACTTGTAAACATTCCAGATATGCGCCTTTACTAAATGTCTTACATTCACAGGTATTATTTCAAAATAGAAGAAAAAGTTACTGAACTTGTAATTTTTATTGAAGTGGGATCTTGACCATCCATTAGAAGTAGTCCTTATTTCAGTGTATCCAGTAGTTCTGTCCATCTACATACATTATCTTTAGCTAATTTTCATGTATTAACCATGTTTTTCTGAATATGATCTTTGATTTCTGTGAAGGATTTCCAAGGAGGAGGAGAGTCCTCTCTTCCAAAGCTGGATGTGGAGAAAAGAAGAGGCATAAAAATCTCTGGTTATTTCATTGCTTTGGTAGTTCAATCAGCAGATAAATTTATAGGTCTCTATGATCTGGTGTACAAAGGGCCTACCATAAGTCAGTAGTTTCAAAATAAAAGGCTTCTTGTTTGACTCTTTCCTCATGTATGTAATAATTACCCGTGTTTGCACTGAATTATTAAAATTTTGGGAGGTTGATCTGAAGTTGTGTTGTTAAATCCTTACTCTAGACTTCCAGATTTAAAATATATAAAAAAAAATTTGCGAGATTATTGTAAGCTTTGCTCCTTTGACATTTAGCATCATGATTTGTCTAGGTGATGCCTACAGGTGTATAAGTAAAGATTAAAAGTAATTTTTTCCCTAAAATAGGAAGGTAGCAAGGACTGCTGTCAGTGTAGCTCTTGTAGTTTTAAGGAATAAGTTTTGGCAATCCCTTCAACAGAAAATGTGAGCAACAAATGAATAATATTTCTCATAAAACAATGGTCATCTTCACTTGCTATGTATTTTACATAGGACATTCAAAATCTTTGCAAGTCTTAGATAGTCTTGGGTTGTAACTCTGTCTTGCTTAGCTTTGCTAGGAATTGTTATCATCGTTATCTTTTCCCACTCTCCAATTTTCCTTTGCATGGAATTGTTTTTGGGGCCCTGGATATAAAATCAACCTTTTGCAGCCACCATGAGGGCCTTTTTACAAAAAGCCTTATCAGTTCTGAAGTACTGGCCACACTGTGGCCCCATGAATTGACAAGTTAACACTACATGGCAGAGAGCTGGGACTGAGCAGGAATGAGGGAAACAGTGATGTAAAATTCCTTCTACTGAGGACCTATCACTCAAAGCCTGAAGCAAGTGCCTTCAGTTTTATGGATTGCTACAACAAGCATGCAGGCTGTGCTGGAGTTTGCTACTGATCTATTTATTTCAATTGACTTTACAGACTTTTTGGTTCTTTCCACCACTGCGATATAAGCAGAGCTTAAACAAATTTTCTTTAAAATTAAACCAACATTCACTTTCTAAACCAGCTTCACAGACAGATAGAAAGTCAATAATGCAGTGGAGAACTTGGCCTGTGCTTCTCTTTGAAGCAATGTAGCACAGCAGAGAGAAGACCACTAGTTTAGTTCCCTGATTTCTCAAGAGTGTTAGAGATCGTTTTTAGCTCATGTAACTCTTATCCACCTCCATGGAAACTAATGCACACAGGAGGAAAATTTGCATCTCTGTTTGGCTTTTGGGTGGTGATGGTTGGCATGCAGATGGGCCACGCAGCTCATGCACCGCTGGCATTTTGTCTCAGCCTTTTCTTGCCTAACCACTTGACAGCACAACTAGTCGGAAATGGTTGGAGAAACCAGGGAGAGGCTGGCTGGTTGCCGAATGAGACAAAGAGCTGCCTGTTCACCTCATTTCCCATATGAAAGCCTTCCTGGTCTTTTTGAAAGATCAGAGGAAAATATGCACAGTTTTTTCTTTTCCTGTCATTGCAATTTGAGGGCCTCATTTTGAAAGCCTGTTTGAACTCAATACCCTCCCGTTGACTAGACTGACATTTGGATCAGGCCTTCCTAGTCAGAAAGAAGGTCAATCCCTGAGAATCTGTGCTTAAAATTTGCCTGGAGCCAAATTAATTAATAACTGCAAAGGCGTTTTTCATTGCCATTGGAAACCATTTGTTTTGCCACACTGAATGTAGTGAAGAGGTGATGTATTCTGGAAGAACAGAACTGTACAGGGGTACAACTGAAACAAAACCAGGCAAATGTATTGGGAGTGGCAAGCGATAATTTTCATTACATTATATAAAAGGTGTAGTTTGCTTTTGAACATAGTCTGAAGAAATAAGCCACTTTGTTGACATTTCCTTCAGACAGCTCTTCAGATAAACAATGGATCAAACTCATCCTAAAAGTCCTCTCTGTTTAATATCACTTCCCTCCATTTAAATGTATCATAAATGATATAAAGAGGTGGTTCACATTTGTTTTCTTTGGATATAATACAGCAAGCATAACAAAAGCAGAACTTTTTTCCCCTGCAGATCAGGGTTATTTTACACAGTTCTTTTCATAATTCTTCAAATGTGTCTGGTTACAGGACTGGTTTTGCTCACATCCTTTGATACCAAATAAAAAGCAAAATTAAAGTTAGTCATAATTTGTGAGAATAAGATGAAGAAATGAACAAAAGATCTGCAACAAGTTGATGTTAAACCCACTGCTTGGAACAAACTGTGCTCATATGAGATAATTCTTTTAGAGTCCAGATTATTCTTTTTTAGGTAAAGCAATTGTATCATGGTCAGAAATATTGTTTGCTTTTCGCAAAGGAGTATGATTGAAAATTAGGTTAGTTTTTTTTAAAGCATAAATTATATTTTTTTCATGTTTTATATGCAAAAAAATCCCTACATTGAAATAATGTACCAAAAAGGTCGGTGCTAGTCACTGAAAATATTTTCAGTTACAGAGAAAATGTATTTCTAAAGATATATTTTTGAAAATCAAAGATGTCCTCTCTAACGATTGGATAAGGTTCTGTTTCAACAATATTGAAATTTTGCCCTTGGGCAAAATAATTATTTTTGGGGGATTTCTGAAAGTACTTTTAATCTGTTTCAAACATAAATTTTGAGATCAGGATGGTCACAATTTTATATGCTCTTAATCACATTAATCTTGTAGCAAAACTGAAAATTATTTCTCATCTGAAAGAAATCCTATCCTGCTGTTTGCCCCTTATTGTTGAACGTTGACATCTGCAGCAGAGGTAGATTTTTTTTTTCTCATTTCAAATATTTACCCTAGCTTCCCAATTGTGAAAAGTGAGCAAATGCTATCATTCAGCTGGGAATACTGAGACAGAAAGCTGTAGTAGCATTGAGTTAATGTTTGCTTTGTTCTACTGTGAGTGACTACCAGAAAACATTCTAACATTGCTGTTGGATGGCTCAGGCCAGACATACCTACTGTGAAAGGTCTTGACTGACAGAAAAATACAAAATGAGAGGTATATTCTTACTTGTATACCTCTCATTTTGTCAGTGTATTGGGGATGAAGATTCTTTGGGGAAATACCACAAGACAGCAAAGGAAAGGAGGTGCACTACTTTGCAATTGATGTACTATTTTAAATCATAAAAAAACCCCTCACTTTTAAAGGAATGGTGTGAGGTGGACTTAGGTATGAGCAGGTCATTTGGATCATCAAAATGTCACTTTGCTTCTTTTGTTTAGGGGTTAAGTGTTTGAATGTCACCTTTTCTGCCACTTAGACTCCATAGCAACTCAATGAAAGTTACAGCGTCATGGAAGTTTCTTTCACTGAGAAGAAACAATGCAGGTCCAGCAACCTCCAGCTTCATCTTCCATTTTTCTGCTGCTTAAAGCCTGGAGATGGCACAGTTATTATCCCCATCCCAAGGATGCACCTCTTCAGTTAGGGAGGGGTCTATTAGGTTGATGAGATTTGGAAATCTTTCAGAAAACAAAGTTTCACTGCACAGTCCTTGTTGGTTCAGAGCAGATTTATGAAAGATGGTGGTTCTAATATGTATCATCAGATGGTAATGTGATTCACTTTTCTGTGTCCCTCACTGATATTTTGTCTTTGAATTTAAAAAAAATACATGGTGTAGAACTGGCTGGGAAACAGATATTCCATGCAATTAAAAAAAAAAAAATTCTCAAGCTATTTTCTATCCCAAGTCAGAATTGAAATCTTGAAAAACATTTTTTAGTGAATGAAAACTATGATAAAAGTTAGAAGTTGGTCAAAAGAAACCACTAAACATGTGGTTATATTAAATAAGTCAATAAAAGATACCTTGATAAATCAAATGGGAACTTCATTCTAAAAGGTGTGAACTTTTAACTTATTTCTGCAAATACCAGTGTTCTTTTACAGTTTTATTAAAAGTGGTTTATTCAGGAAAGAACTGGAAGTTTCTCTCCCATTCCATTTTTTTAGCATGTGTTTCATAGCACCACTCCTGTATACAAGTTAAAAATGTTTGCATACAGTGACATTTCATTAATCCAATAGTTAAAAACAAGCTGATGAAATAGGTCCCATTATTCATTATTTGTAAACATTTGTGGTATTTCTGAATCTGTATTTCTTATTCTTGAAACCATAGCTTTTTCTTTTTTCATGCATGCTATCTTGTGACTGGAAATTTAAATGATTAACTTGTAAAGCAATTTTTCACAGATTTCAAGGCCAAAAGTGCATTAGTACACTTTAATATATAAAAAACCCAAACCAAATCAAACTCAAAACATTACTTTATGTTCCTTGAAACAGAGACAATTATTGAGAATTCAGGGGAGATCAGAACTCTGTTGAAGGCAGGACCAGGAATTGAAGAGAGATGAAATGAAAGCTAACTAACATAATTGAAAGGATTAGCATGAGAACCCACTTTCCAGAGGGCTAGTTTAAGACCTAAGGACCAAAAAGACTTTACAAGTCTATAGAATTTAATTTCCTACATAAACAAGGAAAAGGAAGATGTTCTGCACTTGCCAGTATCTTTATGCATCAATAAGATATTGTAGGCAACTTAATAGTGCAGAAATTAAATCAATGTTGCTTTAAAACTGGGAACTTCATGTACAGTTAAGGAGTAGAATAAATATTTACATTGGTCCATACATGAAGCACATTTCCTGGGCTTACAAGAGCTCACTTGTGTTATCATTAAAAGCTAAGTAAAGGCAAAGCACCTGTGCTGGATCTTTTAAACTTTTCAGTCTTCCCTAAGACAATTCTGACTAGCTGATCCTTGAATCATGCAGGAGACAGTGATCTTGGAGGTGATTCAAAAATTATAGACTTTGCTTTAATTTAATTTGAAAGCCACTGGAGGGAGAATAATGTTGCCTCCATTTTACTAAAATCTATTGCAGGCTAGTGATGTGGAGGCATACCATCTTGTAACACATGGTGCTTATATAATTATTTTGTATGTGTGTACATTAAAGAACTGATTGGGAAGGTTATTAACAGACCAGTTACCCTCTACCTTGGCAATTGAATTTTAAGACAAGCCTGTTCATGAATCACTGTCTTGTTTTTAAATGAACATAATTTAACTCATCATTCTAAATATCCTGACTGGAAAAGAGCGTATTTAAGATTTCCTTTAACTTAGGGGTTTGATTTTTCTTTCTGGAAGTGTCTGACAACATTTATGGCTGGGCAAATGCAAGGTCCAGGTGATATATATGAAAGCCTCCATATAAAATCAATTACATTGTCAAAGGGCAGACAAACAATGCATGGCAAATGGCTATTTCTCAAAGTGCAATATGTACTATATGAATTGGAAAGACAGTATCTAAGGGGATGGTAAACCATCACACTAAATGAATCCCACAGCCAAAATCCAACCTAACTGTTGAGGACAGTGGAAGTATGAGGAAAATTTCTCAACAGATTGTCTTTCAGTCTGCTGTGATCTAGTCAGATGCCTCCCATTTGTCTTTAATTAGGGGTAGAGGTTTTTTCCTTAACTTTTCTTCCTGCGATAGATTTCTTCTAACTTCCTAGGTGCTGTTACAGGCTTTAGGAGGAAGAATAGAGGTAGTGCAAAATCTTATTGAGGGGACTATGATCAGGATCTAGGAAATTATCTTACCTCAGTGAAGGAGATAGTTACAGGTGAATCAGCTGTCAAAGATTGCTATTCTGGAGTGTGTGAAGCAAGCATATACAAAAAGTATATGACCATGCACGGCAGAATCACAGTACACATTCACTTTTCCCCCATTGAATTTACAGAAATCTGTCCTCCATATCTTAATTTTGGTAGGTAAGATAGGTAATAAAATGACAACTAGTCATTCAGAGTTATTACTTATGCTAAAACATATTGTTTATGAAGATACAACTGAGCTGATTTCACCATTGGATAGTCTGTTCAGACTGTGAATTGCTCATTCTTCAAATGAAATAACAAACTATGTTGCTCCAAGCTATAGCTAGCCCTTTATCATGGGAAGTTCTTTCTAGGGAAAAGCTTCTTTTCCCAGGCATTGTTCTAATATTTATTTTGGCTAAACCAAAGAGCTGTGGTTCTCCTGTCACTATTGTGAAGTGGCTTTTCCAGATGCTAAGTTAGTCTTATACACCATATATGAATCTTTCCAGTTCTGTGAAATCTTTTTTTTAAGATCATGTACCCTTATTTTTTTAGGGAGTTTGGTACTCCACTTTCTTCTTCAACTTGAAGTGAGGCGGGAAATTGCTTTCCATAGATCAGAATATAAGCTGCTGCTCTTATTACCAAACCAATACAGTGGTGGCTTGCAAATTTGAACTGTTTATTTTACCTTCTTACAGTTATCTGCTTCCATCTTGTCTTGGTTTCTCCCCATCTGCCTTACTATTTCACCTTTCTCAAAGTTTGGTGGTTTTTGGGTTTTTTTGGTGTGTGTGTAGTGGGTTTTTTTGGTTTGTTTATTGGTTGTTTTTTTTTTTTTAAAACTTCCCCCTGTAGCTTTTCTGGTTATATCAATGCTTTGCTTCTATCCCCTGGTTAGGTTTGACTTTTTTTTTTTTCTTCCCTTTCTTATCCTGCCTTGGTCAAAATAAGATTACCAAACCATTTTAGGTAGATAGTTATATGAATAAGATAGGATGCACTGATTGGAAAAATTCTAAAACTTTTGATTCATGTGACCTTGACTATTGATCAATGCAGCATGAAACCTGGCTAAAATAAAGGCCATCAAAATTTAATGGTATTTTTAAAGTTCTTTCACCTAGAGAATCCAGACTTAGTCCAGATGTCTTCTAAAGTCCAGGCTTTAAAGCCCAGATACTCCTTTTAAAAGATCTTATTCTGACTAGATATAATTTTGAACAAGTCTACATTTATTTTATCTTAAAGCCTAGAGTACGACCGTTGTTCCATTTGCAGACTGGGCATTTAGTTTAAAATTGGACATTTTTTTATATGCAAGCAAAGCCTTGAAGGTGAAAGACAAGCTGAAGTTCATCCTCTATTTTACCTTCAACAATCTTCATACCCAACTTCATTTTCAGTTA
>JAOXXN010000001.1:84591809-84616965 GCA_026770055.1 Myrmophylax atrothorax
CTTCATTTTCAGTTACATTAGAATAGGATTCTTGGATAAAATATCGGTTGCACTTGAAGAACCCAACACCATCTCCCATTCATCTTCTCTCCATCAGGTTGCTTTAAAGATGGTCCTTGTAAGCAAGTGAAATGATCAGTCAGAGAGGATACAGATGTGCTCTTGAAGGTGTTCCCTGGCTTGCAAAAAGTATTGGCACAGTATGGCTATGATCTGAGAGCAGTGCTGAACAGGCAGCAGAGATGCATCCTGACAGCAAGTGAGTGAAGCTATATTTAGGCATGAAAAAGGAGCAAAAACTAGAAGTTTGGAAAAGGATCTTATACCTTCTGCTGATGGAGGACTAACAGTGAGGTCAATCTCCTTTCCAATTTCCATGATGGCTTTGCAGCTCAGAGAAGAATTTTATCATAGGTTTCCAAAGAAGTCCAGGAAGGAAAATTAATAAAAACCCTTAGGTGCTGTTCATTTAGTTTTATGAGTAGAGCAGAACTTCAGGTTGTATTTGATAGGTAAGTAGTTTTTTTCTTTCATCTTTACTACAGAAAAATGCAGGACTCAAATCCTTTTCACATTAACATAAACTTTCAAAAAGATTAGGATATGTGCCCAAAATGGGACTGTGAGAGTGTGCATTTTATCTTTCCAATATAAGCTTCCCATATGTCTTCAGTTATGGTTATATTTAAAAATGGCTTCTTTGGTTTTTCCCTTCCACTGGTGCTGTGGGATGTGAAGTTCCTTTGCTCATTTTCATGCATATGCAAAAAGACAGGCAATTTGACCTATTTCTTTCCCTAAAGTAGAAGTATGAGAAGAGCTCAATTTAAGGGGTCTAAAAAACATTGAAGTTGTATCAGATGGTCTCTTTCTCTGTCTTACATCATACTAGAAATTGATATGTAGATGGTCTGTGTCTTACTGGAAATGGAGTTGAAGGTTTTATTCACTCAAGACAGAATTTCTCATGTAGGGTTTCTGTTATTTTCCCCCTAAATCTAAAGACATTTACACACAAGCATACGTGTCAGCATGCATCAGTAGTTCAAAACAAAGCATCTGGTACAGCATTCACTCAGGGATCTCAGACTTGTGGATTTTGTATAGAAGACAGACTTATGCAATGACTAGGACAGGCTAGGCATGTGGTATCTACTGGTAAACTACCTAAGATTCAACTAAAGGAGTGCAAGCTGTGTACTTATAACAACATCCTGCTATGGGGTTTTACTGGGAAGTGAAAGTTGCTTGACCTGTACACTTGCTAATTGCTCTTTTCAGCCAGCCTTCCCTGTTTTAATGTTTCTTCAATTGTGTGACCTTCCTTCATCTTTCTCTCTCTTTCCGACCTCTCACCAGTTAACTAGAACTGTCTGAATCATCCAGGCTAACATGGTCCTTTCCTCTCCCTATGGTCTATGCATTATTCACGTGTATTCAGCCAACAGTTTATGCAGACAGATTCTGCTATCTGAGTTGTTCACAGGCCGTTCAGGTAGGGCTAGATGGTGCGTTTGGGCGCCACCCTGTGAGAGAAGTGACATGCAAATAGGTCTGACACAGGAAGCAAAATGCTGAGAAGCATCTCATTCATGTGTGGTCACTTATGACCATGTCAGGCTAAAGATGAAGCCTCTCCATTCACATGCATTGGCATGTTTGTTATATTAAGCCACATTGTAAGAAGGAAGACTATTGTGTCCTCTACTCAATGCTGTGAACCTGCCTTTGCTCTTTGTTTCACTTGTGTCTCAGTGGGCTGGAAACACAGTACTATCTCTTCTAGCCCCATTCAAGAGTGAGAGTCAAAATAAAACATCAAAAGTAGGAAATTTAGCCTGAGAATATTGGGTATGGAAAGCAGGACAGTGCAGTGGCTAGTGGAGCAGGGATTTTGGGATGGTTTATATAGAAGTGAGAGACCCAGTTGTGTGCTCTTCTGGATGGCTCATGCAGCCCATAGACATTGTGCAGATCATGTCAAAGTCTTATGATGGAGACACTGGTTCAAGTACACCATCGGGCTGACTAGTACAGTATTGTCCTCAAACTGATCAGTCCATTGGGAAGTATGGCATGGGACACAACACCAGACCTGAGAACTTCAGCTAGAGGGTCATCACAAGGCCAGATCCAAACTACAGTGGGTGTGCCTGCAGTCCCTTCCCTAGCCTGGTGGGGACATGCCTCCAGCCATCTGCACTGGGCCTGCTTAATGATTATATAATGTTTTGGCATTTTGTAGGCTGAGCATTGGCACATGTGGGTGTCTTTAAAGCATTTGCTCCAAACACCCACATTGCAAATGTGTGATGGAAGTGTTGTGAGGATCAATACTTAGGAAAGTAAGGGACACTCAGACACTACTTGTAATGTGGGGCAGAGAGAAGCTCATGACTGCGTGGTTCACGTACATGTTCTGTTACCGAAATGAAGGGGATTGTGCCCTTAGAGAAGGTACTCTGAAACATTATAGAGAAAAATCTACCCTAGGAAGGCAGGAAGACAGAAAACACTAGAAACATGGAAAACTGAAAGCTGTAAGTCTGGTTTCTATTTCTCTTTTACACACAAACTTTTATCTGATTTTGGTTTTTTCTCCTCTTGAACAGTTGGTAGAGTGGGTGTTACATGCAACACCTCCATGTGACAAATCTCAGCCTACAAAATACTGACACGTTACATTTCATTAACCATATGGGACCTAATTATGCTGACAGATAAAATACAGGTGCAAGTACTAAATGATCTATTTGCTATATGTGCATGGGCCCTACAGAACAGTACAGTATCTTTGCCTACACAAATCAAGGAGTTCATTTGACATTTTTAACATGTGTGACTTCATTGAGATGTACAGCACCTAAGTTTTAATATCTAAGTGAAATAAAAGGTGAGTTTTTACTCTGAGGATTGAAGGGTTTGGAGGAGAAGGTGTGTGTAAAAAAAAACGACAAAAATTATCAGTCTTCCCAGAAAGTAGCATTTCAGCATTTTGCAATCATGTCCATAAAGAAAACTGAGCAAAAGTTATCCAGAATACAGCAGAGCATTGACATCCTTTGTCTACAGACAACCTGGAAAAAGTGGCACGGATTTGGCAGTGCTCTCCCTGCTCTGTTTTTCTCATTGTGATATCAGCTCAAAGACACAAATGTGACATAATGTCACTTGCAGATGTTTCATCACAGATTATTTCATCAGGTGGGTTGTGGAAGGGTAGGAGTGAACTCTGTGCAGACAGGATATGAATGCGAAGAGGACTCTTAGCAAGAGGAAGCAGGATATCAAAGGTCTAGATGAAGGAGAAACACAAGAGTACAGCATTAAGAGGAGAACTTGCAGAAACGGCAATGGTGTTTCAGATTAACTGCTCCACTGATACAATTTCTAGATCTGAGTATTTAATACACCCAAGATCCTATTCAGAAAATGTCATCTACAAGTCCTGAAATCTTGCACAGATTTAATATAATTTTATTACTAGGAAACCAAAGGCCTGAAAGCTGCCATACTATACTGGAGGTCAACAACGATGCCTATCTTGTTTCTCAGACATCTCGTCTCCCTTGTACTAGGCTACCTTTCACGGTTGATCATCGTGACCTGTTACTATATGGCACGCTGGGTCTTTCAACTCTTGTTTCTGTAAATTCAGTGGGGAACACAAGGCCTAGAGTTGTTCTTCAGATCAGAAGTAAAAATGCAGCTAGATACTCTCAAGGGAGTAAATATTTCTGAAGACATAGTTAAATTTCAAGCAAAAGCAAACTATGGAATATAGCAATAACTCAAAACTGTGTTTGCATTTATAAGTGGTTGATTTGTCCTAAATATGCCAAGTAGAAATGACTGAATTTTGCTTTATAAAATGACTCTTCAAATCAGTCATGTTAATACCTTTTCATAAGATGTCTGGCAAGATGAAGCTGCTATTTTGATATGATCATGGTAGAGGGGATACTAACTTCATTATATAAACAAGAAATTATTATTATTCCATAGTTTTGTAGAGGAACTTGGAAAAAAAAATCCTAACTATAACTGTGGCAACATGTGAGAGCTTTTGTGTGTGTATTTGTTCTCTGCATTACTGTGAAAAAATATTTTTATAGCTTTTTCCTTCATTTTTTGCTCTAGAAAATAGATAAACATTTTATAGATTTTTAGCTATCCTCTAAAGATAGCAATGGTGACATTTGCAGTGAAACCATTTTGTTAATCTGCATCGATATGTGAGAAGATGGTCTGACTTCAAAGATCAGCATTTTGCCATGCATGCAAAATTTACTGAATAAATAATTAAACTGATTGCTTTGGGTTTAAATATAATCTAAAAAGTATTTTGGGCAACATATAAAATAATTACATCTCTCAGAGGCACAGGGAGTTGGTCAGATTGGGAAGATGGTCTATTCATGGGCTTTGCTTGAAATGTGTTATCTATAAAGTATATTATTCTAAGGTCCATGATGAGGTTTTTGACCCAGTATAATCTTTGTAACTGAAAAGTCTCCAAAAGTTACCAAGTGACACATTCTGATGGGAAAGATTTTGTAGTAAGAAAGCATATATTCCGCCCTCGTTCTAATCACATATTGCTTAAGGTTATGAACAGCTTGCAAATAATCAATAAGCTTTTCCTCTCTCTTGTTATGCATTTGAATATCATCTAGCATCAAGGTACCATCACCTTAGCTGGTGGCTACGTATAGCATTATAAGTAATTTGTGGAAAGAATTCCCATTCCCAAATAGTAACACTTGCAATCATGACTTTTTGTACCTTTAAAGCCTGAGTCCTTGTCTTTCATCAACTGTTTTATTTCTGTAGTTCAGAGAGTGCAATGGAATTGGACTAAAAGAGGTAGCAGTTTCAATCCATCACATATTCTGCAGGGTTCTGGTTCAGCAAGTGCTCTGAACCCTTTTGCTATTTTTACTCTGAATAACTCAACTGGCTAAGAAGCAGCACATCAAAAAGTGTCTTTTGCTGATACACAGTAGTTTTCTGAATGTATGTTTGACAAGTTTTTAATATTGTCTGTTAGTACAAGAAAAAGAACAGTTCCTGCTGATGGAGGAATTGCCTGCTTGCACTAATTACATGTTTCGTCAAGGACTCTTAGTGTGTGTGGCAATCAGTTTATCCCTTTTCCTCCATGAAATACTGTTCTCTGAGCAAAACTGCTTGATGCTTTGGTCCTGACTGAAGCAGAAACAGCTATATTATTGTAAATTCTGTAAAAGCAAGCACCTTGGGATAAACTTGTTGTTTGGGAATACTGATGGTTACCAAAATGTGTTTCTCTATATTTGTGTAGTTGATATGAACAATGGTAATTGTAATATGCTGGTAGCTCAAAATTATACCTGAAAATTATAAGGACTCACAGGAAACTTTGAACATTATTCCAGTTCTGGTGTCAAGACCTCATGCTTCTTGTATTTCCGAGAGCAATGTAGTCTTTTTTAAATAAACTGAAGTTGCTTAGAACAGGAAATGGGATTTTCCTGAGCATGTGCACATCATAAAATAAAAAAGACCAATGCCTTAGCTTAGACATTGCACTTTCTGACTATGAAGTCAGCCCCTGCTTCAGTTATGAACTATTGCAAAGACCTCTATGCAAGACAAATCTGCTATAACAAGGACTGGAGCTAAGCAGTGGGTGCAGACTAATTTGACACTTGTCGTTGTTCTGTCCCTTATCCATTCTCCCACAGTGCAGAAGCCCTTGTGTAAATGTAAAGAGGCAAGCATTGTTCTTGTGAGCTTTACAGTAGTTAACATCACATAATTCTGATTTTTCAGTTGCTATACCTGAAAAATCTTAATTTGCTTGTTCTTGAAAAGCTGGTACAATCTGATCACACTAGACCTGCGCATTTTGAACACTTTGTGATTCATACTGTCTCCATCTGTGCCTGGGAATTATCTGGGACAGCTCAAGCAAAAATGATTCCAGGGACTATTATAGCAATTTAATGCAATAGAGAATCATGTTTCAGCACTAGTGAATGTTCTCTGGTAATGAATATACTAATATAAATGTTACCTTTGTTCCCTGATAAATACCTTTCCTAACCCACAGGCATATATTAAACAAAGCAGTTAGGAGTACAAGCACAAACAAAGGTTTTCACTCCACTTGAATCTTTGCATACTCTTCTTTGTTTTTCAAGGATCTTAATTTCTTTTCAGATCTCTACAGCTTGTTGAGATATTTAATAGCTGAAAATGTAGTATTATTAAATGTGCTTTGTTTTATTGGAGTGAATAATGAGAAAATAAAAAATGCCATGAGCTTACTCAGTTTTAATTAAATGAATATATTTTGTATAAACATTATCTTTTATTGAAAGAGAACTAATTTCACAGGAAAAGGTGTTTGAGAAATTAAGAAAGATAATGGATTATATAAATTAAACTCCTCAAGATCAAACAGTAGAACACAAAGGAGAAGATGCACTAAAGCAAAGATGGTGATCATGGTTCTGTGGTTCTGTGACTTTCTTATCCAAAGTTTTCATCCCAGTTAATGGTATGTATTGGAATGAGATTACTGGAAATGGATTTTCCCATGGAGAATAAAGGGAAGAGCTCTAAAATCCTTCAGAAATTTTATTTAGATAATGTATCATGGATACACAGAAGAATAATAAACTAAAAATTGTAAAAGTCAAGAATAATTAAATCTCACAAAGTAAATAGAAACAGATCTCTAAAGTCTACCACAGCTATCTGCAAAGTTATGAAGAAGAATAAGAACAGATTGAGTCAATATTAAAAGCAATTCAATATTGGTCTTAAGCCAAAACAAACATTTCTTGGCATAGAAGAGGTAGAAAAGATGACTGTTTCATTTTTCTTCAAGCTGCTAACTAAATTGTCCCAAGCCCCCTATCCACTCAATAGAGACTCACTTCTGAGAGGTGATTCACCCTTCCCTTTTATTAAACCTCTTCATTAGTGACCTTGGATTACTGCCTTCCTAACCAAGGTACTTCAGATAAGTATTTAAAATTATGTGTGCTGAATAACAGTCTTCATAAGTATGAAGACTGTAAACTATAAAGGCAAAAGCAAGTTTATTGGCAGGAAGGAGAAGATGGAAGTGGAAGTGACCACAGTTTAAGTGGAAGAAAAACTTTTCAGTAAAATTAAAGGGAGTATTGAATAATTTTGATCCTAAAACATTAAGACTTGCTATTCAAAAAATCACAAACTTAGCAGCAAGGTCTTTACTAGAGGGACTTTAAAGAAAATCTTATTTCAGGGGTGGCAGTGAATAATGGAGAATAATACAGGCAATAGATATCCTTTAATGCATGTTTGTGTGGGTGGGATGATATCATTATCCACAGATCATGTGTATGTAGTATATTTGCTTTCAAGCAAACTTTGAAGAGAAGGATATGGAGGTAAATTAAGATCCCAGACATGGGTCACCTATTTTTCAAGGGGTTGTTATGTTATTTTATTTGTTGTCTCCATTAAGAGAAAAAGAAAGTATGACATTGCATAAGGTTCTTATCATAACTCTTCAGTGATCAGCATTGGATCTAGTTTCATGTAATGATTTTGTAGCTCATGTAAGTATGATTGGTTTAATTCATGGGATTTTCTAATGATGGAAAAATATTGACCAGTAGAAAGCATAAAAAGAGCAATTGTATGAGAAGAACTGGATTGTTTTGGAGACTATGCTAAAAGACATTTACCAGGCACATAAAATCTTTCCCATCCTTAGGAATCTAACCTAAAAGTCCAATCAGGACTATAGTCATCCTATGCTCTGTCTGTGTATCAGTAAGAAATTCAGATATCTGCCAGGGAAAGGTCAAATTCTTACGTGGCTTCCAGAGAAGTTTGGAGGTGTGTAATAATCTCCACTGATTATGTGTGAAGCTTAGCCTGATGAAGTTTCTGTCTTGCCTGCCACAAATACTCTTTTTCCTTACTGATTGATGTTCATCTCCATTGTTGCCCGAGAGTTCAGTACTTAGGAAGAGAGGGTGCGGGAGAAAAAAGGAGCCAGTACCTTTATAAATATGAAAAAGGCAAACAGAACCTTGGAGTGCTATTTTTGGAAAAAATAAAAGATTGTTCATCATGCTATAGAGGATTGTACAAATCTTTATCTGATTGTTGCAGTCTGATATTTTGGAAAGAGAATCAAAGTGGGGATGGCTCTGGAGAAGGGTTATTAGTGCAATCTGAAGAGCCTGTCATGAAACAGGAACCCAAATGATTTGTCTTTGTTTAGTGGAGCAAAATGAAGCCTTAATAATATCATTAGTGTTTAAAATACATCATGGTGAATTGTAACAATATCTGAAAGAAAAATATTAAAATAAGTGCAGGCTGAGTTTTAGAAGGATTTCCAGCTCTCAGGTGAATGTGGTCTAGAATAGACTCACAACAGATAAACTTTTTGTCTAGACTGCAGCTGGTTTAGAGTTACAGTGCATGCTTGATCTTCAGTTATACGTGTATCTGTGTTCTGAAGTAAACAACTGTATTGGGGTGCATCTGCACACTCAGAATATTTGAAAGCAACAGCAAGGAGAAGAAAACACAGATGAAAGTGTAGGCACATTTTTTTATTATTATTATGAAGGCAGTAAACCAATGAATTCTCAGGTTAGCTTATTTTTACTTCCCCAGAAAATCACTGGCATTAATGATATTTAAAATGAGCTGAGCTACATGGCTGCAAATGGGAGAGGAGCAGAAATTTATAAATTGGATAAAAACCCTGATAAATGAAACAGAGGATATAAAGCCTGATGTTAAAATCTGTACCATCATTCAAATAAACCAATGGTTATGCCATGTCCAAGTTAAGCAAGAAGACCAGAAAAATGGTCTACTATTCAATAAAGAGGTAATTTCTTTTAAGCAGAAGTAATTCCTGTGTCTTACTCTTCATTCTCCTGTCCCATTCGCTGCCTAAACTCCAATGTACAATAAAAAAGAAAGCAGGACTGAATGGAATGTAGTTCTGTACATAGGAGGAATCTAAAAATTCTAAAGGAATCATTTAATGGATTTTGGGCTGCCTAGTGTGCTAATTACAATTTGGAGGAAAAATCAATTTATCAATAAAGTTTTTTCAGTATAGGAATAGATTCAAATTGGGGAAAAAAGAAAGAAAGAAGGAAGGAAGTAGCTCCATACAGCTGAGTTATATCTCAGTGTATTCCTAAGTGTTAGATCAGAGACTGGATTTTTTGCTACTCTCCTTTCATAAAATACACACTATTTCCTGCATCAGAGACTGGAATCTCATTGTCCATGGTGAATGCTTTCCTGAAAGTTGTATTCTTGCTCTTCTCTGGAATCACTGAATTTTTGAATTAATTATACAAAATTAAAATCTCTGACTGGAGAGACTGAAGGAAACTCATATCACACCTTACAGTTCCCACTACTAGAGCTTCAGTTTGTGCTCCAGCTCAAGCACAGCAGGAACTGGAAGCTCACTTCTCACATAGGGATTACCAGGCCTAAATCACATGTGAGAAAGAGCTGACCCTGCTGAAGTGAGAAACCCCAGGAGAAAGTTTTAGATATGACTCAAGTAGAGCGAAAAACTTTTATCCAGCCTAATCAGGCACCTTCGTCCTTCTGCAGGGCAAGTCCTTTTTAAGAATTTATGTCATCTGGTTGGAATAAAGATGAAAGCACAACGTTGATTTTGGAGGCTCTAGGTGGGTTGTTGCTTGAACTGCAGAAGTCTAGATGGCTAATTCAGGACTGAGGTTACTGTATAGATGAATACCTGAATCCCTTTCTGTTTGTTTATTCTCTTATCCAGATGGCATCACAAGTGTTAGCAAGAGGAACTCCTCTTATGTATTTGGGGACTTTAACAAGAGGATGGCAAAGCTCACAAGTTCCTCAGCAGGGTTGTAAAGTCTTAGTTCCTCAGCAGGGTTGTAAATTCTTAATCCTTGGAATTATTCAAAACTTGACTGGAAAAGTCCCTGTGCAACCTGATTTAAGTTGCCCCTCCTTGAAACAAGGGGTGCACAAGGGGACCTCCAGACACTTCTTCTGAGTTCATTTATTCTGATTTAAATGTTGTGTGTGGGAAAAGCAAGGAGATAGACTAAATTGAATTTTGACTTATCTTAATCTTATTCTTCTCCTAATAGAGTATTTTAGATAACATAACGGTGTCTCAAAAGTCTTATAGGACAGATGGTGATCCCTCATTTTGCAGAATGGAGGGACATAGGATGAGTCAGTGATCACAGGATATTTCTAAATTTTGCTAGTGGAGCAGGACTTCTAAATCCCAAACTAAGTCTGAATCAGCCTTTGTTTCATGAACAGGATATAACTACAACTAATAGAAACCAGAAGGAGGTGGAGTCCTGATCTCACTGATGACCCTGTATGATTGACATGGCCATCTCTGACTGAACTGGGCCAAAGAGTGGTAGGGCTGCAAGTCCTGTATCTTTCCCACTGAACTATGTCTGAATTACTTTGGTGAGAGCATGAACTTTCTACTGCAGATCCAGAAAGCTCTCCTCACAATGTACTCTGGGTATCTTGAGGTAGGTAGGTGGAGGAAAATCAAGTCTATGTTCCCTATTTCTTGTCAAGAAAGAGAACATGTTCCTTTAGATATGAGCATGTTAATATAAAGTGATGAGATTTGTAGGCCTATGGTATCTTTCCTAGGTATCAAACAATGGGTTTAAAAAGCTAAAAAAGATCTTCAAGATGGGAGGTAGGCATATTGGCTGTGGGTTGGTATGTGATGCCAATATGTTGCTAAGTGTTATTTTTAAATTAACCTTTTATTATCTTCTGTAACACTGGAAATGAAAGTTGAAGTAAAAAAACCCTTTACTTTTAACTCATAATTTTAAATAAACTTGTCTTATGAGAATCTGACTTAAGTTGTGTGTTTGCAAACACCGTGATTGAACTGGACCAGAGTGGGATTGTTCCATCCTGACCTTCTCAGGCAAAATAACTAGAGTTTCTATGGACATTGCAGCAGCACAAAAGAGTTTTCATATCAGGACTACTGTATATCCATTTTGAAATCTCTACAGCATGAGTATTTATGCATTCACATTTTTTTGTAACCTATCCCTCTAGCTATGTGGGTCCAGTGTGTGGTCACTTGAGGTCCACATTCTTATATGAAAGACATTATCAATGGTTGTACCAGGAGCTGTACTAAAGCTTTCTGCCACGCATGTTAATGCTACAATGGTTCCATGCTGGTAATTTTTTGCCCCTGACAAATGCAGTCAGACAGAAAGCAATATTTTACTGAGTCAAGAGATATTGAGTAGATTCTGCCTTGAATAACTGGCATGCACAGAAAAACAAGGATGTGTTTGGATGTATCTAGGATGAGTAGATTTAAATATTCCAGTAGCTGTAAAGCAATTGACTTTTATGAGTAAGAAGTGTGGCACAACTTCTTTATGGGCCCCACATACTCACGTTTATATTAATAAATAAATATTCACATAATACATGAAATTATTAAGTATGTTCCAAAGCTCAAAGAAACTGCATAGGACTGTTTATTATGTCCAAATGCAAATATGAGAAAGAACATAAACATATTTAAGGAAAAGGAAGGGCAGAGGAAGTAGTGATGTATGTTCTGGCTATTTTTCCTTTCCCTCATCTGCAGTTACTCCCCAGTTTCACAAATGCAAGGGCAGACCTTCTTCTTTCCTAGGTTACCCATTACTTGCCTGAAGGGAAGCATAAGGCCAAAATTCTTCCTATCCATGAGCAGACCCTCTGCTCAAATGAATAATATAGACAATATGTTAATGATTGTTTTCTGTGTATGCTGAAGCCATGTGTTTTCTTTACCTACTCACCCTAAGACAGGCTTGTGTGTTGTGAATTTTTCACATGGCTCCATCAATATAAATGCCAGAAAAAAAAATCTACTCAGACACACAGATTTGAAAACACAGGTCATGAGATTTTATCAAGTGAATCAAGCAGTAGGAGAAATTATTCTTTCCTTTAATGTGACTGTGAACTTGTGACTAAACCAGTGTATATCTTATGGAAAGACATTTGGCCTACATGTAAGGCCTCCAGGAGATGATTAATCAGCTACATCCTTTAATTATGTTGCAACGGTTAATTACTCTTGCTGTTAGAAGTTGTCTTGCTTCCAATCTGAATGTGTCTGTCTCCATGGAGACATTCTTCTATGGGAAGAATAGAGAGCTGTGACCTCTCTCTTCGTTGAGGTTTCTATTTGTTGCTTTTCTTTGTAGATTGTTTGTCTTAATCTCAGGCTACAATCATCCTGACTGATGGATGCATCATGATAGCTTGGTGTAAATACAGTCCTCTTTAAATCAAGGCAAAAAATGTGCTTTAGACTTATATGAGTATGATGGATATCAAAATCTGGCTCTCATAGTTCAAATGCTGCTCTTTACAGCTAGAAGAAATCACTATCTCTAAAATATGCTTCAAATTGACTTCTCCTGAACCAGCTTAGTGAAAGGTTCCAGTTTTGATTTCCATTCAACTTGGCTATCAGCCCCATGGACACAAGTTGTTTTTGCCAATATCATAGATTTCACCTTCACAAAGGCATATTGAAAAATAAATTAATTTGTCTCTGGGAGGGGCTTGACTTTTACTGATACCAGCCTGTTTTTATTATACTGTGATATCAGGGAGCAATTACTCATCAATCAGTACTGATGGCTTGAAGTACCTGATTAAAATGGCAATTGACCCCTTTATTTTAATAATTTATTTTCTGCAGGTGACTATTTTGTGTACCTTATTTAAGGTTTTAAAATCTAGGTTTCTGAGCCAGAGACTACTCAAGACAGTCCTTGGTATATTTCTGCCTTCTCTTTCATTGCCAGCAGCTCCTAAACACACACTCACAGTGTGTTCAAGCCCAAACCACTTTGGGAGCTTTGACATGTCTGTCTCTGACTAAGCTTGACCAAAGCAATCACATTAGGCTATGCATATTTTTCTTTTTCATAAAACTTGTTTAAAATACCAGAATGAATAAAGTCAGTGACTTATATGTCTTATTTTATTGACATGGGGTACACTGGATAGCATTGATAGAGATGTTCAGAGCCACTATACTTTGCATTTGCTCTTACTCAAACATCATCTACTCTCCACATGAGAGACAGCCTTAAAACCAGCAGCATTCTTGTTATTGGTTCCTGTGTTGGAAAGGATGTGTTTTCATTTGTGATGTTCTTCATCTCATCTAATTCCATGCTTTCTCTCCATGAAGATGGCTCTCATACTGACTCACACAGGCAACATCCAGGGAATTTGGGAATTGGAAGGGGAGGAGCCTCTAGGTTGATTTCCACTGATTGTGCTGACATAACATCTCAATTCACTAATGATTTCAAAGGCATTGAGTAGGACATTACACTGTGTTAAGATGGAATAACCCAGTCTTGTCAGATTTTACAGTAGCAGTTAAAAGTACCAGTTCTAATGAGATGCCTAGAGAAACAGGAATAGCCTTACAGCACGTACATGAAGATCTGTTTGTCCCAGCTGACAGTGTCTTACAGCTCGTGTTTCAAGGGGATCCTCTCTCTGAATAATTTGTACCCTTATTGGCCTTCCTCTGTTTTCTGAGGGGTAGAAATTACTCTATGCCAGAGTGCAGTCAGCCACAGCGTGCATGCAAAGATAGGGGTGGAGAGGTGCAGAATGGTGCTGAAGAATGTTCTGAAAGAAGTGGGGTGATCTCAAAGTCGTTTCTGCCTGTCAGTTCATCAGAAGAATCTATATTTTATTTAATATCCTCAGGTTTCTGTAATGTAGTATCATTCTGACTGTTAGTTCTTCTACAGATATTCAGACTTTATCTTAAACTTGAGACATTATTGACCCCAGGGTCTAAAATAATAAATGTGGCATGACAGGTTTTTCAGGTCTTCCCTACTTTTGCATAAGGCTTCAGGAAGGTATGAATGTTCAGAAGTCAGGAGGACTTTGGACAGTGAGTGTTAGATTGTTTCAGGCCTCTGCTTTTAGCAGCAGTGGAGGAGAATGGTGAACCTGAGAAGGAGACCGGGGTCAGTGAAGCTTTCCCTGCTTCCCTGCTGTAAATAGGAGGGGTAAACTCTAGGGCTCTGGGGAGTGGTTTTAGTTCAAGGTGGAATCATCTAAGGGGGTTTTGGCTTGGTTGGTTTTCTTTCTTCGCAGCACTGAGTTTGTAATTAAAGTTGCTTTGTGAGCCCTGAAACAAAAATGGTCTGAATTCCTCTTCATCTTAGTTTTTCACTTTACTGTGCCATCTTACAGCCTTGGTTTGGTAACCAGCCAAGTGTCATCTGGTTCCTCTATACAGGCAACAATCTGCACATGGAGTGCTACCAGCAGGTGCTGTTGAACGCAGCAGAAAAAGACTGAGCTCTGCCTCCCATTAATTTAGGAGGGCCAGTGGTTTGGGCAACTCTCCTTTACCTTGACAAGGATTTTTGTTTCATGATAATTTTTGGAAATTAGCGTCTTTGTTACTTCCATTATGCATTTTTCCTAAGGTGACTGAAATTGGCCAAGAGGTAATTAGAACAAGATTGACAAATACACTGTCTTCTGAGGAAAGCAAGTTACTAGTATTAGGAAGTCTTTGTGGGAACAGAATAAAGTGTAAAAATGTTTATCTTTTCAGAAAAAAAAAAACAAAAAGGAAAGAAAAAGAAATTTTCAATCTGAGATATATGTGTTTCAGATGCGAAAAACAGGCTTAAAACTCTTCCACTGTTAAATCTCATTTAATAGTAGTGTGTCCTTTCAGCTTTCATTAAATTTCATTTTTATGGTCACCTAGTAATATTTCTGGGTACTGTAGGACAAATCTTTATGTTCATAGTCGCTGCATCAAGTCATAAAATTTGTTATCAGATAAAGCAAAATACTCACAAGAGTAAGATAATAAACATTTATGTGGCTTTTTATATCTTAAAAAACTTATGCATGCTGATAAAAAAAGTATTGTAATGTCAAAAGATTATTTTTTTAAGCAAATACAAAAAAATACATCATTGGGGAAATTATAGATACATAATTTTAATTCATTTAAGTACTTCAAAAATCGGTAACATAAAGCATAAAAATGACCTTTTTTAATAAAACAGTAGAAAAAAAGTTATTGATGGCATCTTACTGCATATAAAAAGCACCTGGCTAAGTCTTACAGTGAGGGATATTCCACCACTTCTCTCTGGGATTGCCTGCTCCAATCTTTATTTAGTCTCATGGTGAAGTTTTTGTGTTTATGTGTTTACAAATGTAATTTC
This sequence comes from Myrmophylax atrothorax, assembly GCA_026770055.1. Lineage (NCBI taxonomy): Eukaryota > Metazoa > Chordata > Aves > Passeriformes > Thamnophilidae > Myrmophylax > Myrmophylax atrothorax. The sequence goes on from JAOXXN010000001.1 coordinate 84,607,121, forward strand.
CCCTGATGCAGTTAGTTCCCTTTGTCCCTTGTTCCATCACATGGATTGTTGTGCCAAGAGCACTGTCTTTACTCTATTAAGGCCCTTTAGGTGCTAGAAGATAGTGATTAGATCTCTTTGAGCTTTCTCTTCTCTAGGCTGAATAAAACCAGTAGTTTCAAACTTTCTTCATGTACCAAGGTCTTCAACTTCCAACCAGCTTGGTAGCCCTCCACTAGATGTGCTCTCTTTTTTCAGTTTTTCTTAATCTGGAGAAAACCAACATTGTGTAGGGTCAATGAGTTGTCTTTCATCTCTGATGTCATCAAAGGCATGTGGTTTTTTTGGACATTGGGTTTGTACCTGGGGAGGGACAAGACTGATTGACCTTTCTTTCCTTTTCTCCTTTTTCTCTACTACTTTCTCCACAGAAAATATTTTGTGTTCTATTTGAGTTTTTTATTTTATATTATACTCCATGGAGACTAGTTGTAGAAAATACTTGCAAATCAGAAGTTTTATATTACTTTTACTAATTTAGCTTTAGAACCACTTTCATTTTACTTAGTAAAACTGCGGACATTTTCCATGCAACTCATTTCAAGGCTTATTGTACTGGTATTTATCTCATTTTTTTTCATAATAGTAAATAATTATACATCTGAGGTATTATTTAATTTGTTCAGAGATCAATTATATTATTTGGGCAGGGAGTGCTATCATAAAGGTCTGATCTTTAGTGGTTTGTATTTATGAAATCTAAAATAGTTTGTAAATTTCTGAAGTAAAATCCATAAGAAATTGTTGAACAAAATCTACCTTATTGTAGGCTTGTAAGAATTATTTTCCTGGATCATGGTCTATCTGTTCCATAATACTATTTATAAATATTGCTATTGAACATAGCAGAAGGTAATAGAAATTAAGTCATGAACAAAAGCAGCCTATCTGCCATATTACATTTCAGTTGTGGCTTGCTATATCTCCTCTATTTTCAGAACACAGAATCCTATTGAATTATTTGTTTGTTGGTAGAAGAACCTGTGTTCCCCCCACTATTGCTTCCATTTCCCAGTGGAAAATATTGGCTTCAATGAGTTTTCCTGCACTAGCCCTTTGCTATGGCTTACTTCTGTGTAATCAGGAATCACATTTACCTGTCTCTTGATTTAATTTGGCAATTGCTGATGTACTTGCCTTTGCAGAAGCAGAACAGTGAACAGTTGTTTCTTTTCCCACTTATTACTCTAGGGACACAGACATGAAAAGCAGATGAATATCTTTGCACTCATATGCATGATGATTTTCTCAGAAGGTAGTGAACCACTGAATGGTGTTGTACTGACTCATGGTCTCAACCAAACATGTCTTCTATTGTTCAGGTACATTATCCTTTGTAACCCAACTGTACTCCAATGTTATCTCTTTCCAGCACTTACTTGGTCAGTGTAACAGGGTAGTTGTATGATTTGGCTGCGTGCTGTGTGAAACAGCCATTTCTCTTGCTGCCCTCTGGAGTACCCTGCCTTTGATGTGTTCACCCACTATTTACTGAACCGGTGGAATGATATTTGATTAAGTTTGGATGATGACAAAGAATCCCAAAGATTAAAGAGGATTTTTTAAAAGACTGTGAGCAAGAGGGGCACCTACAGCTTAGTGCAAAAAGGCACTGAGGGTGACCAATATCCTGTGAAGGCCCTCAGAACAAAGAAGGCAAAGCTCTCTGCTTTACAGCAAGTGTTTGGCACTGACTAAAGCTTTGCCCAAGGCAGACTTTACCCTTTGTTTCTACACACACCTACTGGCTCCTGTTGTGTAGATAAAGCTGATGTGTCCAGAAAAATGTAATGTGAAAAACCAAAACATTTTTCTGAGATTTCAGAAATTTGAGTTAGGCAGAAGTTTGAGAAAATTCATACATGCTTAAAACTATGCTCATTTCAAAAAATGGTTTGTATGTGTCCATCCAGTTCTCAAGGACAGGAAACTGCATTTCTTCCCGGTTCTTTCTGAAGAGACTCTGTACCTTGAAATCAACGTGGTGGTTTGGTTCTGAGTGCACTGTGATATTTTACAGCAGACTTCTGCCTTAAATAAGGTCAAAAAAAAGAGAATGCCCTCTGCCAGTACTTGACACACAGATACAGGATTCCTGTCAGCACAGATACCAGTCCCAACTGTATATCTCAGCTGTTCTTGCTGATAGCTGCCAAGTAGTGTAATGGAACAAACATATAAATTAAGATTCTGCATATATGAATTAAGTATCAATCAAGTTGCTGCCCCTACAAAGCTCACACTCACTCCTTGATGACATATTCATTTATGTTTAAACAGTGCTTAGAGTTTGGCTGAGGCTTTGACACCTTTTCAATTTAAGAAACTGTTCATATTGTCTCAAATGATATGATGTGGACTATACCTTATGAATAGTTACGCCAACCATGTCTTTGCCAGTCCCACTCCACTCCAGGAACTCCTCTGCCTCCCTGCTGAATACTGGAGGAACTGGCACCTGATTTCCACTGCACATGGTGAAAAACTGCCTGCGTGTTTCCCTCTAGGGTAGTACTGCCAGGTATCAATTCACAGTGCTGCATGCTAAGATGAGAGAGTCAGTAAGACGTTCCCATTACTTACTGCTGTGAGTAATTGATGCCAAATATCATCAGAATGATGTTAACACAATTCTGCTCCACTCCAGCTTGCTGGCACCAGCCTGTATAACATCAGCACTGATTGCTTGCTGTATCCATCAGCCCTTGTTTCTTTTATCCTTTAGAGTTCATTTCTGCTTTTGCTTATAGATGTTCACACTTTGTTGACTGGAGTACTGCTCCAACATCCAGCAGTCACTCAAATCACTGATGCTGAACACCAGTGCAGTACTGGGCACTGCTGGATATTTCCAGATAGAGGAAAACAGCCTTATTTCATTTTGGGACTGTTAGGGAAACTGCTACTCAATTCAGGGAGCTTTGGAGAACCTTTAACTTCTCTCTTGCCCTAAGGCTGCTATCCATGCATTTTACACATTCTTTTTAATCACTACTGTTCCCTTGCATAACTAGAATTTAAAATATCAAAATGAACGCTGAAAGACTGGACAGGGGAAAGAAAAGAGATCTGAAAATCTTGGAAAACTTCACTGGCACAGGACTGACTGAGATGAAATCTCAAGCAGCAGGGATGAATGGTGAGAGCAACACTGCCATCTCCTGAATACCCTTGGCAAGATCTGGTTTTGCATTGATTTCTTCTACTTTATGTAGTGCACCAAGGGCTGCAGCTCCATCACAGTATCCATACACACTGGATTCTCCAGCCTCCCTCTCTCTAAGGGTAAGTAATTTAATTGTAGTCCAGACATGCTGAGAGAGGAAAACAAACAACAAAAAGGCAGCCAGGAAACAGGAAGCAGCTAAGGGCAGTCTGGTTGTGGTCTTATGTGAAACACCACATCAAACATCAATTTCTCAAATCTTTTTTCATAGGTTTGGAGTTTTAAAGTGTTTGAGAATAAGGACCATCTAGTCTGGATGTCTGCCTATTGAAATGTCTTCAGGGATTTTTTTTTTACACTGGGCCTAGAGGCTTGTTATGAGCTAAAGATGAGCTTCTAGAAAGGTGTGAGAGGCTGAACTGAAAAATGAACAGATTGAGAATCTCTTGGTGGTTTGAGTTACCCTCATTCCTAGAAATGCATGTGTACACTGCACTTGGAGTATGTCCAGCTACAATTCACAGCTGTTGCCTCCTTATGCCTTTCATCGCTGAAGTCACAAGTACCTCATATTTTTGCCTCTGTGAGAGTATTTTACATTACACCCATGATCTCAGTCTACCATTTACAAACTGAACATCTCAATTCAGAGAAAGAAAAGAATAGCAAACAAAGCAAAACCAAACAATGGACACAAACCTACCATACTATTGCAACCACCTCACTGCATAGCTTCTGACATAATTTTCACTTCCTATTTTAAGGTTGATATTCTTCAAAAGATACTTTCTGGCTTTTGTCACATACTCTGATTGCAGTGAAATAATCACTATGTTCATGCTTGAAATACTGGAATATGAATTTAGCAATCATTGGAATGAATGTCTCAGTGCGATACATCAAAACAATTCTTTAGGTTATCTGCAGACTCAAAAGAAGACTCTGAAAATACTCTTTGAGTCTTTAACAGCTGGAAACTACCTTTCAAAAATTAAGCTAAGTTTAAAAACCCAGAGAGTCTGGAAAATGACTGTAAAGCATCCTGGAACACTTGCCCTGAGATAATCCCTCACTTTCCCTACAAGGGCAGAGTTCTCACTTTGGGAAACACTGTGTTAGCTAGTGCTAAACTAAGACCACAGTGTTTCTTTTTGCATACAAATGAATGAACTAAATCATCTGTCATACTTCTCTAGCCTTAATTTGTCCTCATGCAAATAGATTAAGGCTGTATGCAAAAGAGAAATCACATAAAATAACTGACAGTTTACTTCATTCCAGTTTATACTGTTTGGGAGGCTTGGGAAATGAAAAAAATCAAAATATATTTCTCAATAAACTGAATTGCCACCCTTTCAGTCTCAATTTCTCATGATTTTTAACATCCTAACAATTTAGTTCAGGCTGGTTTAACACTTGATCTGGTATAGCTTTTTTCCTAATCTTTAATCATGACATGACAGGTACATTCTCCATTCTACACATCACAAAGGTGTGCTGAGTGAGGTTTCTTTAACATTATCCAGGGACAGAAAACCCAAAATTTTGTGGGCAGTTCAGATTGCTCTTGGATTTTTTTCCTCCAAAAATCTCAAAAGCAACCGACTTGTAGATAGTATATTTCTTAAGTAGTTATTCAAAACACACAAACAAAAAGCCCTGTAGGCAGCACAAAACGCACAGGTGTCTGTGGAAGCAATAGAAATTCCCCCAGTGGGTTTTCTGGGGAGGAAGGAGGTTAAATGGCCCTGTTCTTTATGCTTTCTTTATCTGAATTCACATCTTCGGTTCAAACACTTGCTTCTCCTTTTTGATTAATATATGGATTTTCTGTTCTGTCTCCTAACTACAAGAGCAAATTTTCTTAAAATTCCCTGCTCCTGGACAATTTTCTCTATGCTTTTTATCCCTTCAGTCACAGTAACATTCCAGACTCATGCATGTAGCGAACATGGCTTCATGTAACAAACTTGTAAACAGTTGAACTAATTTGTCTGAGCAGATGTCAAATTTTGCTATGACTCACAAATCTTCGCTAATATCATCACTCGTAACTTGCATCCAGCCATTTTTAGGATAAAAAGTGAATAGATTCAGTACCATTTAATTATTTTTTAAGAGAGAGAAAACCCAATACAACTTTAAGCTGCTTTTTGATTAGCAAAATCAAACAGTTCTTTGACAAGTTTGTTCTTTTCTCTTGCAAAAGAAATTTGTTAAGTGAAATAAGCCAAACAAATATCTTATATGGTATTGGAAAAATTAGGTCAACAAGGGAGAATCATTACTTTCTGATGTTATGAACCAAAATTCTCTTTACAATGTATCTCTTGAACATAAAATCTGATGTTTGTACAGATAACATGTGCATTATTCGGTGGTACTTCCTTACCTCTCTATAGTGCAGCTGAAAGGATGCTGATAGCATGATAACCTGCAGCTCCATTTCTTGTCAGGGGAAAAAAAATCATACTGTGTCAGATTGTGAGTACTCTGATGTTCAGCCTCACAAAGAGTAGTTCATCTGGTGTTGCTTGTCAGAATTCTTGGTAATATTGCTTCAGTGGTTGGACTGATTGAGTAGAGTCACTACATTTTTATTTTTAGGGGACACTGCCAGTACTAAGGACCAGATGTCACCACTGTAAAAGTCAATTTATTTCCCTTTTTTCCCCCTTCTAGTCATTGATAGTTAGTGCTTATTTGTGCTGGTGTACAATCGATGTGTTTTTGGAGCACACCGTCCAATTTAGTTTCATTCAGAAAGAACTTAGTTGTCATACTCCCTGAACATATCACCAAGTAAACCAGACTAAAATAAAAGATGAAAACTGTGCTAATTACTTCAGAAATGTAGTCTGAACTGGCTGTAGATGTACTCATTATTTGTTAAGAAATACCTGCAACAGAATGAAAAAATATCCAATTACCTTTATAGTTATTAGAGATATTATTCAGTCAACAAAAAATGAGAGGTCTGGATTTCTTTTGTAAACTGTCAAGCCAGTCTGGCCAGAAATATCTATTCAGATTACTTTGGTACACCAGCTTGACAAGTTGTAGAGAAGTGAGAGCAGTATGGAATAAGTATCAGTGAATTTCTTGGCCTTATCCCCAGACTTCTCTCCTTCTGAATTGCTCTTTTCCTTTTTCTTCAAGGTTCAGCAGATGTTTAGCACAGCAGGACAGATGTGGATAAGCAAGAGATCTTGGCTAGCAATAGTTATACTGATCAGTTCAATTTGAGTGTTCTGTGTGATGCTTTATCAAATGATGTATCAAATTCATGTGGCAAATGACAAAGTAAGTTTTAAGTTCTGTTGTGTATTCTACTTGTTTTCAGTTTCAATAGATAAAGATTACATTAATAAAACACTCTTGCAATTAAGTCATTAAATGTTTCAAGGGATGGGGCATCTGCCACTTCTCTGGGCAATCTGGTCCAGTGTTTCACCACCCTCACCATGATAAATTTCTTCCTTTCATCTCTAGTCTAAGTCTACCCTCCTTTAGTTTACAACTATTACTCCTTGAACTATTATTACAGGCGCTATGAAAAAGTCTGCCTCCATCTATCTTATGAAGCCCCTCTAAGTATTGAAAGGCCACAATAAGGTATCCCCAGAGACTTCTCTTTCCATGCTAAGCCTTTCTTCATAGGAAAGGTGTTCCACTCCTCACACCTTTACTTTTTTAATTCACATAAAGAATGTTGGAATCACAAAAATAGACAAAGACCAGGTCTAAGGGTGAGAAGCTGCTTGGCTGTTACCACTATATACTGCATATGAACTCATATGCTGCTCCAGAAGGAAGTGCAAGTAGGCTATAGCCCTCACAGCTATTCCTTATTACCCTAGTACAACCATCTTTTTTCTTTCCCCCAAAAATTATACAGCTGATTGATATGAGTTAAATACTTCTGTGTAGTATATCTTCATTTGCCAAAACATTTGCTGAACTTTTTGCATGTCAAAATGAATGGATAAAATGTTTTCTAAGATTTCTTTTGGTAGTTTTGCCAAGTGGGGATTCAATGAATGAAGGGAATACCCTTCTTTTGGCCACAGGTCATATCTTGAGTCCTTCCCTTTTTTTTTTCTTTTTTTTTTTTGTTAAATCATTATCCTGAAACCCCTCATTAATCTAATGAGAGCTTGTTGAAGCTGTCTAAAAAATATGAAGTAAGCATCTGATGTGTTACCATTCATATGGTTATTATAACCTGTTTCTATCCTCACACATGTCAACTGTTTTATGCTGTTTCTTCCAAAAGGTGTCTTACATTATCTTGCTTTTCCATGCTCTGTTTTTATATCCCCGCCTTGTACATGATGAGGGGAAAAATCAAAGGATAGATCATAATATGATAGGGTAAATAAAGTAATTTCACTTCTAGAACACTAATTGCTCTGGAAGAAAACCTGTGATTTTGAACTTTCCAAAGTAACAAAGCAAAGCCATCAACGAAAGAAAGAAATAAAGAAAGAAATAAAAGTGTTGCTCTTAATGGACAATTGAACCATTATTTTAATCAGGCTTAGGAAATTAGTTGAGCCAAGTTTATCACAAGTCATGAGTGATTCTAGGAGGGCTGAGAGAGACAAGTAGGACTGGGAATTAGCTGGGAGGAAAGGGTGAGACAAGCAAGTACATTCTTTGCCCAAAAGCATCAAAAACCTGTCCTTGAATTCCCTGGTACCAAAATTTTGAAAGTATTGATAAGAAGATGTAAGAGATTTGGTTTTTTCCTTGAAAACTTCATTAGAGAATACTCCATGAAACACTCCTCAGATTGAAACAGATAAAACAGAAGGGATTCACCAGCAAGGTATATGTCTATAGCATAAGTGTCTTCCTCTGAGTGAGTCACAACTGGGTCTCTACTATCAAAAGAGAAATATAGGTGCTTTCAGAATGAGGTTTACTTAATCCTAAAGTAGATATCTCCATGACATGAAAGAATCTTGCTCCATAATCATCTGTTTTTTTCTCCCACTGACCTTAAAGAAAGCCTGGGGTGACAATCATCACTATAGTTATATCCCTGTTATTGAATGTCAGGTTACTGTTTATGTGTTTGTCAATTATACAGCTGACTTCTTGAGAGAAAAACAGTAGAAAATTTGTCATTCCCTTGCCTGCTTCTTCTCATTGAAGAGATTTGTTCAAGTCTGGCATTCATTTAGAGTTGCAGGTTTAACTTTCCTTGCCTCTTTATCTGAGCTACCTCTCTTAGCTCCACAATGAAGCCTCACCTGAGCCAAAAAGAAGGGAAGAATCACTCCTGAATCACTTCTTTTGATGGGCATGCTTCTCTTCATGAGCCCAGGAAGAGACTAGTTTTCATCACTGCATGAGCACTTTTGATATTTAAATCCTTGTTCACTGGACTTTCAAATGTTTTCCTGCAGAGCTACCACCTTGCCAAATGGTCCTTAGCTTAAATTGAAATACATGATACATTATCTATCATCCATCCTGTTAAACCATTATCAAACCCCCTGACCAGGTCAAATGACCATTTTTACAGAAAGTCCAGGGCACAGTTGAGTAGTTGGGGTAAGCAGTCAGGTTGCAGTCACCCTGTTTTAGAAGGTAAAACATGGGAATGAAAGCTACTCTATGACAATTTGTCCAGTGAGGAAGAATGATCCAGGGCACAGCGATTTTCTATATCAACATGAGCCTGGGTTACCTTCCAGGCCCAGGAGTCCACAGTATTAGCCTTGGTTTCCTCACTTTACCCTTGTCATGTTCTCACCTCCTCATTATAGCTGATCTCAGTTCACTACTGACTTTCTGATTGCTTTACCTGTGAGCCTCTTTACAGAACAAGTTGATATTCATAAGAGGTGCTGACACCTTCATAATAAGAATAGGAACAATAGATCCCAATTTTGAGAGAAGTATGTTTCTGTTTCCAAGAAGCACTTAGATCCAGCTATAATTGATGTGTTAGAAGTAAGTCAGACAGTTAAAGTAAAAGCTGCCTGATACATTTGCAAAACAAAATTTAGTATCTTTTATTATTTTCAAGGAAGGGTAAAGGATCCAGGAGCTTGGTTCCTGCTGAACTTCAAAGATGGAGATTTCCCTGATTCCTCACACACCTCTATAAACTCTATCTGTATTTTGCAAATTTTCCTATTTCAAATGTCATTCCCTTTCTACTTTAAATATTGGCCCACAAGTGAAAGATTCCATTTCAATTCAATTCAAAAGAACTCAATTTTTTCCTTTCAGTTCCATAAGAATTTGCAAGTCTTTTTTTTCTTTATATTTTGTTCTAACTAGAATAATTCAAGCAGAATGTGTTGCAAAGGTAGCAACATATAACTTTGATGACACTTTGGACAATCTCAGACTCAGTGAAACTTATCTAGATTAGAGTCTGTTGTCAAAATTTTTACAAGATGCACTTTTTTATTACTGAATTAAAAAAAGAGATAAAATCAGTGCTATTGGCTTATTTTCTGTGTGTATACTTTTTAGTTTATACCTACTCTTAATTTCATGAATTATACAAGCAGAACGTTTATCAAAGACTCAAAATCTATAAATTTACAAAAGTGGAGATGGATCAGACAAACTAATTCAGTCTAAGATGAATCAGACGAAGGGATTCAATCTAAGATGG
>JAOXXN010000001.1:84621802-84638350 GCA_026770055.1 Myrmophylax atrothorax
GGGAACATTACAAATGAACTATTTACAGCCAATAAGTCCTGTGATATGTTTCAAAGTCTGTGAGTGCTTATTCTTGCTTTTGTTGAAATCAATGGCAAGTCTACTTTTGATGTTGGTGATGCAATGAAAACCCTAAGCACTGTACATGAGCCATATCATATAGAAAACCGGAAACCTGAAGAACAACAGGGAGCTAAAGAAGGAGGAAGGTATTTTGGGTTCAAAACATAATGTCTCTCTCATTAAGCCTCAATGAAACTCCTTTGTATTACAGTATAGCTACGTGGGTGAAAGAAAAGAAAAATTCTTTGCCCCCTGCTTTTGAATCATTGCTAATCTGGATCTGCTGCTGTAACCATTACAGAATTTCTTTCTAGTTAAGATTTTGCATATCTAGAAGTACCCATTCACTATTTAACTTTCACCTGCCTGATTTCCTGCTGCTCTTCCTTTTCAGCCTGCTCATCATCTCCCTCTGGTTCCACAGTAAAACAGGAGGAGAACTAAGACACAACATTTTGTAGTGAGCTTTTGTGTACAGTTCCCTTTCACTGGAGTTAGGGCAGTTGCCAGATGTAGCTGGTAGCAGTGCTGTGCAGGTACAGCTTTTTGGGGAGGTGCTTCCATGGTGATTTTCCTCTGTGGTTGAAGGGGTGGTTTGGAAGAGAGGATTGAGTATGGGATTCAGTTGCATAAACAGGGTGTTGGTTGCTGCTGAGGCATCCTAAGGTCATGCAATGCGCATTCATAAGACAAATGGATGTAGCAAGAGGTACACACAACCCACTTTACTTTAGGGCACTAATAGCCAAGCGGATTACTGTCTTCAAGTTAACATTGTGTTATGGGGAAGAAGTGAACATATCTGATAAGCAGAGCCCTAAGCTCAAAACTGGGGTTGAAGTATTAATTGATCTTCATTGCAAAGTGACAGTGTCTGTGTGCATGTGTGTGCATGTGCTTGTGTGTATATGGGGTCTCCTACTGCAGAGGATCAGAGCCACCATTCTTCACAAGGAGCATGATGGTGATGGCAGGGATTTCTTCTCTGTTTTTTTCCAGTTGCATCTGCTTCAACTTGTTTTATATATATTTTTATACAATCTGCCTAATAGGTTTTTCCTTATTTAATTGCAGTTCCATATCACACTTAGTTTTTTGTTCTTGTTATTCCTGAAACTGCTTTTAACTGACCCACAAGGCTGTACTCACTCAAGGACCAGTAATTGCTCACTGTGTTCATGTTTTTATTCGAGGATCAAAGATAGATCCTTCTACACAAGGATAGGTGCTTGTTTCTACTATATATTAATTGACATTAGAGGTTACACCACACAATTTTACAAATCATAGAATCATAGAATGGTTTGTATTGGAAGGAGCCTTAGAGATCATCTAGTTCCAACACCCCTGTCATGGGTAGACACCTTCCAAGTGACCAAGCCCCATTCAACATGGTCTCGAACACTTCCAAGGGTGGTACATCCAAAATTTCCCTGGGCAACGTGTTCAAGTGCCTCACTGCCTTCATGGTGAAGAATTTCTTCCTATTGTCTAATCTAAATCTACCTTGCACTTGGCCTTGTTGCATTTCATGAGGTTCACATGGGCCCACCTCTTAAGTGTGTGCAGTTCCCTCTGAGTGGCATCCCTTCCCTCCAGCCTGTTGACAGCACTACACATCTTGGTGTCACCAGCAAACTTGCTAAGGGTGCACTCAACCCCAGTGTCCATGTCACCAACAAAGATGTTAATTGGTGCCAGTCGAAATCCTAACCCCTTTGAAGTGCCACTTGTCACTTGTCTCCACTTGGTCAATGAGCCATTGACCACAACTCTTGAAATGGGACCATCCAGCCAATTCCCTATGCACCAAGTGGTCTAAAGCCAAATTGAAACTGAAACAAGTTCAGGCAATTTTCAGCTGACTGTTACACTACTGCTGCCTCAGCTGACCAGCTAAAATCAACTCAAGCCAAGGAAGACTCCACACTGTTAGGTCAAGAAAAAGACTGTGGCCTTTAAACAATAATGGCAAATATATGTATGGGGCCACAGTTTCACAGCCACCAAAATAACGTTATGAATCTACCCTCAGCCAGCTGCAGCCTTTCCCATTCAGGAACTTAACCCACCTACATAATCATGGAAAGGATGAGAACATGCCTTACTTGTGACAGGCAAACCTGTGTCTACAGGCCAGACTATCATGATGAAGATATGTTAGGAAGAATACAGAAATATTTGGGTAAGTGTGTTTTGTTTATAAATCTTACATACACCTTAGTCTGTTAGTCTGATATCATCCATCTTGAATTCACATAGACAAAAAGAACTTGCCACAGTCAAGGACAAAGAGTAAAACAACAGCAGGAATATAGAGCACCCTTTTAGACAAATAACCATGGACGTGACTCGTGATAACACTGCTGATGATGGCTGAGAAGAAAAAAGCCTTGAGGGTAAAAAATTAATACAGCATAAACCTGAATTTTTTCTCTGAATGTTGTAATCCTTTTAGCATTATGAATCTGCTTCTGTTCAGGAGAAACCTCTTCTATTGTTCTACATTGTCCTTGTCCATGAGATTCATAAAGGAAGTTTTGTGAGTGTCAGCCCATGCTGGCTGACAAAGTCACACTGGACTGATCACAAATGTCCTTGCTGAAGTTAGAGGCTATTTGGAGAGAGTACCTGAACTCTGGGAGCTTATGGATAAGGAGAAACACACATACAGAGAGGTCCTTTATAGGCCATATCAGAAAAGGCAGCTCTAGTTAAAGGCTGAAATAAAAATATGGTGGGACTCTCATCATTTTCTCTGACTTCCACTCTGGAAATACTACCTGGATCTTCATACAGTCTAATTCTTTTTTTCCTTTATCTCAAAGACATATTTCTATTTAATTTAGCTTGTGTTTGTATTTAATAAATCTTTACCTAATAAAAACCACAATCAAAAACTCTCTTGAGTATCTGTGGTTTGAAAAGATCTAACTGAAAAACAGCAGCATTCAATTAGATAACCAAACAGGCCTTTTAAATTTTTTTTGCATTTCAAAAACATAGAATCCAGTTTTCAAACTGCCAGCATTTTTCTTCTTCAATTGAAAGCCTGCTGAGGAAAGCAGAACTGTCTTCAGTAATACTGCCATCTCCATATTCAGAGACTGGTGTAATACTCTTTAAATTATTAAAATGAAGTGCTAAACGGTATGAAAAGTCCACTGTCTGAGCTGGAAGTGAATAACATTTTATGGAGGATTTGAGATGTCTAATTACTATGGCAACAGGCATTGGAATAGTGTTTTGGTGTAGGATACAAAACCCTTGACAGCTGACTTGTTTAGATATTATTGATAGTTATGTACTTTGGGAAAAAAAATCATCGTATCTGAAGATCTCAAAAAGTTGCTATTCTGGAAGGAAGCAAGAAGCAGCATTATTCTTCAGGTATAAAACAGTTTGCTGCTGCTTCAGAAAAACACAACATGAAGTAGATGTGTAAGAATGGAAATGTTGAACTCCACAGTTCCACTATTCCCTCTCCTTTTCAGATCCAATAGTTCATGAATGGTTTGGAACAAGTAAGATAAATATGAATACTAGAAAATCTTATTGGTAATCTTCTGAAGACTTTGCATACTCACCCTGAAAGCAGAGGATAGTTTAGTGTAAAGCTTCTTTCCTTAGACTCTTCCATCGTTGTGCTAATTAGGTTATTTTATCATTGGGCATCTGTCAGTCCTTGTCTACTCATTGCACTGCCCCATCAATCTTTGAAAGTTCAAGTTCTGACAGATGAAAAATTGTCACATCTAATTTTCTTGATCTCTGAGTGACATTTTACTGCCTTCTATCAATCATGAGTAAGCATAAAGTCTACTAGTATCCATGATAGTTAAAACAAATTAGTGCCCTCATCAGCCCTAGGTACAACCTTACTGCATGCCTTGGAATTGCAATAGCTTTCGGGACCTCTACACCAAGGAGCTATATATATGCTAATAGTTTGTGTGCCCTTTCCCTCCTCCCTAGGCAATGCCAAACTTTCAGCCTAGCAATTCCAAACCTGCCAGGTTCCTCCAAATGATATGACACTGATTGAATCAATATTAACATATTTGCTTGCTGGTTTATAATTTTTTCATATATTCTTTGGCTGTGCTTTCTAATTTTCGTCTGCATGAACTTTAGTGTTCCAAACCAAATTGTATTTATCCCTATAAATCACATGAATACAGGACTTGGGACTTAAGAAAAAAAAATTTGTTGTGGTTTGCACTCACTTTTTGGAGCATCTAGCACTGTGATCCCAGCAGATTTTTAGTTCTACCCTGTTAGTTCCAGGTCTGTAACAGTGGTAAACAGGGGTACATATGCTGATGTGCTGTTGGAATTCGGTTGAAAGAAAACATAATGTTGATATTAGCCTCAAGGCTACATAAAGGAATAGGTTTATGCAAGACATTCTGTCAAGACATAGTTTATTAGAAGTGTGATTAGTATCAGCTGGTAACAGGAGAGTGGTAGTGTGAAAAAATACTATTTATGCCATCAATTCTATTTACATCTATTTAGAAGTGTTACTGCAGTAAGTGACTTAGAAACAGGCACAGAATTTAATACTGAGCCATCACCTTTCCTTGGGAGAACATAAGAATATGCTTAAAATGGAAAAACACCTTCCAAACATGACATAAAGAGGAAATATTAGTGAGTGGCAATCACTGTTTTTATTTGTAAAGAAAAATTTTCTTAAAAACCCCAGAAAGATTCTCTTAGTACAGAGGGAAAAAGGCCTCTAAGCAAAATTTAACATCCAAGTATTGTTTATGCATTTCTGTCTTTTTAACTTGTTATGAAATAGTGCATACAATTAATTATTTCTGATTAGGTTAATTTTTAAGATCAAAATTTACACAACTATTTTATTAGAAATGATTATGTCTTTTTTTTAAACATGCACATATTAATTAACCCTCTTTTAATCTGTATGTTTGTAAAAAAACCCCTAAGATAAAAGGAGGTAAAGTTGTGCCCAATGCATTCAAGATTTTCTAGAGATAAGAACTCATAATTTTGATTGCTGCTAACAAATTCTATTACTATAGAAATCAGTCGTGGTTTTACAAGAGCTTCTCTCATCAGTTCACAGAATCACAGAATATGCTGAGTTGGAAGGGACCAACAATGATCATTGAGTCCAACTCCTGGCTCTGCACAGAACAATCCCCAGGAGCCACACCATGTGCCTGAGAGTATCACCCAAATGCCTCTTGAACTCTGTCAGGTTGGTGCTGTGACCACTTCCCAGAGGAGCCTGTTCCGGTGACCACCACCCTCTGGGTGAGGAACCTTTCCTAATATCCATCCCAAACCTCCCCTGACACAACTTCAGGCCATTTCCCAGGTCCTGTCACTGTTCACCACAGAGAAGAGATCAGTGTCTGTCCCTCCTCTTCCCCTCACAAGGAAGTTGTAACTGCAATGAGGTCTTCCCTCAGTCTCCTCCAGGATGAACACACCAAGTGACTTCATCTGCTCCTCGTACAGCTTCTCCTCAAGGTCCTTCACCATCTTTGTTGCCCTCCTTTGGACACTGTCTAAGAGCTGAATATCTTTCTTACATTTTGGTACCCAAACCTGCACACAATATTGAAGGTGAGGCTGCCCCAGTGCAGAGCAGAGTGGGAAAATCCCCTCCCTCTACCGGCTGGCGATGCTTTGCCTGATGCCCCCCAGGACACAGCTGGCTCTCCTGGCTGCCAAGGCACACTGGTGACTCATATTCAACTTGTCATTGACCAGTGAAACCCCACTAATGACAGGTCACCAGTCTGATGTCACACCATTCACTATTACCCTCTGTGCTCAACGCATAAGCCAATGGCTCACTTATCATATGGTGTATTTATCCAGCCATGTGCTGGATATTTTGTCCAGCAGGATCCTGTGAAAGACAGTATTGAAAGCTTTAGCGAAATTCAAAAAGATTATACCAGCTGTCTTCCCTTGATAACTAGGTGGGTTACATTTTGAAAAAAGGAAATCAGGTTTGATAAGCAGGACTTTCCTTTCTTAAAGTCATGTTGGCTGTGACCAATGGCAGCATTGTCTTTCAGGTGTTTTTCAATACTACCCAGAATAATCTTTTCCATAAATTTACCAGGGACTGAAGTGAGATTGACAGGCCTGTAGTGTCCAGGGTACTCCTACTTGCCCTTCTTGAAAATTGGGACAACGTTCACCAGTTTCCAGTCAGCTGGGATCTTTCTGGATTCCCAAGACTGCTCAAAAATCATCAAGAGAGGATTTGCAATGACATCAGTTGGCTCTTTGAAGATTCTGAAATTAATCGCATGAGGCTTCACAGATTTGTAAGGATCCAACTGGAACAGCAGATCCTGCAAAATTTCAAGGTTGATTGGGAGCTGATCATTCTCACAGTCATGGCCTTCCAGTCAGGGCACTGAGATATCCTTGGTGGAGACAGAGGCAAAGAAAGTGTTAAACACCTCTGTATTTTCTCTGTCCCTGTCTGCCAGTTGACCATTTTCATCCTGTAACAGGCCGATGATATTTCTATACTGCCTATTGCCATTAAGAAAAAAATCATTATATCCCCCCCCACATTTCTGTCCAGCTTCAACTCCAGCTGAGCTTTGGTGGCACAAACTTTCTCCTACAGTGGCAAGCAGCATCTTTGATTTTTTCCCATGTAACTTGGTGTTGCTTCCACTGAGCATATACTTTTCTTTTTTGCCTTATTTCTAAGAGAATAACCCTGCTCAGCCAAGCTGGCCTTCTGCCTCACCTTATTGACTTCAGGCATTTGGGAATTGCCTGCTCCTGTGCCTGAGGGCACAGGAATATGACCAGCACTGATGAAACCCAGGACCTGCAAAAACATTTTCCCAGGGGACTTTACCTTCTTATTTCCTGACCAGACCAAAGTCTGCCCTCCTCATGTCCAGAGCTGAAGTTTTGCTGGCACTTTTCCTCCTGTCAACAGAGGATTTTAAACTCAATGGCTTTGTGGTTGCTGTGGCTGGCCAACAATCTCTGCTTCCTTCATGAGATCTACTCTGTTAACAAGCAGTAGATCAAGGAAGGCATCTTTCCAAGTCAGATTCTTAGGACCTATTGCATAAAGTTGTCAAATAGGTATAGGGGTTTTTTGCTGAATGAGTGAGCACCGTTCTAAGAAGCGTAACTGGAGTAGTTGGATATTGCAGGATTTATTGGTTTGGTTTTTTTCTTTTTTTTTCTTCTTTTGGACTGAGGTCTTAATTGTGCTTTACAGAAGAAAAGTAAGTTCCCAACCTGATCCCAAAAACCTACTTTGTGAAAAATCAGATCCAGATGCCTTCTTAGGCTTTTAAGTAACCTTTAAGCTCTTCCATCATCCCTGTGTAACTCATATGGAATGGGTTGCAATTTTCAGCACTTTCATCTTTGTCTTTGAGGAACATGAGCCCTTCCTTGCCATGAACTAACTAGCCACGTATAAAAGCATGATGCAGTATTTTTTCAATCTCAGATTATGAATACCTATAGAAGTAAATCCTGTATTATATCTAGAATTTCTAATCAGATGGAGAGCAGATCACGTCAGAGTTATAATAAAAAGTTCATGTTCCTTTTATAGCACCTGACTATATGTAAGAATGTCTCCTGCCCCATGCCATCTTGTAAACCATACCTGCTTAGAGTGTTGCTGCCTAACCTAAGCAAAACCCCTGAGAGAATGGGGTTATAGTTAAATGGTATAGTCAACAGCAAGGCCTATGTTTGGGTCCATTCCTCAGCCCTATTTCACATATGGGTATAGAGGATTTCTACTGAAAGATTCTGAGGTAGACAAAACATTGCTTAGATGCAGAAATTTCAGTTCTAGAAATGAGTGTGAATGAAGAATTTGAAGAAATGCAAAGCACATTTTCTACAGAAAAGTTTCCAGACATGAAGCCACATACAGAACAATGAAGCCCTCAAAGAATCAAAAGGCAGGAAATAAAAAAATCTGATTTCAAAATGATGATGATAAAACAAGAGAATAGGTTGCACAGGAAGACTGTGGAATTTCCATCCTTGATGGCATTTGAAGGCTGACAAAACCAGTCCCTGTCAGGCCAAGACTGGTAGGGGAACTCATCAAGGGGATCTACAGTCATTTCTTACAACCTCAATTATTCTCCAAGTCTGTGAAACAAGGATTGGTATTACTGATAGAACAAATCTGAGCCTACTGCTGCTGCTCTTTAACTTGGTCCCAAAGATAGAAGACATGAGTTGAGACACTTGTAGATGTACTTTGGTTTCCATCCCTGCAAGATCACAGTGCAGTGCAGAGGGACATAACGATGACAACCTTGCAAATGAGGCAACCAGGTTGGCCTTACCTAATAACTGATAAAACAAGGGAGTTTATGCAGTGGCAGCAACTACTGACAGTAAATCAAAGTGTGGAAATATGCATGTGCACAGTTGTTCTTTGACAAGCTGAGTCACACCATGAAAGTGGGTTTTCTGACAGTGCAGGAGGTTAATTTTTCTGGCTTAATCAAGTGCCTGTGCTCTCTGCATTCTGCTGATGCATCTGCTCTGATCTGCCCTCCAGTATGTCTGCCTTTTTCTGTACTTACACAGTGAAAGTCCTTTGGTGACATTTCCTTCACTGAATTTATGGTGGCAGGTACTGTGAGGTGTGTACAAAGCTGCTTTTGAAACTGTGTATTTGCCTCTTACACAAAATGCCACCTCTCATTTGATATGTTAATTCCCGAATATAGCGATGTTTTAATTAAAATAATTTGAGTTCATAATCATAGTTCATGATCCTCAAAAAGGAAGGAGAGTAATGATAGCAATTTAAATACAGTTTTTCAGCTCAGTATGTATATACTAAATGTATGAACTTTTCTTAATAAAATACTAGTTATGTTCTGGTTAATTAAAAACAGTGAATATTCAAACTCTTGTAAGGAAGCTGAAAAAAGAATATTAATGTTTGTGTTTCTGAAAGCATGAAAAGATAGGTTGTCACTCTTCTGGAGCTCTTGAAGACTAACCAAGAGTAGAGTCTGGTCTGCCTCTCTACTGAATGTTTAAATATGCTTGTGTCATGGTGACATAAAATGGATATTGGTGACCTTGATTTCAGAAAATGAACTTCTCAGTTCCATTATAGATGAAGAGAAGGATGCAGTAGTAAAATGTTTTGATAAATTGGGTTTTAATAACATAATTGTTTTAAGATATAAAGTGTTGATTTAGCTGATTCAGCTGAGTGTTTAAGTGCGGGTTTTTGTATTTTTCTTTAAGTTAGCTTCTAGAAAAATAAAAACCTCATTATTTTATGTCTTTTCTACCAAAAAGAAAAGAGATGAGAATAAGATCCAAGAACACTGTTTCAGCTAGAAAAGGTCTTTCTTTCAAATTAATTTCCTATTGCTGAATCTAAAGATCTGAGACCTTGATAAATGTTTTAGGACTAAAGAAGAAAACTTACCATGCAGACTATGATCTGTATTATTAGCATCCTGCTGTCTGACCTAAATCGAGAAATGAGGAGAATGCAGATTGCCAACAGACGTCAAAGCTTCCCAGCTTAAATGGGCTCTGACTTGTGGAATTCATTGTGTATAACTTGTATACAAACATGTAAGGTAAAATCCATTCAAAAGCTATTTTGATAAACAGGTTTAGTGCATTGTAGAAGTAAAAGCAAGTGCTAACATGCTGGATTATTTCTTTTGCATTTTTCATCTTGGATTCTATGACTTTTCTTGTAAGCATTCATCAGTATATAGAGCAGACAAATGCTATGACAAATATGTAATGTATTTCATATAGAAGCTATTTATCCACCATAAAATGAATGTGAAAGTTTAATTCCCTTATGTCTTTGTCTCAGTTACCAACAGAAATATGAAAAATTAACAGTACTGGAACAGAAAGTAATTATTTAAATGACCATGTAAAGAAAAATGACATATAAATATACTGTGTTCTGCTGTAATAAGATCCATTTAAAGAACGAGGACTTTTAGACTGCATTACATACTAATAGAAACGTGTTGACAACTACTTAGAAACTTAGATATAAGAAAAAGCTAATTTCACCTTGAAGTGATAGCACTGAACTATTTAAATATAATTGCCTACCAGATGATTTGCAGATTAGGTCTGATTTTTCTTCACAAGGTTGAATATTCTAAGGCATTAATCATATCCCACTCAACATCCCTTGGAGCTGACTGCAATTCTCAGATATATGGAGATTTGTGGGATTGATTGATTTGTGCCCTCTTGAATCATGCATGCTCATTTCTGCTGTGATACACATAGGATGCCATCCTCTGATAAGGATAGCAGGTAGCTGTATCTGAAACCTTTAAGCCCTATGTGATGCTGGGTTGATGCTGTGGGGAACAGAGAATTTATCAACCCATCAATTCTCTATTCCCCACTGTGCTGGTTTAAAGGTAAACTGGAAGGAGAAATGAACCCAACTCAAGAGAGATTACACATCAGAGCTACAATTTACTAAAAAGATTACAATAAATACAATGATAGAGAGAAAAATTGGCTTTAACCCACAAAAAACAGAGGTATAACCCAGCAGCCTGGTGCACAAACAGAATGGTGTTCATTAGCCTCTGTGCTGAGCACCACGTGGTCCCCCTGAGTCCAAAGTAAAGTGTCTTGGTATTGATGGCACATGAGTAGACTCATTTAACCACTAGACCTTTTAGTGTGCAGAGTAAGAGTGGTCTCCACTCCTCAGTGCTGTTGAACTAAGACTGCCAACATAGGTCAGGCAGACCCTCTGCAATCTGTGAGGATTATATTCAGTGGTTTACATTGTGCTGGCCATGATATCAGAGGACAGTTATGATTTCTGGCCTCAGAGACCCCTGAGTTCTCCTTGCTCTACGCCTCAGATCCTCACACTCCTGCAGTGCTGGGCGAGATGCTCCCTTCACCTTCCCTTTTGCACATTGTCTGCTGCAGAGGTTGCATGAGAGATTTAGAGTCATCAAAATATTTCCTTCTCTGTTAATTTAGAACTCAATAAAAATTGGAATTTGTAATAATCTCTGCCCAGTTATTCAGCCACCACAGTTTTTGTGACCAGGGAGACTGAATAGTAGGGACAAATTATCAGTGTGGAGCTATTGGGTTTCTGCAGCCGTCCAATAGAGAGTGAAACTGAATTGTAGTATGTGCAGAGAAACCTCAGTGGAAATGATATAGTTTTACTTATTTGTTCAGTAACCCAGAAGAGACCTAGTGGAAATAGTATCTGAGTGAAATTCAAATGTTACAATCTTATAGGCACCCTGCAATAATTCACATAAAATGTTTATGCTTGTTAGAGGATTTTTCATTTAATTAGGTTAATGGTTTTTAAATTAAAATCTAAAAATCAAAAGAGTTTATGGACTTGATTTTTTTCAGGAAAACCTTGCAAATGCAGAGAAGAATGAAGGATCTCTGTCACATAAGGCAGTGAATAAAAAACAAAATTTCACCTTGTATTTTCATTCTTATATGAATAAGGTGCAGTAGACTTCATTACATTCATTCTTACAGTCTTGAGTTCTGTAGACACATATGTTACCACAGAAATCTCAAAGGCATGAGATACTATTGAAATCTATTCCTAGTTCTGCCCATAAAGAGTGTAAAAAAATAAAATAAAAATTAATCTTCATAAAATTACTGCATTGAAGAAGTTTTTTGCATGCCTGGACTACAGCAGATTATACTTGTTGTCACCTCTTACTCATGATTCTCAGATGAAAACCTGACTGGAGTACTCATTTACTCTCCAGGAATACTTCTTTAATAACAAATGTATTAATTCTTGAAAGAAAAAATACACGTTTAAAATGTGCTACTAGAAACCATGCGGAAAGTGTGACAGGTATTAATTGAGAGATATCCTGATAGCTTTTTTCTGTGATGCGTTAATTATTTTGAAGGAATCCCATATTTTCATAAAAGTAAAAGGAGAAAGAAGGGAGAATTAGAGAACAAAACTGTTAGTGAATTTGAAGAATAATTTTGGTCGCTAAAAATTAGAGAAATCCCCCCAAATATTCAAACAGTTAATAATATTCAACTTTACATAGTTTATATAATGTTGATGATTTTGATGATGATGTTGAAAATGATGATAACAATAATAAAAAATAATTGTCATTAAATAGTATTTTTAATAGCAGTGTTAGAGAACCTAGTTGCTAGTGGAAGGGAAAGCACCCCAGCCACATCTTGACCACAGCAGTAAACTGGATGCTCATATTGTCAGAGCAACATGTTTACTATAATGGTCTAAGCTGTGGCTATCAAGATCTGGGCTGCCTGACTGGCATCTGTGAAAGGCTTTTTCCTTGTGATTCATTGTCTCTTATATTTGCTTTTTTCCTTCCAAATTTCTTCCTATTCACCACTTTCATCCTCTCTATAACAAACAGCTCATTCCCGTTTACTCTTTCCAGAATTACCCTAATTTTGCTGACTTGATACCTTTCTTTGATGGTTATAACATTGTTGCTCTGGTAATTTCTAGTTTGGCCAGCAATTCTGTCAAGCTAGTACCTCATTTTCTACCCATAATGTCTCTCATTCCTACAACTTCCCATGTTGCCATCTTGTTAAGGTAATCACAAAAGTCAAAGTTAACCTGCAAAAACATTACAATTTACCCACCTGTCACACCATGAAATATTTTATTAGTGCAGCAACAGATCACAGTTGGCCCTCTGCATCCATGTCCCAACAACCACAGTTGGACAAAATAGAATTTTCCAACTTTTGCCTAGCCAACTGATCTCTCTGCAACTTCAAGCACATACATAGTCTGTCTAACATTATAGACTCCCAGTCCTAAGGAAAAGCAGGAATGTTATAATGAAATAAGGGTATTCTAGTTTCAGAAAGTTTCTCATGGCCTATGTAGTGTAAAAAGCAGCTTCCTCTAACACTTCAGTCTAGGCATACTCAAAGGTACACTTCATTTTTCTTTTTCCACTGCCTATTCCTGGAGGAAAGTTTTGTCTCTTTTCTTTTCCCTTATTCTGGAACAAGCTTCTTTGAGTGTGAAATATTGACTACCTCAGAAGTTCTTTTCTAAGTATGTTAATGCTGGGGATGGGAAAGAATATAGAGTTATTCATTAAGGATATAGAGAGGTAGGCAGCAAAATTTATACAGGATTTCACAGAATATTTCTCCCATATCTGGAGAATCATAATATCAACTTACATTTCCAAATTTCAACAAAAGGATAACTATCCCTTCTTTGAACTACATCAGATTGAAAGGTTCCATGTGGAAATATGGATAAGCCATGTGCTGTAGAGAATAGGCAATGTTCCGCAAAAATGAGTCACAGGACATAGAGAAGGATTTAGAAGGCTTTTGAGTTCTCTGTGGAGGAGCTGTTGAAGGTACTGAGCTGCCCAAAATACAACCTCAAGCTGCTGAGACCATTGCAGCACTCTGAGTGAGAAGAAAGTCACCTTTTAAGGAGCTTTGGCAGCTACCAGGAATGGGGACGTTCCTGCCTACACATACTAAAGCTGACTAATTTCAAAAATACAGTACTTTCCAAAAGACAACTAGAAGAAATCTGTAGTGTCAAGCAGAATCAGAGGGGAAAGTGGAGAAAAGAGCCCTGCTGTTTCCATACAACAGGTGGATGTAACAATCTATCTACATAGAAATGAATTGATTTGTAAGAACAGTTAAGGAAGCAAAACATCTGAACAACCTTACTTGGGGCATTTTTATTTCCTAAACCACTTCAGAAGTGTGGATTATGCATTTTTGCTTTGTTTTGTTTTGGTTTTGTTATTTGTTTGTGGAGTCTTTTTTTTTTTTTAACATACCGTCTTAGGGTTTACTTTGGTGGGGGGTTTGATTGCTTGTTTGGTTTTTGTGTTTGTTGTTTTTTTATTTCTTTTAGTGTCTTGGGTTTATTTGTGTTGGGTTTGGGGTTTTTTCTAATACAATCCACAGCACAAGATTTTAATCTTCACTTCTTTTTTGTTCAGCATTTTACAGTGAAATAAATGCTTCAAAAATAAGGGCCGAAAATTAAAAAGAGGCACATGTTTAGCCACTGAACAGAATACAATAAATTGTTCCTTGGCTAATCATGATATTGATGCTCAGCATTGTGCACCATCAACAAGGGGTGGAGAATAAAAGGAAGAGGATACTTAGGAATTCAATAATTGTTGTAATCTTTCTCAAGTTATATGGATAGTGGCATATTGGAAGGGAGACTTGCATTTATTAAGTAATAACTGATTGGATACTGATAAATCATCATTAACATTTGTGCAAAGAAGAATAACAGAAGAGAAAAAATATTTATTCTTCTGGGCTTAAAAATGCAGATTAAAAATAGAACCTATCAAAACAGGTGCAAATCAGGGATGCAGAGATTTGGGAGGACACTCACAAACCAGCTATGTTTGTAAAAAATTTCGGTTGTTTTGAAATAGCTTGAAGCAGCTCCACCAAACCCTTAAAATATCTGGACGTTGATAGAAAATGCTATACTGTAGAGCTTAATTGATTTGTTGCAGAATAAAGCCCTCACTCAGTGGGGGTTAAAGTGCCCAACAATTTATTTTTTATTCTTGGAACAAGATTATCAGTCAGGTCTTTTTTATTCAATGTTTTCCTCATATTGATTGTCAGGAAGCAACTAAACTTCAGTTTATATTCTTGTGTTATAATGTTTTTTGCTGAGGAACCTGATCCAAACTGTGTCCCATAGGAGATAATGTGAATTAGTAATGATTTCCAATCACTATGTGTAGGGACATTATAAATGAAACATTAGAATAAAGCCTGATCAGGTTATCAACTATGATTTGCAACGTCTGCACAACCTTTACCCCATCTGGAAGGGTAAAAGGCTGATTATGTAAAGTTCACCTTTAAATAGAGCTGTTTAGTCCTGTTTGGTCTGGTGAAAACTGTTATGGTATAGCAAGCTGCCCACTTTAGGACAAATGGTGAAGTTCTCCATAGTATGCACACATACTGGTAACACTCACAGCTTCCAGTTTGATGAAGAACAGCAAAAAGGCCCGAGAAAACAAATCAGAAAATTTCTACCTTTCTGCAGAAATTCAATGCAATCAATAATTTTGGGGCATTGTGACAGATTTCATGTTGCTTATCTACTTTTGTAATTTTTTTTTTTTAAGTTTACCATTTATTTACGTTCAGTGTGAAACTGAACGTGCAGGCTCTATCCTTGGAGGTGTTTGAAAGCCACCTGGACATGGTCCTGGCCAGCTGATTCTTGGCAGCCCTGGTTGACCAGCAATGTACGATCAGATGATATCCAGGGGTGCCTTCCAAACTCAGTGTATCTGTGATTTTGTGCCATTGTATTCTGGCCAGTCAGAATGGTATCAGTCTATTTCAGCTGCAGATAAAGCCTGGACAGCAACAGACTTGTGTCCCCTACTTAACCACCTGTGCTTCCTACATTACTAAGCTGTTAACACCTGCCTTGACCTCAAAGCTTTACCATGAGACGCAGATGGAATAATGCTCTACCTGATACACAAGGTGTTTATTGCCATCTAACAAAAAAGAAGTACAAGTTTATTTAGAATTTTCAAGTAGTCCTAGAAAGACCAACAGGGATTGGCAATCACCACGACCATGGATTTTCTGATAAATAAACAGCTTCTTGTACACTTCTAATGAACTATACAATGACCTGTTACTTCAGGATCAGATGCAGAGAGTATAATGTAATGATCATTTGAGGGGGCTGGAACAGAGGAGAATGATTGCCCTAACTAGAAACCTGAGCTAAAAAATTCTGACCTGATTGGTCTGCAGTATGATCAGAAAAAACCTGCATTTTTCAGACTGAGAAAAGTAGAAAATGTGACACATTTTCCTAATAGTTATAGCCTTATATACTGTTTACACTGATGCTTCTTAGACCTGATGTAGGCTCAGTGAAATGAAAGGGAAGAGGAGAGAGAAAGGAGGAAAAAAGAGAAAAGGGAAACAAATGAAAGGAGGGGGAAAAAAGCAAAAGGAAGAGAAAGGAAAGAGAAAGGGAATAAGAAAAAGGGGAAAGGGGAAAAAAAGAGAAAAAGGGAGAAAGGGAAAGAGAAAGGCAAGACAAGGGAGGTTTTGTAGCTATCACTACAATAATACATATAATTCATAATACAGTCTGTTTCTTTCCACACATTTACATTATTTTAGTTTTCTACTGATTGTTACGGACATGAGTGAAGATACCAGTTTGAAAAATGGATTTTAAAATGAATGTGAAGTTGCTTAATCTTCATTGACAGAACTTGATATTTAAATGTAATGGATGTAGAGAGTTAGGTGATGGAAACCAGTGTGTATTTTCCTCATTATTACAAAAAAACCTTAGAGGCTGTTAAATGCCTCCCTGACATCTGATCCCATCAGATCTCAGAAGCTGAGCAGGGTCAGCCCCGGTTAGTACTTGGATGGGAGACCTCCTGGGAATACCGG
>JAOXXN010000001.1:84654699-84680268 GCA_026770055.1 Myrmophylax atrothorax
AACAACAACAACAAAAAAACCCCAAACAACAAAGCAAAACAAAAACCCCAAACAAAACAGGAACAAGAAAATCTTTAAATGGTATTGAACATCTTGGAAAACTTAACAAACATTAATGGGATGATGGAGGAATGATTCAATCATTTACTTTAAGCAATAAATTATACACTATAAAATCTAATCTTGTATCTAGTCCTATGGAACTATTCAGAGCTCTTAGACTGAGACTGAAAAATTCTCTTTATAAATGGTGCTTCTTTTAGACAGAGAGGTAGTGGAAGCCCTTAAGGGTTTTCACAGATATTCAACGATGCTACACACTTACAAAGAAAGTATCTGTGTCTGTCTATATGGAATATTGAGTCCAAGAGTGCCTCAATATGCTACAGAGAAGGCATCTGCTTTACTGCACTCTTTATGGTAGGTAATTGCCAGATGGAAAATAAAGGGAGAAGGAAGGCCTGCCAACTATGCAACAGGTTAGTCCAGGAATAACCACGCTGCTGTTCCCTGTGTCTCCTAAAAGTGCACCTCTAGAGAAAGGGAGAGAAATTCAGAATAGCTTTTGTTTATTTGGTCCTTTGCACACCCACTGACATGTCTTCCAAGAGGGAAGTAGATTTCTATCCCTAGCATATGACCTCACAAACTACTCTCATCACTCTTCAACAGCAGTAGCTGCAGGTTCAAGTCCTTCTGTTGGAGGAAGAATCAAATCTCAGTCTCCCACTTCTGAGACAAGTGTTTCAGGTGAGGCAAAAATACAGAAAGAGTGAGCACTGTGGCCACCAACACTGAATGAACTCTGTCTCACTGTCTTTGAACACTCCAGTTTGTATGATATGTGGAGACAGAATAATGCTGAAATAAATGAATTTTCAAAATCAATATGGATACACATATATGGTTTATTTTAAGTCAGTAATCCTACTTCGTCTGCAGTTTATTTTTTTTTTCAGATTTACAAGCTAGCCAGATACACTAATAATTATTGTCTACATCTCATATCTCTAGCTCTTTGCTATTGCCTCTCCTTATTTGATATGGTCTTGAAACACAATATATAAGTTTGTACCCACTGTAAGATTCATTCAAATACTGCAGAGAAATAGGCATTTTATGCCATATTTTCTCCAACTAGTGCAAAATATGTCCCTTAAATAGATGAATGCCTGTACCATTCCACCATGAAGGGTCCAGATAACAGTTTGTATCTGATAAGTTGAGTTTCATCATGTGTCATGTGGGATTTCCTTTTCAGCACCGTATTTCTAAGTCTTAAGGGGACTGACATTGCAAAGAGCATGGCACCAAAAAGTATAGGCTCTTCAGTAATAAGTTTTGAGGGTAAGTGCAAAGTAAGTGTGTGAAGACTGATGAACATTCTGTTTAAGAATCTTCACAGCTCAAAAGTAATTATTTTTTAAGAAGTAGTTCTATGTGTTAAATTATTAAGATACCTCCTGGGTTTATCATGCCTTCCATCCCTGATCCTCAGAGCTAACATTAGTGATGATAATAGATAATAGCAATAACACTTAGCAATTAATGGTGACCTCTTTTCTGAAAATCAAATATCAACTAGGCTTCCCAGTCTTCTTGTGAAGTCATATATCCATTTACATCAATGACCAATATATTGAATGCTCCTATTACCAGTGACCACATTCTGACTTTCCCTAACTTTGATTTATGATCCCTTTTTACATCTTCATTTAAATTGCATCGTAAGCTTTTGAAAGCACTATTACTTCTTCCTTTAGATTTTTCATTGGCAAGTACTGCATCTCAGACACTGCTATAATGTTAATGACTCTGAGGCCTTAAAAAATTATCACAAGACTGTCAACAGTAGACTATGAATAGGAACCAATTAAGAATTCATCCAACCTATACAGATTTTAAAGGGCATTTCAAGCTGCAGGTGGATCATCCTGAATGCATGTTTCACTATTAGAAGCCATTCCTGATCTTCCATCGTCATATGCTGATGGATTAATGTAGGGATATGGCATATCCCCAAATACCTTACTGAAATGACACATTACTGGAGGGATCATGATTGTTATGCAGTTTGAAACCCAGACAGTTGCATATAACTATGCTGAATGAATATGAGGTAGATTTGTTTCATTAAAAACATGCAAAATTTTTAAAATTATTCCAAGCCATTTTCTTTCACCTAGGCAGAATATGTTCCTTTTCTCCTTTCTTCCTCCTCTCAACTGACTTGAATGTATTCCCAAGGGTTGAGACTTCTGGCAAAAGTAAGGGAAAAGGAACTTGCAGCTGATATCCTAACACTGAGAATCTAAATCTTTCTTTTTTGGTATGAAATGGCAATAGAATATTTTTGTATTTATTGGGAAGTGTGTATTCTGTTGAGAGTTCCATTTCAATATCACATTTCATACCACATGAAGATCTGAACCTAAATCTCAGACTTGAAATCTTTTATCTTGAGGGATGTTTCACATTCAACTCCAAGTTTAGATGGTAAAATTTGCTCTTTACTGCTGTAATAGGTCAAACCAAGTATAAGTGAGTGCTTTGCTTTGCATTTCACCAATATATTTAAATGTAGATGCTGTCTTCTGGGTTATCACATCCACTGTGACATTGAAACACTATATATAATGATGAAACTGAACCTGTTAAATATGCATTGGTGACCTTTATGTACTGCTCCTCCTGAAAGCTCATCAATGAGGTTGAAAATTTAAGGCTTACAACACAAAGGTCACCCATCACTTACTTATATTTGGAGGGACTTTGGTCAGGAATTAAAAACATTCATTAACAGGTCTGTGTTTTGAGAAGCTACTTTTTCACTAAGGCAATGTTCAAAAGTTGCACTACTTATAAATAAAAAGTGATATGAGTAGAAGAAAGAGTTTTATCTCAAACAAATCAACATGCTGAAAAGACTGCGTACCCAGTGAACACTCTAATAGAGGTGCAATATAATCAGCAGGTAGTTGGCACTTCCATTCCTCCAGGTCTCATTTAGCAGTTACCTTGCACCATTACTTTTTCAGACTTGGCTCTACAGTTGTTACTGCTGTCGTCATGCAGAATGTAGGAACAGTGAGGTTTGGAAGCAGTGTATCTAAGAAAGAAAGTTTAATAAACAAACTTTCCTATAAACTGTTCCACACCCTCATTCACCATTCTTCATGTTTGTTGAAAGTAGTCTTTTCTGAATATTCTGTGGTAGTCTCATCTACTTTCATGAAAATTATGCTCAAAACCGGCTTTGTTGCCCATATTCTGTTACCTCTGATATACTCTTTGCAAGTAGCTATATTACAAATAAAAGAAAACCAGTTCCAAATTACAAACTGCACATCAGTGTTCCCTTTACTCTTGGATATAAACCACAATCATTCCACTGAATCAATAATACTTGCTTAATGTTTTTATTTGGGAAAATAAAGGTCTTTAATTATTTTTAAAAAATAGTTTTATCAAATCAACTTTACTTGCAAATTGTGTATTTGGGAAGGCAGCAACTGATATTTTCATACCTTGGCAAAGACTAAGTACAAATACATTAAATGGGTAGTTGAATGATTATTCTGCTGAAACTTTGCAGATGGATATTTGTGACCTGGGACCACCTTGATTATTTGTTCTTGCAATCCATCTTTCCTGTTGATTACTATTTATTGGCTACAAAACAGTGCTATCCAGCTCTGACATAGATATCTGGGTCTGCTGCGCTATGTGTCACATGAAGAAATGTACTCAAAGGTAATGCAGAACAAATACCTAACAACCAACAGGAGTGGACAATGAAGAAGATAAGAATGTGAAACTGTAACATTATGTAACTAGAATATTATTTAAGATCTCACACCAATTTTTTTTAATAAATATTATGTTATTTAGGGTGAGGTCAATTGTAGGAAACACACCAAATTATGAAGAGTGGAAAGAACGGGTTTTAATTGTGGATCTCGAAGACAGTGCTGCAGAAAAACCTTGAATTACTAAGAGACTTGTTGCTGAAGTTTTAAAATTGTAGTTTTACTTGTAATAGGGTTTTTCTAGCTGCAAAGTTTATGTATCACCTCCCCGGTTCTGTTACCTCTGCTCTGCTGGGTTGTTAAAATCACCACAGTCTGTCCATTGTATCTCTTGAGCATTCTTTGTTCTCTGGATGACTCATCCCATTAAACTGGTTTGTCTGGGCCAGGCAACGTCCCCACACACAAAGATCCCCAGGAATCAGAAAGTCCCCAGACCCCCTCCCCTCTCTGCCTTGCCAGTCCAAGCTGGGAAGCCCTGTTTTTGAGATCCCTATGCCTCATGGCCAGAGCAGCCTGGCTGGGGCTGCAGCCAGCCCTGCCCCTGTCCCAGTTCCATTCGTTACCACCCCTGTCTATCCCCAATCCCTGGTTTTCTATTGGTTGTTACACTTTGTTTCTCCTACTGGCTAGCCTGGGTACCTAAGACCCTTCCCTTTCCTGAGTTTTCACCCAATCCAGCCCCAGATTGGGCACCTTCCTGCGGAGATCTTATAAAACCTCTGGTATTATCCCAGTAAACTCTCTCTTTGCCTGGTCTCCCGGACTGGTCACATTGTCTGTCTTCTCTGTGCTCCCTTGGATCCAGGGGCAGGCAGAGACCTCTCCCTTCCTTCCTGTGCTGCACAGTCAATAGTTGGCTGATACACTGAAGACACTGAGGAAGAGGAGCTGCAATTCGGTAGTTAAGTGATGTTGGTGAAACCAAAAATTCACATGAAGATCTACACTTGAATTTTCATTTTAAAGGATTTTTCTTCAATTTTGTCAGTTAATTTTCAATCCAAAAGAGAATGAAGTTTTGTATTTTATTTTATTTTAAAAGATGCAATCTTAAAAATAATTGATTTTGAAAGAGTCAAAATTGCTTATACTAGTGATATTCTATATATATATTTTTACAAGCTTACATTTCAAAGTGTACTTGAAATTTCACTTTAAAAATGGCAGAAATTTTTTCAAATGTAATTCAAAAAAATGATCATTTTCTAATATGATATTTTCTGTCAAGTCTAATAACAACAACTATGTGGTATTGTGAATTGGAAAGTTTTGGAAATTTAATTCCAGGTTCAGAAATAATAGCCAATCTTTTCACCATCAGGGCATGGATCAGTGGACAGGTCCATGTTTCACTTGCCAAAAAATCTCTGCTGAAGCCAGCAGAACCACTCACACAGATCTTGATTCTATAGCTTCTCTCTGATGTGATAAACATTGCTGCTATGGGTAGTAGCGGGTTACAGAGGCAGTCGCAGAGCATTCTGTATTGGAAGGGACCCATAAGGATCATTGAGTCCAGCTTTTAAGTCAATGGCCTCTAGGGGGACCAAACCCCTGACCCAAGCGTTGTTAGCACCATGCTCTAACCAAGCTGGCATAAAATAGCAGCAATACCTTAATCAGGGTATGAAAACAACTGCAATAGACCAGAGAAATACCTGATTTGACTGCTATTGTCACTCTGAGCGTGGTCAGCTATTTGCAGAAAGAACATGAGATGTTCTTCCATGACAATGAATGTCCTTTCTTACATACTTTTTTGGCTTTTGTCAAAGTCCAGCTTAGGACCTCCTGGTCCTACAGTTACACCTAGGTCTTTGTCATGATCCAGTCCTTTGCTTCCATCAGTATATGTAATTTATTTTTCCATTATTGAAATACATAATGTGTTGGGTCAAACTTGGTTAGCCACCAGCTGCTGACCAAGGGAACACAGGCTGCTTCAGCCTGAATCCCCTGTGATGTCACAAGTCCTGCCAGCAACCCTGTTGCAGAGTGGGGAACCACAGGTCTTTCCATGGAACCACAGGTCCTCCCAGGAGCCTGCTGCAGCACAAGTTTCTCATGGGGTCACAGTTTCTTTTGGGCACTCACCTGCTCTCATGTGGGGTCCTCCAGGGACTGCAAGTGGATCTCTGTTCCCCCATGGATCCTCACAGACTTCAGGGGCACATCCTGCCTGACCATGATCTGCACCATGGTCTGCAGGGAAATCCCTGCTCTGATGCCTGGAGCACCTCCTTCCCCTTCTTCACTCATGTTGGGGTCTGCAGGGCTGCTTCTCTCACATATTCTCACTCTTCTCTCTCACTGCAGTTGTGCAGGGGTTTTTTTCTTCTTCTTAAATATGATACTGCAAAAGCTCTACCAGGGTCACTGATGGGCTCAGCCTCAACCAGCTGAGGGTCTGTCTTGGAGCCAGCTGGAATTGGCTCCATCCAAAAGGGAAAATGATTCTTCTCACAGAAACCATTGTTGTGGTTCATCTTCTACCAAAATCTTGCTACATAACTCCAATACAAGTTTGGACTCTACAACACTCTTTGTAGAAGTTCTGTCTATCACATTTATGCTCATAATAAAATAAAGATGTACTTTATTGGCAATTAATATTCAGACACTTCCACATTTCTCTTTCTCCCATTTTCTACAACAAGATGTATTTTATATTTTCATACTCTACAAAACTTCTTCCTTTCTTAGCTTTGCAACTAATTTTCTCAGGAAGTAAAAGTGGTAAGTTTTCTCAGTAAGTAAATGTTGAAAATCATGTCCAATAAACCCTGTCAAAACCGAAACTAAAGTTTACTGTGCCCAGAGAAGAACAGCACTGATATTAAATTGTAGAAGTGT
The DNA here is from genome assembly GCA_026770055.1 of Myrmophylax atrothorax. Taxonomy (NCBI): domain Eukaryota; kingdom Metazoa; phylum Chordata; class Aves; order Passeriformes; family Thamnophilidae; genus Myrmophylax; species Myrmophylax atrothorax. The sequence goes on from JAOXXN010000001.1 coordinate 84,661,365, forward strand.
TTTATTTCTGTTCAGAAAAAGATATTAAATGTTTTGGGTTGAGAAGATTCTGAGATTATATGAAGCTGCGATACAAAGTCCTGATTTATTCATTCCACTTTTCTGTCATGATGCATTTGATTGACATGCTTTGCGTTCCTTAACAGGGGAATTTGAGCTATAAGTAATGTCTTAAAAGTATTTTTCTGTCAAAACCCCTCATTGACTTCATTATACATAACTGAACATGAAAGAAACGAGACAGAAAACCTCTGTTTTGTACCAGAAGAGGTATGAAGTCCATTTACTCCATTTTGTATGTGCAATTTTATGTATTACTACAATAATTCAGTTTCAATAACCCCAAAACAATGACATGTTCTCAATAGAGTAGTTCATAAATACTGAAAATTGTAATCTTTATCCAAGCCTGCTAAGTCTCATTTCATGCCATGGCTTGTTGCCAAGAGTGAAATTATGAAGGCAAATAAAATGTATTAGGCTAGAGTTTGTTGCATAGCATTTTCAATCAGTGAAGTTAACATAACTTTCAAAATAAAGAGTGTTTTCTAGGATGATGTCAAGTGGCTTTTGGCAGAAACTGGGAGTATCAGATTGACACTTGGTCACAATTTTTAGGGAATAGAGAGAGGGGAAGAAATGCAAGGTGGCTCTATCAGCTGTGGATGGGAAATTTGTATCTACAGCATTAGAAAGGGAATAGCACTAGAGTGAGGCATCAGCAGTATAGGAGGGATGCTCCAACATTTTAATTTAAAGGAGTTTTGGCCCTCAGACTTCTCCATTTTGCTATGCCTCTGGAGTCATGCCTGCAGCAGATAACTAAATTTTGAAAAGTAACATTTGGGCCACTTAGTGCCTTTAGTGAAGTAGAAAGCAAATAGTCAAAGGGTTCCTCTGGCATCCTTTGTCTGATTTATTTTAAGGTTTCACCTGAATGGTAGTGTATCCTCAGCACAATTGGGAATGGTGTTGATTGTTTCTGAGACTCCATGATATTACTTTAACAATAAGATTTTTTTCTCTGAAAAGTATTAGAGAAATCAACTTGAAGTTTACAAATAGAAGGGAAAAAAGACGTGAAAACAGGACAATTCATTTTGGTGAGAAAAATGAAGACTTTTTATTTAGGAATAAGCCAAATATGAACCTTTCTGTCACTGCATTTAAATAAATACATAGTGGTGCTACATGAATCTGTCTACTTTATGTCCATGTTTCAAGCTGTCTGTGTGTCTACATCCACTCCTTTAAGGCTATTTTGTAGTAGATGATTACAGAAGAGGCTCTCTCCAATAAAGTGCTTAGAAAATTCAGGATTGAATAAAAAAAAAGATAGGATACTGACTGAAATGCTTTGTCAGAACTAAAGAGATTCAAGTTCACTCACGTACACACACACATGCGTGCACACACACTGCTTTGTGTGTTAATTGGAAAATTTTCATGTTGAGCTTGTACTGCCTAAAGAATTATTCCACCCTCCTTTTCTCCCTGCTGTGTTTTCCCATTGCTCTGGCTCCCTAAACAGCTTGGGAAAGGAAAATAAACTAGATTTTTGTTGTTGCAATATCATGAGTGTTATAGTGCTGGGGAAAGAAGGTGAGAAGGTGTGACTAGGGGAGGTGAGAGGGTATGACATACTATTGTGAGCATCACTGCTGTAGACTGACATACTAGTGACTGCTTCTCAAACTCAGTGATTAGTATTTTTACATGAAGGAGCTGTCAGCCACCATAAGTAATTCCTGATAGAGATAAAGGAGACTAACGCCTTTTTTTTTTTTTTTTTTTTTTTTTGCTGCTAGTGGTTGTTACTGCAGCATTCTTTGATCCCTAAGTTTCACAAGAAGAAAAAGATACGTGGGGAGAAAGCAGGATACTACCTGTCCTGTGCCTATAGAACAGAGCTTGCTACAACTAAATGATACCTGAGTAAGCTGGGAAATTTTTAGAACCTACCAATTCTTTCAAATGCATAATGACTCTTAACAAGTTAGTGATATTTCCTAGGACTTACTTTAGTTTTATGGAAGCTAAAAATAAGCCATTTCGAATGTAATTTTAGCAAACAACTTCTTCAGCTGATCTACCTTCTTTACTTGAGAAATTATGACAGATTGCCCTTTTTTTCAGAAACTACCCAAGACTAGAGACTGTTAGAACTAAAGCAGTTAGAGGATCAGAAGTTCTGTCCCATGAAAAAAATTGGGGTTAATAAGGAAAAATCCAAGGGGAAAAAAAAATCCTGGGGAAAAACAAGCCAAGGAGAAAAACAGGAAAACACTATAGAAAAATAAGTTTCAAGATAAGTTTTTCATAGGATTTTTTTTTTAAATTAAGAACAAATGTAAATTTTGGTTTGTCAGTTACCAACATAGCACAATCTTTTCCAATTCATTTACTTTGGTGCAGACTGCTAGAAGATGATAGAAAATATGAGAAAAAAGTTAAATTTTTATTGGTGAGACATTTCTTCCAGAAAATGTCTCTGACAGAATATTCTACTTTGAAATCCTTGTTTTTTGCTCTGTCAAGACTGGATCTATGTTACAGCCTGATAGATAACCAAGTCTTTTGACTTAGAGAGTTTATAGACTCGTGATAGAGAAAAATTTATTATGACTCCTAATATAATGAAACTATATTTAGTTGTGCTGTTTTATGCATTGCAAGCATGGTAGAAATACACCTTAGATTCTGAACTCTGAATAACCTCCTAGTCTGTTTGAAAAATGCCTATCTTGCTATAGAGAATATTAAAAACTAATTATACAGAACTTAGAAAAATATGCCTTTAAAATTCTTTTGTAAATACTTGATCAGTTCTGGTCAGTTAGTTGTGGGATCACATCACTCTCTTCTTACATGTTTTTTGGTATCTCTCAGTTCATGCAAATTGTCACAAAACCTGACATGTTTCACAAATTATATCACAAATTATATTTAACTCTCCATAAAAATGTGTAGAAATAATAATAACTATTTTAAATTTTATCGTTCCATGAGGACATTAAGCCAGTGAGATTTGTGTTGATCTCAGAAGCAGAAAAATGGTTAAACATTTTGAAAGATGTTATTACTTTCATTAATTCTTTAGCAAACAATTTCAAACTCTTGTTTACTTAATTCAGTTTCTGTTCACAAGTAGCTGAAAAGTAGGAAATCGTCTACTTTTTCAACTAAAAGTTGATGTGTTCCCATAAATGATCAATCAGTTTGTATTTAAATAGTCTAGTCCTTCTTGCAGTAAAATAGTAAAAGTATCATTGAATTATTCAATGTCAGACTGACACTCTGGCTAAAAAAAAAATATATTTGCTGGTCATATAGTGAAAGTTATAGATGATGCTTTGTTTGCTTACAGTATTAATGTCTCGTTCACATGGAACCCCTCAGTACAGTAGGCTCATAGAATCAGAATAGAATCAGAGAATCAGCTGGGTTGGAAGAGACATCTGAGATCAAGTCCAACCCTTGATCCAACCCCCTTTGATTACTAGGTCATGGCACTAAGTGCCATGTCCAGTAATGTAATGCTAAAAGAATTTTTTGATCTACAGACTGTAAAATATGATTCTAGAGTCCAGTCTGCATGACTTAAATTCCAAAATGGGCACAATATCCCTGAAATTTTCAGCGGCTGTCTTGATACACTCCTAATTAAAGGAAAGGACGACCCAGGTTGCACATTATAGTCCTATACACTCAAGGAGAGAGGCAAGGTCCAATGAAATACTGAAGCAAGACATCCCATTCATATATTTCACTGACCCTGGTTTTTGCTATTGACTGAGTAGACAAGGTGAGTGTCTCTGGTGACAGTGCTGGAGTTCCTGCTTTCACCAAAAATACAAGTCAACAGACCGCATATTAGGTACCTTCATACATTTGTTTTGTTTGTTTAGCATCCTAGTGGAAGCTCCAGGATCTATTCAAATCTCACCAAACATGTCCTTAACACTTAGGCAGTCAAGAGTTTGACAGCATGTATACCCTATTTTTTGGTGTCAGATTGGCAAGAGTCAAAACATACCATGAAGAACTTATTTTAAAGGCAGGGGAGTTTATAGGTGAGGGGAAGTGAGGTTTTCTTCCCTGAATTACTTATATGTATATGCAATTGAAATATAAAGTGTGAAGGTACAAGGAAAATTAAATTTGATAACGTGACAGGCAATACTGTATGCTCAGTGGTCCAGCAATCAAATCATTATTGAGCTTTGGGTGCGTCATGGTATTAATGAGGTTTAAAGAGAGTAATGGAGTGAGCTTGAAGATTTCTATGAAGCATTTCTCCCACGTGTAACAGAGTACAAAAAAGTGCCTATTTAAAAATGTAACAAGCAGTAAAGAAGGTTGACATCACAGCCTGATCAAAAATGAAATGGATGTTTCAGAATAGAGTGAGAGATGATAAAGTAAGGGAGAAGAAGCTGCTAACAGCCTTGGAAAGGAAAATAAGTTCTTTGGCAGGGAGACAATGAAAAGATGTACTTAAGTATGCCTTTAATTATAAAAACAAATAGTCCAGCTGAGTTTACTGGAATTACCTTAATTAAACATGTCCATAAATACAATGTTCATTTGGAGCTACAAGAAATAGCTATTTAAAAAAACCCCAACCTACCCCAAACCAAACAAAAAAAAAACCAAACAACAAACCAAACAAGACCCACAACTACCTAGAGCACAATAGTTCCTTTTAAATGTGTTAAAATTACTTACTGAACATCTGTTAGGGTTTGGTATTGTTTGAAACATATATTTCAAATTTGTGCTGCAGAATGTATTGTTTTTCACTTCTAAAAGGCTAGCTGTCCTTGCCAAATCTGTCTGTGTATGATAAGCAGGAAAAGACTCCTACTGGAAAATGTCAGCCTTTCTAAATTTCTATGATGCTAGAGAGAAAGATATGCATCTGGCTATGATAGATAGATAGATGTCTGCATTAATAACCTGCATCTATGCTGAGGAGACTCCCTTGGGGATGCTATGTCCACATCAATGAAATGCCCTCAGACTGAGATGTATTATCTTGGCAGCTGTTTTGAAGTGAAACTCACAAAATCTGAGATGATGATGCCTGCCAATACATATAAACAAATAACAGAATGAAAGGATATGCAACCACAAAAGCTGAGGTTAAATAACACAGAGATTTGACAGGTCCAGTAATGCAAGACAGCTTATTCAGTGCAAAGGCTGGAAGTTTGTCCTGAATTTACTTTGTGGTCTATTATTCTAGAACTTTTGCTGCCAAGGTGTTTGGTTACAATAAAGTCTATAGGGACCAGCTAATCTAAACTTTCATATTCCAGAATTGATAGTCTGTTTCCTTAAGTGGTTTAGTATGACCTTGAACAAATTTCATTTTCTAGATTTAGATAGGTTTGTGAAACATTTTTAAAACTTATCTACTTTTCAGGTTTTTAAAGGCATAGTGAATAGTTAAAAACCTTTAAATGCAAGTACCATACCTGTTATTACACACACACATACAAACATGTTGTCTGGAAATAATGATCTATTTTTAGACCAAATAACATGTAGCTATGGCCAATAAAAAGCACATTTTGTGATTCTGTAGCTCTTTTTATTTTATTTTGGACAACCATAAAGCAACAGAGATCAACATGAGGTTGTCACAGCCTTGGGAAAGGGAGGACACAGGACATATTCTGCCTCTGTTATGGTACAGAAGAGGTCTCAGAGCATATTCCATGAGCCAGTCAACAATAACATACAGTGTTTTAATAAATCCCAGTAGTTCCCAGTGTACCAAACTGAGGTTTCAACAGATTTTCAATATGAAATTAATATGAAGAGCATGATAAATTCAGGTGTATCCTTAAGTTATGTACTTTTCTACACATACTCGTTTGTTTACTTCGGCCTTTGTAATTCTGGAAGACTCTTTACCTAAAGCAGTGTTCAGACATCACAGGTGAAACTTTACCTTGCATTTTCATATTAAACCCAGTGTTGATGCCTGAAGTGCAATTTTACCTTTGTTTCAATCAAAATTGGGATCCAATATCCTATTGCTCAGAGAAGCATTGTACAACTTTCATCACGGCATGTAAGACAAAAAGCTTGAAAAAAAGGGACTTAAGAGAAAGGTCCTCACATGTCAAGGGTTTAGTCTCAAACATCTAATGGTGGATTTCTCCTTGATGATGAAATCACTTGGAGGGTCCAAAAACCATCTGCAGCACCATGAACTGAAAAATATATCTTTGTCACGTAAGAGATCCTAGAACTGTTTTACTGCTTCAGTGTGCTTGTCAAACCCCTGGAAATATTCCTTAATCATGTTTATTTGGTTTATGGCTAACAGTTTTCTCTGGTGTTTGTGGTTTTATTAATCATTTAAGAGTGCTCTGACATGTTCCAATTAAACCATGGGATGACATTCAAAGTAAAATAAACTTGAATTTTACAAAGTATAAAGTTATGTTGGAAGATTACAATGATTTTTAAAGCTGGTTTATGTACTAGTTCAAACTGGATATTTAGCATCTTCACTGTCAAGAGGTGGTCTTTTAGATCTGATAGTGAAAATACTCAGACATTTTGAGACAAGTGGTGTGTTTATGGAGCATATCTTTGACTTTTGACAGCTTCTCAGATTGTTTTCTGTCACATCTGGAATTTCTCATCTTATGTCCAGTAGTCTGTCATGACCTGTTCAGATAGACAAACTTCATGGAATTCATTGATCTGCCCACAGCAAGGGAGACAAAAAAGAATTTAAAGAAATTAAACACTCTAGTTTTAATTTTTATTATATATATATTCACACTCTGATGAATTATGTAAAGAATAATGAACTGAAGGCAGTGTATAAGGGAGAAGATTTTGCTAGCTAAAATTTTAAGACTGACTATTTGCATTACTACAAATGAATGAATCCCAGCTATTTGATGAACTATTAGACTGTTGCGTAGTAACATATTAACTGATTTTAACCAACAAATTTTCCCAACACAATTCATAGTTTTTAATGGAATCAGCAAACAACTAGGGGCATTAAATCATAAAAAATAGTATCTGTATTTCTCTTTAGGTTTGAGTGATTCTATTTCAGTTATGTATCTAAGGTCTAATTAGATAAATTGATAGAATCCTAGAACAATTTGTATTGGAAGGGAACTTCAAAGATCATCCAGTTCCAACCTGACTGCCATGGGCGAGAACACCTTCCACTAGACTAGATTGCTCAAAGCCCCATCCAGCCTGGTCTTGAACACATTGTAGGACATCCAGAACCTCTCTGGGCAACCTGTTCCAGTACCTCACCAGCTTCACAGTAAAGAATTTCTTCTTTATGTCCAGTCAAACCCCTTTCTCTTTCAGTTTAAAACCATTCCTGTTTGTTCTTTCACTACAGCCCCTGGCAGAAAGTTTCTCTCTGTCTTTCTTACAAGCCCCTGTATTGGATTTGTGTGGCCAGGTTTTGGCAGCTGGGGGTATATAGGGTGGCTTCTGTGAGAAGCTGCTAGAAGCTTCCTTCATGTCCAGCAGAGCCAATGACAGCTGGCCAAGGCTGAGCCCATTAGAAATGGTAGTAATGCTTCTGTGATAACATATTTAAGAAAGAAAAAAAGCTATTGAACACGTTAAATTTCAGCCAAAGAAGAGTGGAGTGAAAACATGTGAACAGCCCTGCAGACCCCAAGGTCAGTGCAGAAGGAGAGGCAGGTGGTGCTCCAGGCACCAGAGCAGAGGTTCCACTGCAGCCTGCGGTGCAAACCATGGTGAGGCAGCTGTGCCCCTGCAGCCCATGGAGGATCATCAGGGTGCAGAGATCCACCTGCAGCCTATGTAGGAGATGCACAACAGAGCAGGTGGATGCCAAAAGGGGCTGTGACCCTGTGGGAGGCCTATGCTGGCACAGGCTAGTGACAGGACCTGTGATCCCACAAAGAGAGGAGCCCACACTGGAGCAGGGGAAGGGCTCCTCTCTGTGCAGTGGCAGGAGCAATGTGTGATAAACAGACTGTAACCCCTATTCCCTTTCATCCTGCCCCACTGGGATGGAGGAGATAGAACTTGGGAAGGAGAAAGGGGTGGGGAGAAAGAGTTTTTAAGATTTATTTTACTTCTCATTATCTTGCTCTAATTTTGCTAGCAATAAATTTAGTTAATATCCCCACTCTGAGTCTGTTTTGCCCATGATAGTAACTGGTGAGTGACCTCTCCTGATCCTTACCTCAACTCATGAACCCTTCATTATATTTTCTCTTCTCTGTCCAGTTGCAGAGGGCAGTGATAGAGTGGCTTTGATGGATACCAGCCCCCTATGTTGAAAAGCAACCACAAGGTCTCCCTGGAGCCTTTTTGTATTCAGGCTGAACAACCCCAACTCTATCAACCAAATTATTAGTTATTCCCAAATACTACAAAATGTCTATTAGCCAGTTAAGAAAGATTTTACCATTTTAATTGAATTGACTAGGTTTCCAGATATATTAATTTGGGCTTAAAGGTAAGAATTGCTCTGAGACAATATTATTAAAGAGGCTAAGGATAGTAGCCGTATTTCCACACCTATGGCTTAGTCTCCCAAAAGTTTGAAGCAATAGTTTTACCATTAACTCAATACAACAGAAGCTCACTCATTCCAAAGCCACTATGTGCTTCCTTCTTTAATTAAAGGAGGAAGGAAGGCATTTCACTAAGATTATCTTTGTGTGTAAATGAGACCAAATCTCAGGGCAAGAAAAAGTTTAATGTCAATACTTCTGCCTACAAGGCTACTTTTAAATACTCTCTCTCCTCAGGCAACAGTTTTCTACTAAGCAAGTACAGAGCTAGCGAGGGTATATTGGGGTGTGTGTTTTCAGAAATTCCTGTTAGATTAGCCCTGGGCTCTTCTTCAGGCATTTCTTTTTCTGCTCTGTTTTACTGCAAAACAGTTTAGCTTAAAACGTATTATATGGTTGATCAATTGGTTAGTTACTTAAGGCTTGTTGTTAATGTTTTGGCATGGCCTTTGAGGGTCAACTATATGTCACCTGAATAATAATAAGAAATTAAGCATTGTTTAGTTTTCTAAAACCCTGATCCTGCCCTTTGCTTTCCATACTGCTAGAATAACCACATACCCCTCCCTTTTTTCCTAATTCCAACTTCTCTGAGTAATGACTAGACCTTCACTTCATAGAAAGACATAGGTCATCAAAGTGAGAGTAAAGGGTTTCCTGCTCAAGTTTGGACTTCTCATAGAACTTCATACCAGCTAAAAGTACAAAATACCATCCTGCATTGGCCTTGGTGCTGCATTTATGGAGCTTATGAGCATGATCATTCTCAAAGATTTCTCTAGTTTTCAATAAAGCTCTGACAGACAACTGATTAGATTTGTAATTTGGGAAACAATGGACTGTGCCAGTATTGGGGGGGGGGGATGGATGTTGGGTTTGTCAGTTGTGTAAAGAAGGACTTTGGGACATTTACTTAATCCTATTGTGTCTCAGGTTCCAAAGAAGAGAGCATGAGAAAATATTAACTCTCATTTTTAGCTACCACTTAGAGATCCTTTGGTGAGTCATTCAATAAAAGTGGAAGTTATTATTACTAATTATTATCTGTCTGGAGAAATATATTTAGCATTATTTTCTTCATGGTTTAATTAGTTCAGTTCCCATGTTTCTAGGTGTTATTTTTTTTTCCTCTATCAGTTTGAGTTATTCTTATTTAATTTCAAGAATATTCTAATTTTATTCTGATAATTTTACTCAGCTTTATTGCATTTCCTTTTAGAGTTCTGTTGATGCTCATAACAGCATCAGTAACGGCCAAAGGTTCTTGAGGAACATTAAATAAATGGAGCTGGACCAAAACCCCATTAGCTTTTCAACCTGAATAAAGATGCATGTTCTCATGGGATTGATGTGTTTATAGTCTACTCAAAATTAAAATTAATTATGACTCGCAGAATTGATAATTTGGAGTGCCTCATCTCCATTCCTCTGTGCGGACTAAACTCTGGAAGCTGCATTATATAGATGGAAAATTGTTAACCACTGCTAAGGTTAATAAAAAAGAGTGAAGAGTAAAACCTGTAATTGAAATCAAGGACAGGAGGAGAGACAGGAAGAGCAAGACATTGTGTGATGCCTTTAGATGCTATTCATTTAACAAAACAAGTACAATGTTAAAGTCTAAAGGTTTAAGAGATGAATCCTTGCTCGGCAGGTGACAAACATTGTTTTCTCTTGTACTGCAGGATGTTGGTGAGTCTGGGTGTCTGAAGGCACTAAACGAATTACGCTCTTTGCCTTAGGCCAAGTATTTTGAATGTGCTTTGTTCCTTACCTCTCAACACCAGAGGTATCAAGTAAAACTTAGTAACTGTGGCCAACTTCTTCCACTTTCGCATTACCCAGTTGCCATGTATTTAAACTTGTGTCAGAACCTATGGATTTAAAATACAGAAAGTTAAGTGGTTTCCAAGTTCCTCAAAACTTCCAGAGCAGTACTGGGAACTATGCAAAAATTAGATGCAACCTGTAATCACAGTAAAATCGCTTTTCCCCTGCAAATCATAGAAGACACAGTCAGGGATACAAATTTATTTCGTATGCAGGGAACAGAAGGGCCATTGGGAGAAAGTTTTTTAAGTATAAGAATGTTGTGGATTAGCCCGACTAGTAGTTGAACACCACCCAGCCTTTCACTCTCTGCCTCCTGTGGAATGGAGGAGAGAATTGGGATAAAAGGGTAAAACTGTGAGTTGAGAAAGCTTAATAGGAGAGAAAAGAAGAAAAACAGTACTAATGATAAAAGAATATACAAAACAAGTGATGCACAATGCAAGTGCTTACCACTCACTCATCAATGCCCAGTCAGTCTCCAAGCAGAAGCTACCACCACCTGGTCACCTTCCCTCAGTTTTATATGCCGAGCATGATGTTGTATGGTCTGAAATATCCCTTGGGCCAGTAGGGATCAGCTGTCCTGGCTGTATCCCCTCCAAACAGCTTATGCACCTCCAGCCTCCTCATTGGTAAGGTGGGATGAGGAGCAGAAAAGTCCCTGACATAGACTAAGCACTGCTCAGCTATAGTGAAAACATTAGTGTGTACTCAACATTATTTTGATCCTGCATCCAAAACAACACTGTACCAGCTACTAGGAAGAAAACTAGTTCTATCCCTGTTGAAATCAGGACAAAAAAATTTCAGGGATAGATAGGGATGGCTGAGGAATAAAAATTTATGGAAGGCAGGTTTCTGAAGAGAGGATTGGGTGAAGAATTACATGAAGACACAAGAAAGTTCATCTTTGACAATAATGCCACTGGCTATCCTTTGTAATTATACCTTCTGTCTGGCTATAAGAACTAAATGTTAAACAGAGAAGTGAAAATAAGCAGAACAGCTATAAGTAGTAGTAAAATACACTCTGTACAAACCAGTAGCACACTTTCAAGACAGCAACTACATTTATCTTGCTTTTCAGTTCACCTACTGGCACACTGTGGCCTTATCCTTGTCTGTTTTCAGGGAGGATTTCTCTAGTATAAAATCCATGCAAAACATACTCATTTTATTCTTTTTTTCTCTCATCTCCCACTCGTTTTGATTTTTTCCAACCATTGCATCTTCCTGTTCTATCATATTTGGAACATTTTGAGACTGAAAACGTCTTTCATTTGTATTTGCAGTGAATATACAATGGATCATGCTCCTCTGATCCTGTATTCTGCACATTGCAGAGAAGCAGATAGTGGCAGAGTAGTTGTGAATGACAATAAAAATGGAATAGTGTCACTGGATTCTATGAACACTAATCAAGTTCTAGTTGCAACAGATGACACTGACCACTCTTTCCACAGACACAAACAAAATTCTTCCTCAAGGCTATAAAATCCTAGTTTGTCCCTTGGTTATTCCCCTGTTATATGCTTGCTGAGTTCTACACGATTATTTTCTGCCATAGCTCAGAATGCTGGAGGCACTTTGCTGTCTTCCCTCTGTCAGAAGTCCAGGTTCTGTGTCTTAGAGAGAGGTGAGGACAGATGATGTCATGTTCAAGTGACAGTATATTGCAGCTTTGCAAAGACATCACTAGCAAGACACTTTAGCAGATGTCTTCCTGGATATTTACCCAACCATCAGGTTAAAGGCATGATGTTAGCTGTAGACATTACCAGAAAGTTGATTTTATTAAATCTTAGAGAAAAAAAATAACACACTATATTTTTGCTGTTCTCAATGTAAATTCTGAAGAATTTGCTTTGACCAAAATCAAATAACTAATTTTGTGGAAAGAAAAACAAAGTGTGTTTCTTTTGTTATGAAAGATGACTTCAGGCTGATCACAGCAGGTCCTTCTCTGTTTGAAACATTCAGATGCTGGAAAATAACAAGTTTCATAGGAAAATTTAAATATCTAATCTTTCTAAAGGGAGAGTGGCATTGAAAATAATCAGACTTTGGTGGTAAACAGGATATTGTCACATAATAATGTATTATAGGTAAAATAGAGATAGCAAAGACATTAGCAGATATCTAAATAAATAACAGAAAGCATATAGTATTTTAGAGATAAATTAAAAAAAAAAAAGAAACAGGTAAAAAAGAAAAAAAAACACATATAGAATTGCTTATTTTTCTTTCATACCCCACAAGAAAACTCAGAAAAGACCGATCTATCCTGTTTGCAGAATTTTCATTAGAATTTTCTGCCTTAAACTGCTTATGCTGAGAGGAAATCAAGATAATATCATTATTTTTTATGCTGGAACTATACCCAAAAGCAAAAAAAAAGTGTCATTAATGGTGCAATATATAGTAATGATAAGCTGACAAACGTGTGAGTTCACTAAGACAGGAAGACACCTGTGGACCCAGTGACCCTGTCACTTGGAGACCCGCAGGCATTGTTGCAGATGTTTTCCACCTGCCAGCCTTGTTAATATTACTTTTACTAATTTATACAGCTTACTGAAGCCACTGGTTAAAATTATCTACATTATTCATGTACTTTCCAGAATTACAAATCGTTCTCATGCTATGGAGATAGGGATCTTTGCATAGCAGTATTTCGTATACATATAAACAAAGCCCAGTGCACATCTTCTCAAACATATTTATTGAAGAATTAAAGCTGTTTGCTCATAACAAATTGGAAATCCGTGATGCAGAAATATTATGCATAACCATGTAAATCAGATTAACTGGTGTTCCTTCTTTCATACAATAAATTCCATACGGAGCATCTGTTCAAGCCAGTGCATGATGACCTGGCACCAGATCAGAGAGCTTGCTGTTTTCTGCACTAATTTTGGAATCTGGTCCAAGAGGGAACATCATTACTTACAGTCAAATCTATTTTACACTGAGATTAACATACTGTGATACCTGCTCAATGTGGTCCATTAGTCCTTGTGCCATTTGAGCAGTCAGCTGCGGTGTGTTCAGTGGCTCGTCTGCTCAGCTGTAAATGCTCGTGCATTTCATAACATCTATATTCAACACAGTTGTGGCCTTTTTTAAGCAAACACACCATTACAGTTGATGAGGCAATTAGGAATGCAGAGGTCTGAAAAATCAGAGGAGTCTGCCACAAGATCTGATCCAGCTTTTAACTAGTATTTCATTGAATTTGAAAAGAAAAATACTCATTTGTTATGAAGACAATGTAAAAGCTATTGGACAAAAATATGTTTAAGACTGAGGAGTAACTGTGGGGGCAAACTGCAAAGGAATGTAGTAGGGTCTTCATGTCCTATATCAAGGATAGAAAATGAGTTTTAGATGCAACCGATTCAAGGGAAGGATCCAAGGTGAAATTTTGTCATGCAACTCAAGTACAGAGATGTTGTCTTTCTTTACCCCTATGGTAAATGTTTGTTTGAACTGTATAACACAATCTAGAATTGGATTTGTAATGATGGAGTCACCTGAATGGAGGCATGTTTAACTGAGGCTTAGGATCCCAACAGATGGATGTAAAGGACTATGAAGGCAACAGGCACCTAAGTCATAGTGAAATTAGAGGCTAATTCTTGCCCCAGTTGTCAAAAAATGAAAAGTAACTATATTTGCAGAGTCATCAATTTGAAATAATGAAGGATTAGATAATATCCCAATGGTCCAACAAGTCAATAATTAACAGTTTTAACTGTTACATCAATAATGAAAGGGATACCAGCCACTTCATAATAAACCTACTAAATATTCACAGCTAAGACTGAGACATGTAAAAGAAGATAAAGAAAGTAGTGTATCAACCACAGTTTACAAAATATTCTTAGGAAGGCTTGTTTGTATTTTGTTTTTTGTTTTGTTTTGTTTTTTTAATTACTTTTACCGTTATGAAAAATCAGCCAGTGGAACCAAGAAAGCTCACAAAATCATGGGAGGAGAGATTTTTCAATATAAGCAAAGATTTTCTAAATAACCCAGTTCTTTCACTGGAACAGAACATTATAAAATCTTATAAACCTAGTATTGGATTTCTTCTCTGGCTCACTTTGTACCCTTATTTGGGAGACTAAATAATTTCCATGATGAAGCTCTCACTAGAGCTGGCAATTTATTTTTACAGGTGGGAAATAATTTTTTTCATGTCCAAAAATACACTGTATATTTGGTCCAAAAATACACTGCAAATCAAGAAGATTTTCCCCTGTGAGGAGAGGGAGGGAAGTTTTTGTTGCAATTAGATTAATGAATGGGAATTGCTGGTTCAAGGCCAGGTTAAATGGAGCTTTGAGCAACCTGTCAAGTGGAAGGTGTCCCTGCTTATGTCAGAGAGGTTGGACTAGGTGAGCTTTGAAGACCCCTTCCAATTGAAAGCATTCCATGATTTTATGATTCTATTATTTTACACATTTTGGGTGGGTTTCCTTGGATATCTAAAAATAAGGCAACTAACCAAACCAAATTATACACTCTGGAACTCTAATCATCTTGTCTTAAAAAAAAAAAAAAGATTGTTTAAGATAGATAGGTGTGTTATCCTCTGAAGCTTCTGGTGGAACATCAGCCAGGGAAGATGACTGACATTAAGATCCCAGCTGTCAGGGTTAAGTTCAGAAGCAAGTGCTATAGGGAGAAATTCATCTATCCTCTCTTTAAAAATAATCACAAGCCTGACATTTTGCCAGCCTTTTTTTTTTTAATTGATGTAACTATATTTCCATTTTCATTCTTTAATTTTCCTGTGTAATTATAATTCTGTATTTTAGAAAAGACACTCTCTTACCCTGCCTTTGTGTCATGATTAATGTAGTGAGGCCAAGATCTTAGCTGGTGTCTCCAAGCAATATTTAGAACTAGTTGTATTCATAATAATAGTAATTAAAGACACACAGCTAAAATATATAAATACTTAAAAACATATATATAATAATATATTCTATACTTAACTTTGCTTTATCAGCAAAGCAATTTGTAAAATATCTTCCCTTCATCTGCCTTCTGTCTCCATCATTGTTTCTCACTGTGCCATCTTTGTACTTTTGAGATGTTTTCTTTGTTTATTACCTCACAGGGACACTGCCTGTAACAGAGCACTATGATCAGACATTTCCAAAAATCAGTTGCTACTGTGGTGTGGTGTGATTTTTATGATCTCCATTAATACCTGAAATCAATACAATGTGCTGAGTGTACGCATGAGCAAAAGCACTTTGACTTTTGCAGTCAACCTTGAGCCTTGTGCAGGATAGGGAGTCCAGAAGAAACCTAACCTGAGGCTAAAATAATGAAGAACGCTGTCATTACTTTGTACACTACTTAAAAAAAAAAAATCCAGAGACTAAGGTTGGGTTTGCTTTGCTCTTTAATAATTTTTATTTTATTTCTTTTCTCCCTCCTCCTGGAATTGATGCTTTTTTCATAAAAAGATGTTTTGTAATGAAGTGCTTCACTGTTGATGAACACTGTCACCAAATCAGGCATTTAAATGAGGTTTAATTAAATTAAACCAGATATATGAAGTTTGTAAGAACCTTGTCAGTTGGTGGTTTTGAAAAGGTAAAAATCAAAATGAAGCTCTGGGGAAGCTTTAAATAGGGACAGAGAAAAATTCTCTTTGACATCTCAGTCTATTCCATGCTTCTTCTATCTATGTGCTTCTTAGTTATTCTTTAAACGAAACTAAATCCAAGCAGCTTTAGATTTCAGATTAATTCATAGAATCACACAGGCAAGTCTCCTGCTGCAGTATTTTAGACCTAGTTGTGAATTTTGGACATACCTTTATAATGAATGTAACACTGGGTATCTTTCTACCCTTTTTAAAAGTATATGTTTGTTCTGGAATAAGATGAAAATTAGCATCAGAGATTGATGGCAATCCAATTTCCAATATTCTGATATTTTAAAATTACATGTAAGAAGAAAAAGTATTTTTTTTAATTTCTAAAAAATGGAAATTCTCTAAAGAAAAATACTATGAACCATTTAAATCATTAAAATATTTTGCTTAACATTACAGAAAGGAATGTTATGTTTTATGGGATAATTTTGAATGTTTCGGTTAATTTTTATTTTTTGTTTCCATTTAAGTAGGACAAAGTGAACCTGTGAACCTCTTGCCCAATTTTTTGCAAAACCTACAGTACCTTTACAAATCTTTACTGTTTCTTTGTCCTGGCCAGCATCTTCAACATTATCCCGTTCAAAGTCACTTACAAATTTCATTAGCATTGTTGACTCCCTCTTCAGATCATTAAGAAAGAATCTAAATGTGATAGATGATAGTTTTTAGCACAACACATGAGGCCATTGTTTTCGCACTTGAACATTTCACAGCCAAAAAGAGCTTCAGCATTTTGCCATCTGCTCTTTGGCCAAAAGGCTTCTACTCCCTCTCTTTCCAGAAGAGCTCAGCACTCTCGAATAACTGCATACATTTTTTAATGCCCCCTAGTCAAAACCTATCTGAGGTGTTTTTGCAGTTTATTTCACAGTTTATTATGTCATGGATTACGCAAACAACCCTCCGAGCACAAAATAAAAAATATGGAGAAAAGATAAAAATGGAGACTAAGGGCTGGTATTGTTATAGACAATGGACCAGAAACTTAAAAGTCCTGAATTGCCAAAAGATCAAACTATCTTCAACTATAGGTGCTGTCTTTCAGAAGGTTTTCAGGCTACATGCAGTAAGGAATATATTTGTCTCATAAGCATAAATTGCAAATCTGTACTTTTAGGTTCCTGATCTTTGTCATGGGTAGTCTGTCTAATATCTGAATAGAGCAAATTACTTTAACATGTGATTTGGATAATCTTTGTGTTAAGAATGCACAAGGGAACTAGGCAGATCACATCACAACATCTTTAGCAGAGGTTGAGGTTGGATATTAGGAAAATCTTCTTCACTGAAAGAGTCATTAAACATTGGAACAAACTGTCCAGGGAAGTGGTAGAATCACCATCCCTGGAAGTGTTTGAAAAATGAGTAGACGTGACACATCTTGATACAGTTTAGTGGGCATTCAGTCAAAGGTTGCACTTGATGACCTGGGAGGTCTTTTCAACGCTGAATGACTCTATGATTCTAAGTACTACTGTTCACTTTATTTCCTGGTCTGGACGTTCTCTTGAAGATAGATTTTTATTTCATTTTAAGGCCTGGGGAGAGGAGAAGGCTGGGGTTTTTTATATCACACCCTGGTAACTACAATATGCTGCTGTATACCGAAAAGTTAGGTATTATTCCCTCCTTAGCCAGAGTGTGTTCAAAGTAGTATTTTTCAGTTTCCAAAAAAATGTTATAATCATCAGTGTATTAACTATTTTTCTTGGAAAGAAGGTGGAAAAGCCATAATACAAAAGGATACAAGTACCTAAATTCTACCTGGTCTACTGTGCCTCATGCTAGAATAAAAAAAGAATTCAGAAATTATAGAAATTCCTAGATATTAGAGAATCAGGCATTATCAAAATGCCTGGTTCATCTTCCTTCCTAAATTGAATGAAACAGCATTAGAGATTTTAATGGTTCTTCTGGAGATATATGACATATGTATAACTTTACAAATAACTGAAATGAAGTTTCTCAAGTCTGTCTCAAAAGAGAAACTGAGGGAAGAGCTCAGCCAACTGTATTTCACTTCATCAAAAAATAAACAATAAATAAAGAAGATGGTTTTCAAGAGATGACAAATTTTCTTTCTGATGTCACGAAGAAGGGACAATGTATTCTTAAAAAATAAATCATAAGCTAACCTAGTATCCAGTTCAGAGCATTTGTGAAAAATTAGCAACTGCATCTTAAAATTATTATATGTTTTACTATCACATATGAACAGTCTATGCATAGTTTGAAGACAAACATCATTTGTATTAGGTGCAAAAAGGACTTTAAAACTTTATTAAAACTGTATTCTCACTTAATAGGTTTCTAACAGGAAGCATAAGCTCAATGGCTTTCTTACAGATCTATGTTGATCCCATTTTTAATTGATATTTCCAACACTGATTTGAATTATGATAAACAGTATGTTTATTGAATCTGTAAATAGTACCATATTGGATGACACTGCTCCTAGAGCAGAATAATCTAATGCTTAAATACTGGATAAGAAATGACTGACTGAGAAGCAGTTCTACAGAAAACAAGACGTAGATAATTAAAATGCATAACGTTAAAATTGAGTCAACAGTGTCATTCCATTGCTAGATATGGTAAATATCCTACTGAAAGTGTACAAAGAGGTAATAAGTTTTAGAGGCATGAAACAGTCTTTCTATTTTACTCTGCCCAGGCCAGATACAAGGTGGGAAAATATCATATCTTGAGAAAATCTGCACACCATCCTGGCTGGACAACAAGAACTAACTGACAATCACCCACAAGAAAACAATGAAAGTGTAGAAAACAGGATTGTCAGATTAAAACTAGATACGTTCAGTTTGAAGGGGGGGGGGGGGGG
>JAOXXN010000001.1:84685197-84718375 GCA_026770055.1 Myrmophylax atrothorax
GCTGTTCTGACAAGCACCACACCCTGTTCATTGTATCCCTCGAGCTTTCTTTGTTCTCTTGATGAGTACCCATTAAGGTAAGTCTTTTGCTATAGGGCAGCTTAGTCTGAAATATTGAGTAGATCACAGTCATAGAATGGGTAAGGTCAGAAGGGACCACATCTGGTCCATCCCTGCTCCTCAAGTAGGGTCATACTACAACACATTGCAAAAGATTGCATCTAGACAATTCTTGACTATCTCCACTGAGGGAGGCCCCACAACCTCTCTGAGCAATCTGTTCCAGTACATGGTCACCCACACAGTAAAGATCATATTCAGCTGTTCTATTACTATTTTCTCCTTCATTTTCTGCATTCAAAAGCTGAGGGTGGTAGTGTCCTAGTAATACCCTCTGAAGTTACAATTCAAAAACCACCTGTACACCTAATATACTTAAATGCATTTTTCAAATACTCTGGTAAGATGCAATCTTTTTTATCCACCTAGGGGCAAAAATTATCCAACATTTTCCTAAAACGAGGAGTATCTGCAATATAAGTAGCTGGGCACACAATATAAGTCTTCTCATGCTATAGAGTATCCTCTAAGACTTATTAACGTTCCCCAAGAAACCCCTTTCAAAATCTTTCGACAAGCACTCCTGGGAAATGCCTTTCAGTTACCACACTAAATATTCATGGATTCATGATAGACCTCTCTGCTCTCAGAATTCACATAGGGAGAGTCACGAAACTCACTCATTTCCCAAATGAACATTCAGAATATAAATGTGCACAATCATTTGAAGTATGGAGTAACCTTGAGATCATCTTCAACTACTGTTGGGAAATTTTAGGTGCTGGTTTTTTAAGTGTATGTTAGACAAACAGAGTTATTGTTACTTCAACGAACATGATGTCATTTTTAAAATGAAGCAAGTACAAGTTTTTGTGAGGCAAAACTGTCATATTTCATTCAGTCAGACTAACATGGCTCTCTTTCCTGTAGTTATCTGAGTTTCCTGTAATATATTTAATTCTTGCACCATTACTGTTGTAAAAACATTTTTATTTTCATTTCACAAATGAGGATATAGGGCAAAGAGAAAGGCACTTATCAGAAAACTCAAGACTAATTGAAAGCCTTCAGAATCTATGTAATCCCTGAATTACATCTCTTTTTGCAGGATGACTTGAAGTATTGCTCAACTACTACAACAGCAGACTAGGACATCAAGTGTGTTTCGGAAAAGACCAGATGTAAACCATAGTGGAGTTAAGAATTAATATTACATGAAGATGTGTTCCAGGTTGTGAATATACAGAAGTGTACTGTTATTCACTCATAAAAGGGACCAACTCTTTTGAGAAATATAATTAATAACCTAATCCAGAACTGGGACTAGGTCCAAATGCCAGTGAATAAACCCCAGACAGCTGCACTCCTGGGGATTGCACTATGCCCACAATGAAGAATAGAGAATCATAGACCAAAGAGTTCTCACTGCAAAGACCTCTCCTTTCTGACATAGCATTTGTCTCCTAAAAGAAACAGCCTCCAGTCCAACACTGTCAGTCTCATGCGTTCTCATTTCTGTCTGAAATCCAAACAAACCCCAAAATATATAACCCTAAAGGAAAACGAAAGAAAACTTAGAGCATCTCTTGAGTCCACTAAGAACTGTGCTTTCATTAATGATTTCATTTTGAAATGAAATCATGCAGGAAATATATAAGGAAAATGTCTTAGAATCAGGTAGATAGAGCTATTTCACAAACAGGAGATGCAGAAAAAATTTAATCTTTCTCAGTCTGAAAACAAGCAGGGCAAACAGAGATGGCAGCATGTTTCTGCAAGAGCTGTCAAATTTAAAATCCTTTAGTAGACATTAGCATCATGTAAGACTTCAAACATTGCTCAGTGGACAAGGCCGCAAAGCTGCAGGCTTGCCAGTTAGCAGGAGGGATCAAAGGAAGATACAGAAAAGGCTGCTGCTACACTGTTCCCCTTGCTCACATAACAGCAGTGTTTAAATGAGTCTTTCTTTTAAAGTTATGAGGTGATAATTTAAAAATAAACAGAAGTGAAGTGCATTAAACTGTGAAACTAGGTCATCATTATCTTAAGAGAAATGAATTTATTACTTCAAAATAGCCCAGAAGAAGAGGAGAGAGAGAACAGAAACTTTGATATCAAACTGATACTTATGGGCTCTCTTAGATCAGGAGATAACAAGCAGATTTTTTTTTAATTTAATTAAGTACAGTTATGCTTGAAGTACACTGTATGTTACTTCTCTAAAATAATTTAAGAGTTGATTAGTTAAATACTTTGTGAATAGAGCTGGTCTGCATGCCTTTGGATGAGAACTTCTAGTCAGAATATACCTAATAGATGAAACTTAAAACCTTCACATAAAAAAAATTAATTTCATAATTAAACATGTTAAATTTATTTTTAAATGTACAAATATTTTGATTTATTATTATTTTAAATAATAGTTTCCTGATTAAAAATGCATATTTGGTTTTATTTTACATTGTAGAGAGCCATATGAGGCTTACATTAAATAAAAAAATGGTCAATATCTAAATTAAATATTATAAGATCAGTTCAACATACTATTTGAGTGAATTGAATTTTAAGAGGACTAGACGTGGGGGGGGGTTGATTAGCCAACATTTTTGTGATTATGAAAACCTTTCTTGTCCTCAAATGTAAAAACCTGAAAAAATCTCAAAACTGTTCATAGAAAAGGAAATTAAGCTTATAGCTTTCATGATGTAGTGATAACTAAAGTTTCTTTATATTGACACATCTTGAATTGTGGTATCTGAATCAATCAAGCCACTGGGAACACAGGCAATCCCTTTGAGGCTGAGTTTTATGAGCACTTGGCAACAGATAAATACTGTTTGCAGAGCTATCAGTAGGAATAGAAAAGATCAGCATCCAAGAAAACAGAAGAGTAAGTTCTCTATTGTCATACAGAAAGGTAAGGAGACATTCCTATCTGCAGCCATCAGTGGTTAGATGATGTCTTAGATTTAGACTGTGCTCTCTGAATCACTTTGAGATTATCTATGCTTATGGAAGGCAATTTTAAGGATGGAGTAGGTACAATATGTAATCACTGAGGGATTTTTTTGCCCTGTGCTACTCCTTTGCTGGTCCCTAGTTCTCTGATACCTCTCCGAGCTCAGCCAGCATGGCCCTAATTCTTTGCTTAAGAAGTTTCACTGGAGAAACCTTTCATCCACATAACCTCTTGGTTGTGCATGAGGAATAACAGATAAACCTTCTAGACAATTCCTGCCAAAGACCATAACTACATGGCAAAACGACTCTAGTGTGAGATCTAAGTGTATATAACAGGTCATATTTTCAGCAGAGGTCTTTCATCTCAGCTGCACGCTGTTCTGTGCCACAACTCTGCAGCAGCTCTATGAAGAAGCTGTTTCAAAATGAGACACAGCACTGCAAATACAGCATGGAGTCATGCTGAGGAAAACTTGATGGGACTTATTCTGGGTGGATGTCCTTTTACCAGAGCAGCACTTGGCTACTTGTACTACAGTTGTTAGAAATTAGTTTACAAAAAAAAAGTAGCATACATACAAAGGTGTGTACATATTTATCTTCATTACCCATGAAATTCAGATTTTTCTAGTTGATATTTTATGATGAAAGAGCCCAAAGGTCACAAAGTTGCTGTCTGGCCCTTAAGATAATTGAAGTAGAACTGCTCAGTCTCCAAGTCATTGTTAAGGAAAAGACCTAGTTGGAGATGTTTAAGTGGAATACATATTGAGTAACTACTGTAATTTAAGGTATTTTTAGTAGGTTGCTTTCAAAATGAACTTTTTATTTTGGTTTGGGGTTTTTTTTTTGGTGTTGCTGTTGTCTTACATATACATACTTTATATGGAAATTCAAATTCCATTTAAAAATAATTTCAGTAAAATATTTGGATCACATGAAAACAAGTTGGGGGGTTTTTTTTTCCCCTTTTTAACACACATAGACAACTCCAAAAGTTCAGGCATATGTGTTTTGATTTCATTTGGTTTGTACCCTTTAGAAAGAAATAACACTCTATTGCCCTGTGCTATTTGCAGACATAACTACCAGAAGGCTGTGATTTTGATCATGCTATATCAGTGACATGTACTTGCTCTAACTGCTTGAAAGATTTGATATTATGTCCCTATTCATAGTAGTGATGTACTTTAAAATACTCATAATGGTCAAATATGAACAATATCTAGTAGGTAACAGTAGTAGTAGTAGGGAATTATTGGTGTTTTGCCATGATTAATTTGAATTGTAACAGTCAAAGACGTCTCTAGCATTTCCATTTGGGAAAGCTAATCTACACTCCCATATCTTCAACTTTCTGAAAGAACATTGTAGTAATCAACCAACATGTTGCCTTTCAAAAATATCTTCTATTACTCCCACATGCATGCATTTTCAAAATTATACTTTCAGCTATACCTTTTTTTTTTTTTTTTGTTATTTCTGGCAAAGTTCATCCTTTTGATGCAAATGAAAGCTAGGAAAAAATGAAGTTCTGTATTTCCTATACTGCTTGCAAAACATATACTGGGAATTCTAACCTGGCTTGACTTCTTTTCTGTGTCTCAGATATAGGAAAGAATATTATTCTGGTTTGCTCTTCTTTTTCTATAAAAATACTGATAGCATTCTGCCTAAATAAATATGCTTTGTGACAGGTAGGATTATTACCAGCCTAATGAATGACATAATATATTTCTTCTGTTTCATTCAAGGCTCTTCTTTTACTTTGTGAATTTTTGCTGTGTCCTGTGAGAAGCAATTTTACATCCTAAATATCTTTTAAAGTTTGATGCCCACTGAAACTCTCTTTTAAATGAAACAATGACCTGATAACGATTTGCATGTACAGCTATTGTTAAAAAAAGCTTTTGTATTCAAAAAGGAATTCATAACACCCCAAAAATCCCTGGGCAGGAGAAAATTTGGCTGTAGTGACTTTTTACCTGATATTGATAACGTTTAATATGATAGAGCAGATACCCGTGCATTTTGTCAATCATTTTAATAATAAAAATGTTGTTTTGCTGTGTAGTTCACATGAGATCTTAACAGTTTATGGTTAGGTAGTTTAATTGGCTCAATTGCTGGGCAGGAGTAGCAGCAAGAGCACCCTGCAGTTTGCCTGACAATTTTCTATCAGATTGAAGCATTATTATGTGCTGTGCTATATTAAGCTTCATCTGGAAAAAAGCACAATCTGTTCCTTTTAAGCTTCTTAATAGTTTCTAGTACTGATTCATGGGAAGTGGAATTAGCAGATTGTTATAGTTAGACTGTAGGTGGGGATGCATGTGGTTGAGTTTTGAACAAAATTCCAGTTCTGAACCAGGGATAAGTCTTTTGCATGATGATGTAATTGATTTTTTTTCCTTTCTTTTTTCTTTTATTTTCTTTCTTTTTTTTTTTTTTAGCATGCGGAAACATATGGGAGTAGCTTTTGAACTAGGGCCAGACATTCAGGTAGGCAACATCCAAGATTCAGGCTGGCATTTTAAAAGAACCTAAATGCCAGGTTTTGCCATGAGAACATATTTACAAAAGTCATCAACCGCTAAGAGCTCTGATTACATCATCAAGAGACAAACTTTCAAGGGGACAGGAACATCCACTAAAACCTTGTGATACCTCCCACAGCAGAACCACTTACAATATAGAGATGCTGGTTTCCAAGTGCTTAAAAGGAGATGGAGTTTGGCAGGGGAAGTGGAGCTGAATCTTAATTGACCATATCTGAGCTCGTGTTGCTTGCAGACTCTTTTCTGCTGAACTGGAACTAGATGAGCAAAAGTAAACCAATTTGTTTAACTTTTTCTTAGGTTCTTTCTTTAAATTTAGAGGTGGAAACAAATAACTAAATGGATAAATTCTCAGATTGTGGGCAATTTTCATCATAGGGGACTTACAGAAGACATTGCTTTGTTTCCAGCTTAGTTGTTCTGAATTAATTTTCACTTGGAAGTGAAACTACAAACTCCTCCTCAGGGTAAGGCTGCATAAGGCATCAGCATTGTCCATTCAAATTCTGAAGCCCCTGTATCCTTCTTCGAATGTCGTAGACCTGAATGAACAGTGGGAAATGCCCCATCAGTGAAAACCTGTTCTTGCTGTGGGAGTTTTGGTAGTACTACTATGGGTGCACCACAGTTCGAGAATCAAATGTCCATGGGGATGCCAGTTCCATACAGAAAGCACGGAGACCCTCTTCCACTGCAAACCTCACATCTCATCACCAATGAAATGATATAATGTAACTTGCCAGTTTCCCACTCTCATTCCCTCATTGATACATATGTGTGTTTGTGCACATCCAGGTTTTTATTCAGAAAGAAAGATAGCCAAGGGAAAATTTATCCTAGTATGTGGTCCAAAGGAGTTTAACAGAAAAGATTTTCTTTTTCTGTCAAGGAGTGCTCATTATCCCAACAGTATAATTCAAACTAAATATATGTACCTCATCAAACCTCTTTCACAACAGGAGAATTCACTGTGAATAATTAATTAAGTAGATTTTATTCAGCAAGACAAGAGCACCACTGGTGTATTTGTATGAGTGTCTTGAAGCAAAGTTGGTATTTTCATCAAATCTCCCTTGAGGTCATGTCATTGAGCTGTAGTTTTCCTAGTTTGAGAGCACAATCACTCTCAGATTTGGATTGCCAAATCTAAAGAATCTAACATATTGCTAAGTATCCCTGGTAGTTTAACATTTCCTATGACTTTGGATGGCACATAACTTTCTGTATGCTTTCACAAAATCTCCCTGTCTTGATACTTGATGAAACCATGGTGTTTATCCCAGAGCAGACTTTATTTGACTGGAAAAGAGTTAGTGTACTTTGTGCTCATTGGAAGACCTACCATTTTTCACTACTGTAATTATAGCTATTCTCAGCTTTATAGCAAGCCTCAGGGTAACAGTTTGTATGCTTATAATGTTTTCAAACAAAGACTTCAGTGTCTGGAACACTGAAGTTATAGAGTTCTCTTAGTCAATTAGATCTGGCCAGGAATTTTCTACCAAAACTTTTCTGGCAGAGGATGAGATCTTCAGAATTTCAATCTCTTTGAGATATGTTATGGAATAGTTTTTCCTCAAATGTTCATCTTCTATGGCAAAGATTGATAGGGTCCTTTTCTATTTTATGTTAGGAAAAGTGATACAGAACATTTAATGTTGATCCAGACTGACCTAAATGAGAATAATTTTAAACAAAGTAGTGCATTGCCTGTCAGCTTAATCTTATTTTAGAAGGCCTCAGAGCCTGCTGGGAGTTAAAAATGTCTGACCCCCATTTTTCCTTGAGACTAACTTTGGAGGCTATAATGCATATTTCATGAGACACCATGTCTTTGACCTCTAGCTGAACTGCTTCAGCGTCTCATAGGAATCACTTGATGCTCATGTATCACAGGGAACAGTTTACCCTAAGGGCATAACACATGGGGAAGCACTGGGCACCTGATACACAACTCACAGGAAACACTGCAACAACTGAGTTTAAAAATCCAATGGAATTTTGTCCAGGCACAATTTGCATAGTAATGTTTTCCATTAGTCCTAATCACAGCAGGGAGGGAAATGAAAGTCCTATTAGCTAAGGTGATCTGCATTCAGGTTGCCATTCTGGTTGAGTGCAGTTTGGAAATTTAATGGTTGCAAAGTCTCAGTGATTCATTCCTGATGTGAAAGGAAGGTACCATTATTTCCTGTCTTCTGCTCTGTCTCTTTTGGCTATTTGGATGGTAAGATCCTTAAACTGAAGACTGTTTTTACATTCATGTTCAGTGCTGAGTGTAACAAAGCCTCCAAGTTCTAGCACCAGTGGTAGAGATGACTCCCCATGTGGACAAGCTGAATGCTTGATGGCTGTAATGTTGAAAGTCAGAAAACCAGATGACACTCCAAATCCATGTGCCTGATTCTCACTGCTTCACATGCATTTTCACTGTCAGTGCTCCTATGTACTTGCAATTATGCTGGTAAGAGAGAGCATCTTTTTTACAGATTTTTCCCTTTGCAAGCTAAAAAATATGTGAAGGATCAGAACTTCCTTGCAACAGCATCACTTTAACAGTCACAGTTTTATTAATTAATTTACTCATTATGTTTCTGTGGAATATTACTGAGAGGTTAAGACAATATTTTTGAGAAAGATTTCCTGCCTCAAAGGCCTTTTAACTTAAATGAGATATGAAACAGATTTCAACAGCCAGATGGAGGAGCACAGGGAACCAGAGACACAATCCTGGTCAGGAGCACTGTCAGTGGTGTCAGTACATCCACTGTTAGTGCGCTATGGCTTAGTCATAGACCTGGCAGTGAATAAATTTTCTGAGGTGATACAGTATAAATAAAATAAATGCATTACTCCTAAGAATTTATTCTCAACAGGTATTTTTTAATTTACTGAAGTAAACTTCAGGGCACTTGACCACGTTTAGTCACCTTAAGAGAATCAGAAGAAATTACAATTTATACATATGTTGTTTCACATATTGTGGACCAGATCCTCAGAGGCTGTGAGGCACTTAAAAACCTTTGGTTTCAGCAGAGATGCATGGTTCTAAAGAGATGTGAGTTTTCTAGGAAACTTTGTTGTTTTTATCTTGAAAACCACATTAATTAAAACTTAAATGTGCTTTTATTAAGATTGGTACAGTTATCTCTGTGAAGATATATAATATATTCTTTAAAATATCCAATATTTCTGAAGAAAGAAAAGCTGCTCCAAATCTTAATACATGCATTTGTGGTTTTGTTTTTATTTAGGGAACTATGGTGAAAGTGGAATGGAAGCTTTCAAAGATATGGCAGCCAAGGAAGGTATCTGCATTGCACATTCCTACAAGATCTATAGCAATGCTGGCGAACAAAGCTTTGACAAGCTGCTGCGAAAGCTTCGGAGCCACCTGCCCAAGGCAAGAGTGGTTGCTTGCTTCTGTGAAGGCATGACTGTGAGAGGCCTCTTAATGGCTATGAGGCGCCTGGGACTCGCTGGAGAATTTTTGCTGCTGGGCAGGTGAGTAATACTATGCAATTATAGCCAGCCCTTTTAGTGAGTAGGGAAAAGAAAAATGAGACAGTCCAGTCAAGTATACATAAAGGCCATAGTCATGGTCTTTCCTATACCTGTGCATTTATAAAAGATAGAAAGACTGTCAGCTGGGTCATAGTGGTATATACTCTCTAAAGACATGTATGGCCTCATGACATGACAGGCAAACACAAGTCTGCTCAGCCACTCTAAACAGAGAAGACTGGCACACAAACGTTTGATCTGTATCCCCCATTTTGTTGACTACAGGTTAAATTGCTTCATGTACATATACAGCCTGAAGCTGTGTCTCATTTGAGTAACTCTGTGTTAAGAATTGCTGATGTGGCCTCTGGGTGGACCTGAAACAGATTTTCCCAAAACAAAGTTTCTTAACAATCACCTTTTCTTTCTGAGTTAATGAGCTGACATGTGCATACTGTCCTAAAGGCAACATGTAGGTAATCCTTTCTCTTAGCTCAATGGTATCATGGTTTCCTTTCCTAATCACCAAAGGGAGAAAGGAAGTCACTCAAATGTGTTCACTCAGTGGAAATATACCCAGAGCTAGTAAGTAGAGAAGTAAAAGATACTGATGTAAACTTAACGGGATCTTTGCACTTACCCTTGTTCAACAAGGGGATACTAAATGAGATGGGGAAAATGGTGTATTGAGCATAAAATGGAATATAACAGGAGTCAACTAAGGTAGCATGCTGTCTTTCCACTGTATTATTAGAAGGATGATCTGATGCTGTCTCAAGCACAAACCTTACAGAACCACATGTAAAATAGTGTCTGTAAAACCAGAAGTTCTTGTGAGATCTTCAGGGAAACTTGCAAAGACTGTCTTGGCAGCTGGGACATTGAGTCTCACCAACTGGTAGGACTTCAGCCTCTGTTGCTTATGTAACTTGTTTCACAGAGATGCCCTTCCCCCTTGGGCAAAGGGGAAAGTAAACAGGTAACAACAGTGGTTCTTACTTCTGTCCTTACTCTTTGTCATCAGCCTATATTTGACATTTGACATATGTGAATATTTGACATTTGACGTATGTGAATTCCTTATTTAGTTCTCTGATTTATGGCATCTGTCTCCATTCCTCCTTTCAAATACATTTTATCTGTAGGCCTCTCCATGGAACATTTTGGTCCTTTTCTGGACTGAGACTCAGAGGGACCGCAGTCCTAAAGGTGCAATTCACCTAAGCATCTTTAGATGTCTACAATTTAGATACTTCATTGTAAACATCAGGATTCTTTCTTCAGTTAATGGGGAAAAAAATGCCTTCTTAGGTCCCTTGTTTGTAGTGTGGATGTTTCAAGCAGCTCAGAGAAATCATGTTACAGAAAAGGGCTTGTACAAAACCTTTCTTGATGATTCGCTTTGTTTGAAAAGCTTACTTGTCAGTTGTTTAGAGCGTATTGGAGCAAATGTCACCTCCATTATCTCCAGCTGAATCTGGTGCCACAAGACCTTTGCTGTCTTTTTTTGTCCTAAATACAAGAAGTTGCCAAGTTTCTGCAGCAGCATTCAAATTTACAAACATATAAGCATCATTTGCAAAAAAATCTGTTGGCCTTTAACTCTTCCAAACTCCAAACTGTACTTAATTTTGTATGGGATTTGTTTATGTAAGCAGTGCTAGATTTAACCCTCTTGGATGTTTTTATGAATAAAGTCTTCAGGAATTGCTAATCTCCAGGAATTGCTAATCCTTACTAAGGATGTTTTTGGTGATTTATTTTTTCCCCTACCTATGGTAGGAGTTGTCATAGTAATTACATGGAAGTTGTTATTCAGCATTATGATTCCCATTCAGTAAATTGAAAGTTATTATCTTTTCTTAGAAATCTAAACTGTAATATCTTCAAAATTAAAACAAAAGTCCTTAATCCTAACAGATTATTCTTTTTGTATCCCTACCTGTGTCAGTACTATACAGTTTAATTGTGAAAAATTAGTATGAACTGGTACTGGCTGAGAAGTGACTACTCAGTCATAGATTAATGTCCCCAGCCAGTAACTGCTGGGGACAGATGTAAACCAATGGCACTTACCTTCACCCAACCTAAGCATTCTTATGACTGCATCAGATAAAGACAACTGGAGAGATACAGTCTCTCTGCCTGTGGCTCTGCACTTCAGAGATCCCAAGGATCTTGGAGCCTCTTGTATCTTTTGAATAGATTTGGTTCCAATTTGATATCAAAAACCAAAAAAAACCCCAAAACAACAAAACCAACCAAACAAGTAAAAAACCCCCTAAAACAATAACACTCCCCCCCCCAAAGAAACCCAACCCAGATCCAAACCAACAAACTAAATAGTTTTGCCTGCTGAAGACTATTTTTTTGGCTTTGATCTAGCCTTAGCCAGTACAGCAGAGTGTTTTACGTCTCTGTTATGCAGCAAGAATCATGTGTACAGTGTGGGAAGGTGTGGAATGGATGTGTTCCACAAAAATGTTCATTCTTAAAAAAATGTTCTCCTTCCACTATGGGCTAATCTCTAGGCTTTGCAGCAGAGGCAAAAGAAAAAAGTAAAAGAAAAAGCAGGAAACTTGCAAGAGTACTTTTTGATGTAGATGGGATGCAAGACAATGTCATTGTCCACCGATGGCTTGACTTTCTGTAGGGATTTTCCCGGACCTTGATGTGCTGTGTGCTCATTTGGTTTCAGCTGTTTGGCTTTGTTGGCTGTGAATATGTAACTGTTGATCCAGAGCTAGAGTTGTTGGGTGGTTCTGTAGGCAGCAGTGTAAGGGACTGACATGGGATGAATGTGTCACCGGTACAAACACAGATCTTACAAGCAGATTATGTTGGGGATCTTTTTGTACCTCATTTATATAAGGGGAAAAGACATTTAGCAAGATTTTGAAAAGAACAGATGGTTCAGAGTGCTCTAAGGGGAAAGAGCTACATCTGAAAGGAAAGAAGGCTCATGAAAATAATTTCTTTTGTGAAACTGTGCAGGAAAATGAACTAGGATAATATTTATATTTTCTTTCACCGTCTGATCCTGGAGTTGCTGTGGGCTGCCCATTCAACTGAGAAGGCTATAAAAGGACACTCCAAGAGCAGTGAGAGTGCTTGTCACTGGAATGTGATGGGCTCACTATAAAACTTAATCTACTGCTGAATTGTTTTTTGCTATCCCACAAACGCATTTTTCTTCCCCCTTGTTTCGTTAAGTGAAAAATTATCTTGTTTCATTTCCAAATGTACAGAAAGAACTAGAGTCCCAAAGCCACACACAAGAAATCACAAGAAATCAACATTTCCACTTCCTTCCACTTCCTCTTAGCTTTTTTTTTTTTTCTCATTTTGATTTTGGATTCGCCTTTGATATTTCCACTCTGAAGCCTTGCAAAAATTTTAGGATTTTCAAAAGCTATGGATTCCTTGCAGGACCTCTTCTATTCTCAGATAAACAGAAAATGGAGTGGCCAAGTAGAAAGCATATCAGATAAACTACACTTTAGAGCCTCAAGGGGAGGAAAAATATATCCTTCAATAAACACTCCATTCTTGATGTACTATACAGTTTCTGAAATTGGATTGCCTGCCTGTGACAGAGATGAAAATGGCAAGTCATTAGTGATTGTAGCATTCCAGAGCTTTTTGATTCATGGAAAGCATTTTAAATGCTCAGTAAATATTTATCTCATGCACCTTGAGGAATTCAACTTAACCTAAAATAAAAAGAGAAGTGTGCTGACTTTTAAGTCTGAAAAAAATGTTATTTTAACTTAACTACTATACAGCTTAATTAAGATATGGACACTAAGCTTCACTTGTTTCTCCTTACTGCTTCTGTAATCCACAGGTCACATGCTGCCGGGATATATTTACACATAAAATTCATTAGGGAACAAATAATACATTCACTTAGCAGAATAACTTTGGAACAGATTTCAGAAGGAAATAGGAGTATTAATTGTGTAGATAAAACCAGTTTGGTTGTATGTGATTTTCAGCTGTTCGTCATTTTATGTAATGGTCAGACCCAATAGCTGACATTTTATTTCGTGTTGTACACTTACCTTCATCCTGCTCCTCTTGACTATTAGTTTCTGATATTTGGACAAAACCTTTGTGGTAATTCTCTACAGTGATAATTTCTTCTGATACCTTTCATCTGCAAGTATTCCAAAACATATCTCAGAATGACTAGGTATTTTAGTGCTAGGTCACATGATTTTTCATAATAGAATAGAAACCATTAGCTGCAATTGAAATAATGAGTATTGACTATTACTGTCCTAAATAAAATGGGTTCAATATCGTAGTACTTGATAATTTTATTCTTTCTTTTTGCTTGCTGGCTTTATCTTATATCAACTAACACTTTTGGGATGAGACTGAGGTATGGTGTTGGTGACGGCAGTCAGAGATTGTTATTAAGTGGTGATTGGGCCATAGAGACTATTTTGGGGTAGAAGAATGTTAAGTTACCTGAATGCAGGCATTGTGTGGGCCATAGAGACTATTTTGGGGTAGAAGAATGTTAAGTTACCTGGATGCAGGCATTGTGTACCTATTGCCTTTAGACAAGAGAACTTCCTCTTGTTTATTTATTTATTATTATAAAATAGTTATTGTACAAACCTAAAGAGCAAAAGACAGAAATTTTACAAAGAATTTATGATTCCAAGTGCAAGTCAGTGAGACTTTTCCTACCTACAGGAGAGGAAAAAGGAAAGGACAAGGGTATTGGAATTGTCAGGCATTGGAACAGGCTGTTCAGGAAAGCACTCCCTGGAATTGTTCAAAGTGTTTGTGGATGTGGCACTTGGAGATATGGTTTAGTGGTGAACATGGTGTTTCTGGGTTAATAGTTGGACTTGATCTTAAAGGTATTTTCAACCTTAATGACTCTATGATTGTAGAGGGAAAGTAGACATATAAAGATATAAAAATGGTTTGGTCAATGTCTCCAGCTTCCAAATGACATTCCATTAGCAGTACTGGTCTTCAAGAAATCACTGGGAGTTCCATTTGTTTCATACATTCATGTATGCATATGGTGTGTCAGATTTACTATAGTATTAACTACCATGTCTGATTAAAAAAAAAATTCTTTAAGATTATTTGGACTTCCTTTTGCATTAAATGACAAAGTTACACACAGTGAATACAAAAATCAGTCAGAAATGGAAATGCTTCCTTAGGCTCTAGTACTGATTCAGGTGTTCAGCTGTCCAGTTGAAGAAACATGGCCAAAAATCATCAGTCTGATTTAATCACCATGTGGATCTTAGATACTTAACTCAGTCAAGGATTTACAGAAATTATATAAAATTATGACTTTATTACAATATCTGTAGCACTACTATCTGTAGAACTACAGGGCATCCCACAGATTTTCCACCTTCTTTAAAGTACACTTGATGACTAAATGCTTTAATGTCCTTGCAAAGAGGAAGAACCACATCCTGCATTTTCAGAATTCAGTCTGTTCTGTGATACGCAGAAGTCTGTGCATAAGGGTGCCTCGGGCTGTGCTTCTGAAGCACACCATGGCTGCAGAGTATGTCCAGATGAAGGTGGGCAAGGGAAGGACACCACTTCTAGCAGTGTAATGATCACAAGCAATTCAAGTGAGACTCTGCAAGAGAGCAGAAGAACCAGTGAAGCAGAGCTCATTCTTCTGAGAACAGCACAGATATTTTCTGTCACCAATCACCTCTCCTAATAAGATACCTGCTTAGGTCCTGAGGAGATGGATTGGAGGAAATTGTTATTGATTTTGAGCCAAAGAGATATTGCAGCAAATGAGTTAAGTAGAAGGTCAGTAGTAAAGATGAGGATAAGGTGGAAGAATAGAATATGGAGGATCATTAGTTCCAGGAAGTCCTCAAAGTAATTTCACTGATAGGAAAATCAGCAATATATATATGAAGAAAAACTGGTTAGCAAACAAAAAGACCAACTACTGCTGAAGGAAAATTAAAACACGATGGATGATCTGAGGGAAATGAGTTCTTTTCAATAATTTAAAAGGAGTTCTTTTGTGAGATTTGTAAAAGTATCTGTTGGATGAAGAAAGATCTCACTGCAGAGGATGTAATGATTTTCCTCCTGAAAGTATGCTGTGTGGTGTGGGTTGACATGTCTTTTTCTGTTTGTACAAGTCCAGCTGGTGAACAAGTTCTTGTAAAATAAATTAGGATATGAAATTTTTCAGACCTGAAATATACTCTAAAGAAAGTTTTGCTTATTTTTACTGCTTCAGGGAAAAATTAATCAGACAAAATTCTTCTATCTAGAATAGTTCTAAATGTATAACCTTTGACAAAACTGTGGAAGATAAATGTAATATAAATGTGCAGATCTCTTCTCCAGAGATAAAATAAGCACATGAAAATGTACTTTCAGAGTACAGTTGTGCAACCCCAGCTTGTATGAACAGTCTGATTCTTTTTCGTCAATCCAAAGTAGACAAAGGTCTGGTGCAGCCTCACCTGAATTCTGTTTCCTTTAAGACAACTGTCTGCTGCCCACTTACTTATTAACCTCTGTTATCTTGGTCAGACATCAATGTGTAGCTGAAGGAAGCAGCTACCACATTACACCTAGTAAGCAAATGCACTGCAATTAGCAGCATTAAGTTAGAATCTTCATTACTATCCAAAAGACTAGAACTTAACATTAAAACAAAGGTCTGCTTTTCTAGAGCTGTAAAAGAGATTAGAGAAGTGAAAAGCTCTCTTCATTCCTATATCCAAACAGAATCCTTAGAGGTAAAGCAAACCAGAGGGTAAAGAATAACTTGGTTTTGAATGGGAACTTTGTGTTCCTCATTTATGGTAGTGTCATGGCTTAGAGACCATAAAGGTGAGCAATAGCAGCCCCCAGCAGTGTCCTCCTGCACATGGAAACATTGGAGTGGTTGGTCAAGGCAGTTTGTGTAATAACTGACAGTAGCATAATATCCTTCAGATCCCACAAGCTATATTTGAGGACTTTAGGTACACAAGTGAGGCAAGCATATATACAGAAAGCAAATCAATCAAGCTGATTTTTAAAATCTTCTATTTGTAAAATCCTTTTTTTTTTCCATCTATCTGTCTTGTTTCTAATAAATACTGCACCTTGCAGTCCAATTTCACAGTCACAAATATGGATAAGGTAGTGGGGGATGGAGTAAGCTATAAGCCTATTTGGAAGAATGTCTTAATTTTGCCTTTTCAGGAATGCTTTATCTGCCTTGGGTGTGTGTGGGTGTAACACGGTATCAAGCAAACAACAAAGAATTTCCAAGTGTGCATGTTGGCAAGTGAGCACACTTTCTATCCTACACATCTGAAAACATAACATTAGGAAATACTCTGTGAGATCAGATCAAAGGTTCATCAAATCAATGTGTTGTTTCTGGAAGTGGTCAACAGAAAATGAATGGCAAAAGCTGACATCATGCCAGGATGGAGTAAAATTCTCCTGGAGAATTCCTGGTGTCTTTGTAAGGGAAGCCTTTGTGGACATCTTTGCAGGCCTCCTCAGGGCTTCCTCTAAAAGGTCCACATCCTTCTTATATTGGGAACCCAGACTTTGAAGCAGTACTTCAGGTGGGGTCTCAAGAGAGGGGAGTAGAGGAGCAGAATCACCTCTCTTGAGCTGCTTCTTCATGAATACTTGTCATACTTGATGCAGTCAAGGGTGCAGTTGGCTTTCTGGGCTGGGAGTTCACATTGCTGGGTCATGTTGAACTTCTTGTCCACCAATACTCCCAAGCCTTTCTCCTCTGGGCTTCTGTCAATCCATTCTTTGTCCAGCCTATATTTGTGCTTGGGATTGCCCCAACCCAGGTGCATGACCTTTCAATTGGCTTTGGTGAACTTCATGAGGTTCACATTGGGTCACCTCTGAAATCTGTCAAATTACCTCTGGATGACGTCTCTTGTCTCCAACCTTCTCATGACATGGCAAATCTTGAGTATGTCCAATTAAATGATTTCCCTCTTGAAGCATCTGGTCTTTCACATTCATTTATAACTGGCATTAACAGCCAAAGAAAGGTAGCTTTGTCAGCCAATACACTTGAGTCAAATTGTGCCTCAGCACTGAAAAAAAAAGGCACTGGCTTGAAACTCAGCATGTCCTTCCAGACTTCTTCACTGAAGGCTCACCACTACCTAATTCATGCTTGATCCATCTTTGAATTGATCTGCTTGAAATCTTTCAAAGATAAGTATGACACAGCCTCCTCAGACTACTGTTTCCTATGCTTAACAACTTCCCAGTACTCCTCCTAATGTCAAACCTACAAGTTAAGCCCATTAATTCCTATCCTATCAATGGGAACAAAGGAAGCAGCTTCTAAAACTGCCTTTCTAAGAATATTATTAATACATTTGAAGACTTATGCTTACCCTCATTCTGATTTGACAACTTTCATTATGAACAGAAAACATGTTTTACACTTTGGCATAATATGAAATCTCTATTCTCCCAATGAAAATAAGACACAGGGAAAAGCACAGAAAAAGAGATGGCAAACAATCCTGAAGCATTATATAAGGTTTATTTTCATTGCAAAATGGCAAATCCATGAGGTGACCTACACAGTTGAAAAATAGACAGTGAGGCAATCTCAAAAACAACTCCATATTACCAACAGAACTGTACTTGCAGTTCTGCATGAAAGCAAGTCAGTAGCATAGCTGGGAAATTGTGCACAATTTTTGGGTGCATCTCTGTTCCTGCACGAGAGATATACACCTCTGATTTTAAATTTGACTTAAAAGCTCTATCTAATGGCTTATTAAAATTCATAATGGAAGAAGTCTATGGGTGGCTGACTTAAAACTGTTCTCTTCAAAAATGTCCTCCAAGAGTGATAGGCACCGATCACAGAGAATTTTCTGATGGGAGCCTATTTTGAGGAAGAAAGAGACTCTTCCAATTCTAAGAAAGGAAATCAAAAATACTCTTGTTACAATGAAAATATTTTCTATTCAAGTTTGAGAAAAGATTGGATGTTTTCTTCTCAAAAAACATGAATTCAAGACGTGAAAATAAATTAAAAACTTTAATCCCAGCACTGTTATTCCACAATTCTGTGTAGTCTGCATGGTAAAATGTAACTATTTACAACATTAAAACTTAGACTAAAAATGTGATGCAGTATATATTCCTAGAAAAATTTAAGGGTAGTTGGAACAGGATGAAAGTTAGCAATTTTCCTTGAGATTTTCTGATCTTTAGTAAAGCTATAAAATTTTCGTTAATAAAGTTAAGCAAGACTAAAAGGATCTCATTAAATACTTGGTGAAAAATGCCCAAGCCTATTTTTGCTCCTTTAACATTGTGACAAATAGAGGTTTGCTGAAAGGTACTGATTAACAATTAAGATCTCTTTCCTTTCTGTTATCTTTCTCTGTAGTAAGTAGATAGGGTATTTTCCATACTTCTTTTTCCTCTTTCTTTTTTTTTTTTTTTATTTATCTGCACCATCCCTGAGTCTATATCTAGGAATAGTCAGTGCACACACACAAAACACACACACACATCTGTATACAGAGAACATATTTATAAAAGGTGAAGAGTCAGAGGTTTGTAGCTCTGTGTTACCACCTCCTGGTAAAGAGCAGCTGTTCCAGATCATGTGGTCCAGGAATAGTTTCTTCTCTGGGCAAATCTGTTCACACCTTAGCTTCTTAGTTACAGAGGTCCTTTGTGTAGAAAAAAAGTAGAATAGTAAGTCACAGATAAAGGGAAAGCAAGACTGGAGTACTTGGACAATAATTTTTCTGTTGTGTCAGCTTCATAATTTTTGTCAGGTGCTATTTTTCAATTGTAGTAGTACAGTGGGAATCAGAAAGGCAGAGAGATTCTTTCTCCAGCTTCACATTTGAGATGATTTGGTTGTGCTTAAAACACCCTGAAGATCTGAACATAAAAACATTACCCATGCAGCAGAGATTTATACAGAGGAACCCATCCCACTAACACTGGTGAGTGATTATGAAAGAATATTACTTGGAGTAATGAAAACTTCTGATTTGTAAACTTGTGGTGTAATTCATTTTTCTATCACTCTATTAAAATGACAAAGTAGCACTCACAGCAGCACATTTCCCCCTCACTATGACTGAATTAATAGTTTCTAGTGAAGCCATTGTCTCTCCAGAGGTTAAGACTGAAGGTGACTGATAACATGAATGAAATAAAGGAACTTACTAAACCTCATTCTGGTGGAATTTAGTCCACTACTGCCTTGAAAAGACATTATAAATCTTGTCAAGAATATAATGCTTTCAGGACAAACACATAAAAAAGCCATGTTCTTTTTCAAGGAATGAGGCCCAAGCTGAATTCTGTTGATTGTTTGCATATTGGAAACATGTAATTACAGAATCGATTAAATTAACAGTATTTTGATTGGGAAGTTAAAGTTAATAAAATAAAATCTATATTTACTATACCCTTCAACCTTCAATCATGTTGATTAGTAACAATGAAGGAAGTGGAGACTGGCTGAATCATAACGAACAAGTAATTTCTATCCCAGGAAAATGTAGTTATAAAACACAGTGGTTTAATATATTTGAACTGGTACGTTGTTAAGTGTTCTTTGTCATAAAGTGTTAATAATGTACAAATCAATGTTAGTCTATGATACTGACTCTTTTTAAATAAGATTGGCTGAGATGATTTTTAATATAGGTCTATCAATGCATACCAGAAGGAAAATTATTCCCTGTATCCTAGAAGTTAAAGCAAAGTACGTTGTTTCCCAAACTCTTCATGTGTACAAAAATTTCAGGCTTTGCTTAAATCAGTTCACTTTTCATAGCCAAATATGCATCACCTGGAGGCAGGCTGAGTAACAAAAATTGCATGTTAATCCCCCAAAATCTGATTTTATCTGAGCATTTCTGATGTGATGAAAATTATATTGTATGTAGTGTCAATGTAGCAATATCTTGAGGAGCATAACTGTCACAAAACATAGGGGTTGATGTTAAGTCTACACTTAATAGAGATTTTGGATGACTTTAAGCAGAAGTAATATACAAAAATGTGTTATTTCGTTTCTTGCTCTGACCTCAGATATTTATACAAACAACTAGAAACTCCTGCAGAGAAGGAAATGTCCAGAAACCAAAATTCCAACTGCAGGGTTTTTGTCTGCTTTTTTGGATAGCTGATTACTTAAAATTGCCTTCAGAAAAACACAGTAATGAATGCACAAAGTTTTTTTGTCTTTAAAAACAAAAATCAAAGACAGAACTGCTTCTGAAGCTGTCATCTCCAAGCTGTAACTTTTGAGAAGCTTTATGTATATTTTTTCATTTTATTATAAGATATATAAGTGATATTACCTAGGAGCAAGAAAATAGACAGCTTCATTACTAATGCAGCAATAGCTCTGTGAGAGATCTAATTACTTCTTGCTGCTCCATAAGTCCTTGTCATGTGGAGTCTCCCAGTACAAGAGTTGGGTAAAAAGGTAATTAGTATTTTCTAATCATGTCCGCCATTATTTTACACTACATTGAACTTAATATGCCAATTTCACCTACTGACAGCCAGAAGCTCTGTGGCAGTTTGTTATTTCATTGTGGCTGTGCTCTTGTAGCCAGAAGAGTAAATGATTCATACTCCACAAAGCATTAACGCCTCTTTCCCAGATGAAAACTGTAGGGCCAAAGGAGTACCCTGGGAACACCACCAGTAACAAATAGTGCAGGTACCACAGAGCCTGCCTTTTGTTCAACTGCAATAACTTAGATGAGAGTTACAGAAATTCTGACCCACAGGGATGAAGTCAAGGTGTTTCCAACCGCCCAGTTGAAAACATTCACTTTAGAAAAAATGCAACTTTTATTTTGATAGGAAAGAACTTGAGGAAAAGTCCTCAGCTCTAGCAATCCATGTTCTTTCAAAGTTCTGAAAACCAAAACCTCCAGAAGTAAAAAATCTTTCTAGAGTTCTAGAAATTATATTGTTTTCAATACTGCAGTTACAAAAAATTTTAGCAACAAAATTTTGTCTTTTTTTGTTTTGTTTTGTTCTTCTTTTTTTGTTTTTGTTCTTCTAAAAACATGTCAATAGCAAGCAGAGGGTCACTATCGTATTATCTCATGATACTGTTTATTTTTATTCTCTTGTCTTCATGTACTTTTGTGTTGGTTTTACTCATTTGTCTGATTTTATGTCTTACTATTTTATGTAGCCTATTTCTATAGAGGTCTTACCACCCCAGACTCCTGGACTATGTCTATGAATCTTAAATTCTAAAATAATATTGGTGGTAGATTCTACTCACTACTACTAATTAAGTAGCTTTCCAGCTAATGGTTTCAGGCATTAAAATATTTTAGTCCATTTACTCCCTCTCTGAGTTTTTACAGGTGAATCCTCCCTCGCACACTTAAAAAGACATGGAGAGTTTGAGCATTCAGGAGAAAACAGGTAAATCAGTCATTTAAATCAGAGATTGTTCTCAGCCAGTCCTCACATAAACAACTCTAAAACTCAGAGACACTGTGCTAATCACAGGGTACAATTTGCCTTTTATTTCAGAATTAGCATCTTAATCGGCTGTCTTGTTATTAGATCTTAGGAAAAAAATGTTACCACGGTCTTTGGTATTTAATTAAGATATAGTAAATGGTTTTCTAAATTGAATTTTGTTTTCCAGTGGATATGGTTATTGGAAAAATCAATTGAATGGAAACAAGTATCTTGATAAAGGCTTTTCTTCTACATTTGAAGCAAGTTTTATGCTTGGATTAATGCTGATTAAGGAAACTTCTCTAGAGCCTTCAATTATCTTTACCTTGAACAAAATGCTTTGCAAACATGTAAACCTGATTTTGCTGTGTTTACCTTGCTCTTGACATAAAACTATATTTTGGAAATTATAAATTCTTGTTTATGAGATAGTCACAGATCTTACACCATCCATTCACCTTGCCTTTCTTATATGACATTCTCTCAAAGCTGTAGGTTAGAAAGGCTAACCAATTGCTATACCTTAGAGTCCCGTGCCAGGGACTGTGTAAAAGGAATATTCATTCATTAATTCCTACTTCAAGTTCAATGTTCTAAAACATGTGTGGAGGGTTGATAACTTTGTCAGTAATTGACATTATTTAAG
The DNA here is from genome assembly GCA_026770055.1 of Myrmophylax atrothorax. NCBI lineage: Eukaryota > Metazoa > Chordata > Aves > Passeriformes > Thamnophilidae > Myrmophylax > Myrmophylax atrothorax. Next base: position 84,707,410 of record JAOXXN010000001.1, read on the forward strand.
TTACTATTTTGAACAAACTAATTTAATTGACTGATCATTACTGGGCTTTTGTTAACAGCTGGTCTGTGATTTTTTACTGTTGTGACTCCATACACTTTCATGTTCAGAAACACTAATCCAGAGATTAATAAATATCCACTGTACAAGGATGTGCACAATGAAATCATTCCCTATCTGTACACAGTGAAAATTTAACCTGAAACATTGTTTTCAACAATTGCACCTATTTAAAAATTTATCTAATGAGAAAGATGGAGATTTCCATAATATCTTCTTCCATACTTAAATAGTACTCAATTTCTTTTGCTAAATTCATTAATTTTTGGATCTGGAACAAAAATAATCTGGAGTGGGAGAAGACAGAAGATCATAAAAATATGCTATAAAGCAAATTCATTAAGTGCAACTGAGTTATACCAATTCTTGTCTGCAGGTGTTGGTTACACACCTTGCCACAGAGCATCATCAACACATTGTAAGGGTTGTACTGTGATCTACATCGTTTACAGCCTGTGCTTTTTCTCAACTACCTGCTGACCAATGCCTAGCCCATCCTTAAGAAGCAATCACCTACCCCTGCCAACTCCCCACAGTTCATATACTGAGCATCAGGATTTAGGGAATGGAATATCCCTTTGGCCAGCTGGAGTCAGTTGTACTGGCCATGCTTCCTTCCAGCATCTTGCGCACCTGAAAAGTCCTTGACTTCGGGTATGCATTACTTAGTAACAACCAAAACATCAGGGTGTTATCAACATTATTCTTTTACTAAATCCAAACCACAGCACTGCACCAGCTACCAAGAAGAAAATTAACTGTGTCTCAGATGAAATTAGGACAGCTTTATAAACCTAAGAGATTCATGATCTACTTCAAGAACTCCACAGGTCGTTATAAGCTCATGTTTGGTATGCACGCTTCTATCAATCATATGTCCAGCTATCTAAATATTAATATAAATTAAAATATTTAATCTGTATAATGATAATTAATATGTCTAATAATGTAAATAATTAAAAGAAAATTCTGATTTCTCTGTATCAGAATCTTTCATTTCATCCACTAAAATCATTAGAGAAAGTGCCACGAAATTTAGTAAGACAGAACCAGGAACTGAGGCAGTATTTCTGAATTATTTTCAAAAGGGAAAAAATATCTGGATCTCTTTGTACATGATCTGCTAAAATGTGTTTAAAAACAGTCAAAGTGTGTTAAGTACTTCAATAGCAAAAATAATTTTCTCAGCCTTCTTTAAATGTCCTTTGTGATTTGCATGAAAAAAAACTTGGAGGGTCTCTTTCAGTTACAGTGAGGACTTTTTACAAAGTAGAAAACTAACACAAAAATAATCCACTATTCTGAAATTAAAAAGCAATTTTAAGGATGTGTCTGTTTTTTCCTATTTCTGATCTCCTCTCAACATGTTTAAAGATATTTGAGAAGTTGGAGTCCCATTCTTACGTCTTCAGGAAGAATTTGTATTTGAAATATTTGTTCAAATATTTGTAAACATTTGAAATCAAATCAGAAATAATTAAACTGAACTTTTTATACCTCATCAAAAGTTTATAGGTACTGGAACCTTTTATGCTCACCAAGCCACTTCTCATCATTTAGCAACTGCCCTGGCCAACCAGGGAGATGCCAGTTGACTGGAAATTGGGAAATGTGACTCCCATCTACAAGAAGAGTCGGAAGGAGAATCTGGGGAACTACATCTCTGTCAGCCTAATGTCAGTGTTGGAGAAGGTCATGGAGCAGATCACCTTGGGTACCATCACACAGCATGTGCAGGACAACCAGGGAATCAGTCCTAGCCAGCATGGGTTTATGAAAGTCAGGGCCTACTTGACCAACTTGATATCCATCTATGATCATGTGACCCACTTAGTGGATGAGGGAAAGGATGTGGATGTTGTCTAGCTAGACTTTAGTAAAATCTTTTACACTTTTCCTCAGCACTCTCTCAGAGAAGCTGGCTGCTCTTATACTAGATAGGTCCACTGTTTTATGGGTAAAAACTGGATAGCCAGGCCTGGAGAGTGATGGCGAATAGAGTTACATCCAGCTGAAGGTGGATCACTAGGGCTCAGTTTTTGGGGTCAGTGGTGTGCAAAATCTTTATCAATGATCTAGTGGAGGCGATTAAGTGCATTCTTAGCAGGTTTGTAGACACCAAGCTGAGAGTGAGTGTTGATCTATGTGAGGGAAGGAACATTCTTCAGAGGGATCTCGACAGGCTGCATTGATAGGCTGAGGCCAGTTGCAGGAGGGTCACCAAGGAGAAGTGCTGAGTCCTGCACTTGGGTCACAACAACACCAAGTGCTACAGGCTGGGGGAAGCATGGCTGGTAAGCTGTCTGGTGGGAAAGGACCTGGGAGTGCTGATCAACACCATCTGAACATGAGCCAGCAGTGTCCCCAGGTGGCCAAGAAGGCCAATGGCATCCTTATTTGTATCAGTAATAATGGGGCAAGAAGAATCAGGGCAGTGATTGTCCCCCTGTATTTGGCACTGGTGAGGCCACACCTCAAATTCTCTGTTTGGTTTTGGGCCCCACTACAAGAAAATATTTGAGGTGCTGGAGCATATCCAGGGAAGAGCAGTGGAGCTGAGGAAGGGTCTGGAGATGAGGAAGGGTCTTATGAGGAGTGGATGAGAGAGCTGGGGGTGTTTAGCCTGGAAAAAAGGAGGTTCAGGGGGAACCTTCTCACTACAACTACCAGAAAGGAGGTTGCAGCCGGGGGAGGATCAGTCTTCTCCCAAGTAACAAGTGAGAGGACAAGAGGAAATGTAGGACAAGAGGAAATGGCCTCAAGTCACACCAGGTGATGTTTACATTAGATATTGAGGAAAAAATCTTTTCAGAAAGGGTTGTCTAGCATTAGAACACGCTGCCCAGAGAAATGGTGAAGTGATTTAAAACATAAGTAGATATGGTGCTTTGGGGCACGGTTTAATGGTGGACTTGGCAGTGCTGGGTTAATGGTTGGATTCAATCAGGGCCTTTTCCAAATTAAATATTTCTATGATTCTATAACTCTGCTTTCAAAATCGGAACATTCTAACGAGACAAGAAATTCCACATTTAGAAAGACCATGGACTGTGGATTCTGAGGGACAAGTTCTATTGCAACAATCAGATCTTTTGCTCTTACCATCATAAAAGTAATTTTTTTTTTCTTTTCTGTATTTTGTAATATGGAAACAGTGCTATTCTTGGACAGTAGAGACATATGCGTGTTCTATACTTTTCCTCACTTTTGATGTTTTTTCTTTGATTTTGTGTTTATGTGCATCATGTCTCTGATGACTACACTGTCCTGTAAGGACAATAAGTAAAGTAATTGAGAATTATCATGGAAATCTATGTCAGATGATAAATAAGCACTTTACAAATGAATATCTCATGATGACACTAATTTAAAAACAAGCTCTTTAAAATTGTGCATTTTGTTATGGCAGCTGAACTGCTGGCATGCCAAGGAGCTCACAACACAGAGATGCTTCAAGTAGACTGAAAAGCCCAATGAAGGAGAGTCACTAGGTTAAAAATACCGAAGTGCTTTATGCCAGCATGATGTATCATTGTAAGGGAAATGAAGTTCGTTTGTTCTGAACCAAAACTCTTGGCTGGCTGTTGGTTTTGCAGGAACATTGAGATGTTAACAGGAAGGGAAAGTTGCTAGATTTTATGTACACCAGATATGTTTTGTGTCGTGATCTTCCAGTCCTTGAATGTTCAAGCATTTTTCAGATGTCCCAGGTGTTACCCTTTCATGTGGGAGACAATATCTGATGGTTTGGGTCCTGGAACAGCTGAGAGACAGCAGTCCTGGGCTTCAGGTGGGGCAGTGTCATCTCATCCTTAGTGTTGGACAAATTGGTTCAATAATGCTTAAGTATTACTACAGTATGGATAGTCTCTTACCCATGATAAAAATGCAATTTCCATCCAGTCCTATTCACAGGGCACTTTTGGGGAAAAAAAAAAGAAGATGGTGATCCCTAAATAGACTTTCAAGATGGATATGAGACAATAAGTTTCAGAGATATAGTAGGTTATTTAACATTTGGGTTGGAAATACATGGCTCCTGCTATAAATACACCCCTCCATTCTCTATAGAGGGAAAGCAGCCAATTTACTTAACCAGCAAATGTTAGACTCTCAGACTGGATGTTTTGAACAACCTTTAGAGTTTCCAATATCTTTAATAAGGAAAAAATGTATATTCATATATTAACTCAAATGCATTGTTTAACTTTCCTTAATAGCTGAAAATTATATTGTCTAATTACCAGTTGCACTGTTGTAAATGAACCTGTAGGCTGTGAGCACAACATGGGTAAATTCTCCAGTTCTGATTTGCACGAAGATGATCTCTAAGGAGGAGGGTATTCACACAAATTCAGTGTCCTCTTAATGATCTGAACATGGAGTGTGTTTAAACACCTTCAAATCCAGAAACAGGAGCCCACATCCATCTGCATAACTATTACCAAAGTCACTTGTTCCTGCTCATGCAGGAAGTCTGTGGTAATACTTAAAATCAAGACTAGACTTTGTATATCCAAAAAAGAAACGTCTCCATTTTAATTCATACTAAATATCTCTTTGGGTCCAAATTCCTTAATTAAAGTAGCTGTTTTGTATGCCTGTGGAATACTCAGAAAACATTTAGATGCTTAAAATCAATAATGAATAACACTTAAGATTGGTTATTTATGTGACATTTTCTCTAACTGCAAAAGAACCCCAAGGCATTTTCTATTTCTTCCCACTTGAAAATGTCCAATCAAAACAATTTGGCCTTCTTTGATTTGAAATAAGTGTCAGGTTTGGGATTTTTTTCTTAATTCTACAATTAATTATGACAATGGATTTGCAACTTCTTGCAAAATGTTGCCTATTAGCTAGTAAGAAAAGAGTATTTCTATTAGTTATACAAATGAATTGCAAACTTTAAAGTATGAATTCAACTAATGCAAATAAAGCTAATAAGATCTGTAAATTTCATTAAACAGCACATCATTTTTCTTTTTTGTTCTCAAAAGCCTTAGAAAAAAATCAAAAAGAAACATAATGGGAAGATCAGATGCTGTATGTCAGTATACAGGCAAATTAAGTTTCTATCATTCATTCTATGAATATTTATGGATAATGGCTTCTGATGCTTAAGAATAAATATAAAATGAAGAAAAAAATGAAATTAATTGATAAGAGCTAGGAAAAAAAATCTAAAAAAGGAGGAAGACTTGCTACAATAATATATTGGGAGACGAAAAAGAAGAGAGAGAGAGAGAGAAGAGTGTAAACACACAATAAAATAAGTAGAAAGAAAAAAATGAGAGAGAGATGCTAAGAAACAAGAAAACTACTGTGACAATGAAACGCATTATCAGCAGTTCCTATACTTGGATAAAAAATTTCCTGAACAGAAATTTAAAGCTTCCTTAATTCCTCTGGGCCATTTCTGCCATCCCAGTTCAATCAAGAAAATATATTGAGTATTGACAAGTGAGGAAGTTTTTTATCCACCTGTATGTTAACCCCAAACACCAAAATTGTACTGGTGACTTAAAGTGCATTCTGCTAGTTAAGAACAAATCTGAAGAGCTCAATTCCTTTACAATATGAGCCCATTCATCTTACCAGTAAAAGGTGTTAAAAATACATATCAAAGGCTACCTGAAAAAAAAATAATTTCAATTTTTATCAGTCATTTTTCTTCTGTAACTTCAAGAAAATAAATAATCATGAATGGTCTCAAACATCTTAATTGGTGGGGAGCAGTAACCTCTCTGCCAAGACAAATATTAGCACTAAGACAAAAGGAGATGTGTCTTGGAGTAAATTTTCCACTTGCACATGCATGAGGATGTGGATTAGGAACTGCTGAAACTAACAATTTCCAGACACCTCTCATCACATAAATTTTATAGAAAAATGTATTTAAAACCATCATCAGGACTTGAAAAAGGCCCGGGCAAAGCCAGTACTTTTAAGATGCAGCATTTTTATTCATGGCAAGCAAATATCATACCATTTGATTCCAATGGAAATGTGCAGGTCAATTAGTGGTTATTTAAGAACAAATATAGTAGAGCTGCAACACTAGTTGGATTTTTAGTTATTTTATGAGATTTCAACAGGAAGCAGAGGCAAATGGGAATGACTTACCAAGATCTCCTCCATGGTATTTCATTATCAACTAGTGGCACACAAACAAAAATAGTTTGTTAGACTTAGTGGAAATTTCACAGAAAGAAATTAGGCTGTATAAGCATGTCTGTGACCTTAACTTGAATGATTTTTTAAAAGCTTCAGAGGTCACCATGCACAAGGCATGCAGATTTTTTGTGGCCACTTAGCGTGTATTGGGGTTTAAAACTGGCACTAACAAACTTTAACTCTGTAGGTGCTGACAAATTGCAGTTTGGGACAGGAGTTATAAAAACTTATCCATAGGCACTGGCTGGTGCAATTTTTTTACTAAAGCTGTAGGACAAGTTGAGGTAAACAGACTTAACAGGTTAGGAGGAAAGAGTCTAGCCAACATATTGAAGCAATATTACATGTATGTCCTGTAGACTAGAACTGTTGGATATGTTCATAAAAACATATCTCTGATCCTTAGAAAAAGTATGTAAGGGCACTACAAATGCCTTGGGACAGGACACATTTAACTTAATTTTAGCCAGCTAAAATTTGGATGTCTGACCCAAGCATGTAAATTAGTTTTGCTCTATGGTAAATAGAAAAGGATAAACATTTTTGGAGGACAATACATCCTTCCCTAAAATAGGCTTCTTCTGTCTTTTCATCACTTATAGAAGGAATCCAAGATGTCAGTTTTAGTTGTTGTATCTGATGTGGTTTAAGCATAAACCAGGACACATCTTACTCTGTCTGGCCTCTAGCTGCCACTGCAAAAGGGTATGGTTATCCTTTAAGCCCTGTTTTGCATCTGCTAGATAGCCTTTTGCAGATGTCTCAAATGTTATAAGGTGAAGTAGATACCTGCATATAGGCAACTGCATACAATTTCAGTTGTTGAAATTTAGGTAGATAAAATGTGTATTAATTTACCTAGAGTCTCAGAAAGACAGTAGGCAAGCACTTCAAACAAAACATAAATATATTTCCACAGATACATTTACACATTTTCTACAAATACAATTACAAAATAAACACATTTGCACATGGCTACATAATTATCCATAGCTTTAATCTAAAAAGTAGGGGGTTTCTTCCATGAAACAAGCAATAATAATTTACATATGTTTGTTTCTTTGTAGTGGCCATCATGTGTGGCCAACTCTAAAATTTATTTCCCAAAAATTCTTGATAGGTATCACTCTTTGCCTATAATACTTGCTCTGCTTTTTTTATTCCTCAGCCTATAGTTCAAGAAGATATTAGAAAGTATGTGACAATCAATTTTTGCAACAGTTTATGTGTATGTATGGGCTTGGGCATCTATGTCAAGTATTTTGAATATATTCAGGTACTAATTTCTAAACATTTACATGATTTAAACCAAATTTTTGACACACCTCCATTTCTGAAATGTTAACATAAACCTTGAAAAATTTTGTGCATATGCCTAATTTTATTTGTAGACAGGTTCCTCAGCTGAGTTAGAGGGTTTTTATGGAATCATTACTGAATTTTTTAGTTTGCTGATGAGGTGCCTACCGAAGCGTCCATTTTCCATCACTGACTACAGCTAAGGAAGGAGAATCTCTACATCTGATTCTGCCTACCTAACCTGTTCCTGTTCTCCAGCCACCTGATCATCTTCTTCACCCTCTTCTGTATCCACTGCAACAGGTCCATGTCCTTCTTATGCTGGGGTTCCCTGAGCAGGATGCAGCACCCCAGCTGGGGTCTTGCAAGAGCAAAGAGAGAATCATCTCTCTTGACCTGACCACACTTCTTTTCATGCAGCCCAGGATACAACTGCCCTTGTGAGCTGCAAGTGGACACTGATGGCTCATGCTGAGATTCTCATCAACCAACACTCCCAAATTCATCTTCTCAAGACTGCTCTCAATCCATGTTCCACCCAAACTGTATTTGTGTTTTGGATTGCCCTGACCTTACTCTGGAGTAAAATATCTTTTGAGAATGGTAGGGAGTCCTCATGTTTGGTTATGGCTCAGAATGGATTTCCATGTGTGATTTCTATGGCTCCAGGTACTCCAGTGATTTTCAGTTTTATCAGATAAAAGATTTCTGTTGAATGTGTTTGTTTCAATTTTTTATTTTGTTATTCAAAGTTAAGGGTAAGTACAAGGTAAAGATTGGGGCCGTGATGCGCTAAATAGTATAATGTATCTTATCCTTAAATATTTATACATGTTAAGAATAATTCTGCAAAGGACAAAAGATTTAATTTAAATTTAATTTCATTTTAGAATTTCTTTTAGGGTGTCATTTAACTCTCAGCTCATCCTGATTATAATGGACTCTAATCAACTGAAGTTAATGTGTGAAATTAACCAGAAGTGTTGCTTCTTCTGAGATTTTTTTTCTTAAGTGAGAAGGCTATTTTGCATTGATTTGTAAAAGATTTTGATTAATAAAAGATTGTTTTTAGAAAGTGCCTCATCAAAGAGGATTTTCTTACATTCTACTACTTGTTGCAATCTGGGAAAGCAATTTTGACATAGCAGTATTTCCTGATAAAGCACAAAATTACAGAATTAAGTACAAGAAGTATGACTGAGACCCTGTTCAGCTTGTGTCAGTCTCCCAATAATTGTTTAGGCCTATCCATGTCAATCTTGGATATTCGTCTCTAAAAACAGGCTATGAAGTAAAAACACCTACAAAAAATATCAGTGAAAAAAATATCAGTAGCAAACAGAGAACAGGAGGTATGGTAGCTGAAATGGAGTAACAGTGATAGATTCTGTGTAAATACTCCTTAACTATTCAGCATTCACTGGTAGTTTTGCATTCAGGTGCTCCTGCCAGAGATGGATGTCACAATCACTGTGAGACAAATGCACACAGGAAATAGGATAAAAAGTTATCAAAACATATATCAGGGCCCAAACTATTAATTCTCTCTCTGCTTACACCTTTCTTCAAGATGCAATATCCTACTCTTGCATCTTTATGAAAATGCCTCATTTCAGATACTGTGTCTTTTTACATACTGCTCTGTAACACAGAGTGTAGAAGTCATCTACGCAAGGGGTTTAGGGTGTCTGTTGCACTTTATGCATGACACATTTGAGCCTCATGTACCCAGTGTCATCATTCTCATCAGCTGCAACAGAGAAGAGACAAGTGATGACTCAACCTGAAAGTCTGCAAACATGAAGGGATGATATCCATCCCCAGTTACACATCCAACAGAGGTAAGCTTCTTTAGAGAGGCTTGGAACTTGACATACTATCTTATTTATGCAACAAGTTTATCTTGTTCATTCCACCTTTCCCCAATTTCCTGATATTACATTACTCCAGGGACCCCTCTAGGTTTTTTGGTCCTTTATTTCAGATGACTGCATTTCTATGTATAAGTTAATTTTCACACTTCTTAAAGGTCATAGGGATTTCCACTGTTTCACCATCTCCTTGTTACCTAGCTATTTCTCCCCGTACCTCTATGTTTGCTTACAAGGTTAAATGTTTCAGGCAGTCCTGCCTGAATCTCTTGCAACCACGGTTGCAGCACTGTAGGCTGCAAGATACAGACACGTCCTGAATACAGCTGGAATGTGCTGTGACTCAGCAGTTCAAGTGAGTAGCAGCCCTCTTCCAGTCACTTCATCCCCAGCACACATAGTTTAAGGCAAACATGCCCCCAGGGCAATTTGTGTATGTAATTTGCACTCGTACAGCATCAGTGTAGGATGTAGGTGACTCTGAATCTATGTAATTTGCACAAAAAGGCTTATGAAAATAGCTAGCTACCGCAGAATATAATCACACATTTGTGTTACTAAGTAACAGATGTTACCCATCTATCATTTAAGCTTAAATAATGATAAACTTCTGCCTATACCAGATAAAACACAGTAAGTAACAAATGTATCTCAAAAATTAAATGGTAGAAACAACAACTTAGAAGTTTAAACACATGGAAAAATATTACCTTACACTTAGAAGGAAATATCTTGACGTCACAGTCAGGGACGAGTGAATTTTAATTAGGCTTTTCTCATTTTATATACCTGCTTAAACAGTAAAAGCTGGATTTATTTAGTAGAATTTTTCAGAAGGTTATCTAGTTTTTCTAAAGTTTTAGTAAACCTCATATGTAAAATCTTTAACCTTAGGGCTAACAGTGGCAAGACATTCTTTTATATATAAACCTGTAAAGCTATATTTAAATCACACTTTTATATACTGTTAGAAATGAAAACAGTTGATTTTGCCCCACAGCGCATTAAAACCATTGAACATTACCCCAAACCCTCTGCAACTGATCCTTGCATGCAATCAACATTAATTTGTCTATGGGTCACAACTAACCAGTTCTGATTAAAAGGGATGGGGCCTAACTCAGTAGCAGCACCACATCATTTCACCTAAAGTGTTTAGGAGCCAGGCTCGTATTTGTGCAATCTTGCATTGTGTTATGGAGACATACAAGACCTCTCAGTTCTGTCTCCTTGTCTTCTGCATCATAGAGCTTGAGCTTTCAGTACCCAGATCCTGTCATTCAAGGCCATCCAGTGATTGAAAGGACAATTGAATCCAATTTCTGTGGACAATACCAAGCCACAGAAAATATTGCTGGCTTCAAAGCAGCACATATGAAAAAAGAAAGTCAAACTCTTTTCCTTGTACTACTCTTGTGTAAATGGCATAGGGAAAGAAACTGAATTTTCACTACCCACCTGTTAAAGGTTCAAAGAAAGGAAGGTGGTGTTGGGAGGAGTCCCTCAGAGAATTTTTCTCACCCTACCAACACAAAGGTTTGGGCTTGGAGTGCCAGGACTGA
>JAOXXN010000001.1:84718475-84759198 GCA_026770055.1 Myrmophylax atrothorax
TGGGGGTGGTAGAGGTTTTTTCCCTGTGTGCTGGCTTTACTTTTCGGTTTTGGGCAGCTGCAGAAAAGGAACCACTGCTTGGTTAGCTAGTGAGACCTCTTTTCTAGCTCTGCTCCTTGCCTTCCCTCCTCCATCTCTGGGCACCCTGAACTTCAGAGAGAGAGAGAGAGAGAGAAGAGAGTCACAGCTGCTTCAGGACACACTGCAGATATTTTTTCTTCCTGGGGACCAACTTGGACTGCAAGGAGATTCCTGGGAATTATCACCATTCCACCACTCCCAGCTTTTCCTTCTTTTTGAACAAAGGACAAGGAGGGAGAGAGAGAGTCTGCTTTTCCTCCACAAAAAAAGGCTCTATCCTGTACCACGTGAGTGTTCACCCCTTGTCTCTGCCTCGCTGGGAAAAGACTGAGAATTCACCTCACAGCCAGCCGAGGTGGGACACTGACACTGTACATAAATATAACTGCTCCAGCAGGAACCTACCAGGGGTTTTTTTTGAGTTGTTCTCTTTTTTCTTTTTTATTTATTTAATTTTTTTGGTGCTGGGGGAATAGTTTGCTCTGGTCTGTTTACGGTTATATCTATGTCTACACATATATATATATATACACATTAGTATTTAAGAACAGTTATCCTTCTTATATCCATTTTCTAATTAAAGTTCCTTTTCCTTAAATTTAATAAAAAGTGACGTAGTTATTGAAGAGGAATCCTCTCCTCTGGTTTTGGTAAACATTTTAGTTTCCCTCAAACTAAGACACCACCAAGGATCATTACTAAAACTAACGCATATCTGATGAGGATTCCTATGGAAATTGAAGTGAAGATGAAAGTTCACCAAAAGAACAACTGAAAAATACAAGATTCCTGAGCAATACAGAGGAATTCCTAGAGGCAGAAGCACAGGAAATGAAACAAGACATGACAGGAATAACACCATAGGCATAGAAAGTCACTCCAGAAATGATATGGTGATATAGCTGTTGTGGTACAGAGCGTTGGTATTCCTGGACATCGTATTTAGGAAGGGAGAAAGACAAACTACTGTTTTGAGGACAAATAATTCACTGGAAAAAGTGAATGCATTCCATTTGTGATCTGAATTTCTGTAAGGCAGCCGGTATACTCCCACTAAAAAAAATAAATTAGCTGCTCGAGAATTAGTGCTTCAGGATGACTCTGCTTAAGGAAGAACGTTGGACCAGATGATTCACTGTGGTCCCTTCCAACCTTACCCATTCTATGATTCTGTGAAATAAAATGAAATGTAAACATTTTGAAAAATCACAGAAATGTTGGGACTTTGTGATTACTAGTTTTGTTGGAAGAGAAAATGTTGCAAATAGAGGAAGAGTCTTGGGTCCATGCTTATTTTCACAAATGCACATGGCACGAAAAAAGAATTAAAAAAGTGCTAATGAAAATTACCGATACACCAACATTAAGACACTTTGCCAAAACAAGAAAAATCAAAAAAATTGAAATGAGAAGATAAAATGGTTGTAGTAATTCAAATGGGAAAATGCAATACTACAATGTTCAAAAATGTGCATAATTCATTTTAAACAGTTTGCTTGTGATGAAATTTTCCACTATTTGCCATCTATGAAAAGTCTTTAACTGTAAGTATGTAGTTTAATAGAAAATCACAATGCAAACACAAGTACATAGTAATTCGTTGTTGTGTATTTTCTATGATTGTGCTCTGCTTATCTTAAAATGAGTTGATAATGTCTCCAGCAGCAACAAGATACTGTTGTTCTGCTTATATAACTGCTTTTTAAGGTACAGCTGAGATAAGATACTCAGCTAGATGGATCAAAACTTTTGTTCTGATCAACTGTTCTTCTGACAGTCTCATCTGGAAGACTCTACAGTGTCCTCTGAGTTTATAAAAAACACAGTACCAATGGAATATGCATGGAAAAGTACTCTGGCATGGTTTGAGGAATAAAAAGGAAACTTTAAGAGAGCAAGATTCTTTAGTCAGCACAGCAAAGGAAGAAAAATGACATATTTCCTCTCAGTAAATGCAACTTGCCAGAGTAGACAAAATATGTTGAAGTGGGACAAATGTACCATAAGAAGAACAATCCCCAACAATAGGCCCTTGGGCAAAGACAGCCAACAACCTCCTAGATTGTTTTAGGGATAGCATTGCCAGCAGGTTGAGGGGGAAAATCCTTCTCCTCTAGTCAGTACTCATATTGGATAATGGGTGTGCTGTGTCCAGTGCATTTTCTTACACATTTGTTGAACACCAAAATAGTGGCAGTGAAAACCAAGTTTCAAAAGTTAGATTTCAGAGGGAAGCAGTTTAAGAAAGGGCTTACATCATGTGTACCTGTGTCATCAGGGAACTGGGTTTAGTGATCCAGGAAGCCTCTCCCACTCCTCTCAAATTTTTCTCTCATATTTTTAGTGAGGTTACTGAGCAGTGAATGAGTCATAGACTTGCCATGAACATCTGTATTTCTAAGTATTCCAAATTGTTTTTTTGCAACTAAGCAGGAGCAAGCCAGGAATGACAGTAAAAGCTTACTCAAGTACATTTCCAGCACAATTTAAGAGGCTTTGATTTCATCAGGACTGGTCATAGTTTTATGTTGATGATGTTAAGTATTCCACAAGAAGCAGCTATCTGAACTTGTGTCTTCTGTGAAGCAATACAAGGACAAAAACCGCTACTGAGACTGCTCAAGAGTCCAATAAAGATGTTAAAATGTTTGAAGAGGAAAGCATCTTTTACAAGGAAGAACCTCAAGAGAAGTGAGCAGGCGTCACAGTGGATGAGAATAATCTGACTCATTAGTTAAGTTGCATTGACTAGACCCATAATAGTAACATCATCATACTTTACAGGATCATCATCAAAACTTTACAGGTTTGCCTTTATCAGGTGCAACCATTTATAGCCAATAGCACGTAATTATTTAATTAAAATTTGGATCTTCGGAAGTTGCTTTCCCCCCAATACTCAGAATATGACGGTGGAGGATAACATTTCCACTGAGCCACTCTTGGCATTGATACTGAATATGACTACCCTTGCCCATGAAAAGATGTCTTTTCATGTACTCAGAACTACTACTCTCAAGTCCCTCTTAATATTGATGCATCATACTCAGACTCATTTGCCCACGTTCCCTGCACTGTCACACTGCTTATGACTATGTGGCCAGTCTCAGCAACCTCAAGTACTCTTCTAGAACAGAGTAAGACAAGCTTGTGAGATCTTAGAATTTGGGAGAATTAAAATTAGATAAGATGAAACGGGAGAAAAATAAATGTAGGGAATAAGAAGTTATGGGTAGAGAACAAATCAGAAGACATCTAAATACATCAGCAAAAATACAAAAAATAATTGAACACTAGAATAAGACTGGAAAATACAGGAAATACTTAGTGACACTTTTCACTGTCATTTTCAGGTGCTTAAGTGCTTTGCTGCGCTGAGGTGTAATTGACTGATGGGAATGGATGAAAAAGATTTGAAATAACTAAAAAGAATATATTTTCCTTTAGAGTTTGAAATAATGTGAAGAACTATTAATTCAGTCATCTAGAAACTTAGAAAGTAAAATTTATCCAGGTAGGTATCAGTGCTATCATTCAAGAACTAATCTCTAGTTTTAATTGTTTCTTAAAAGACTGTCTCTAGTACAATTTCACATCAGCAAACAAACAAAAAAGAAATTTGGGTACAATGAAAACATGAAATAACACATTATACTGAGCACATTAAAGATAGTTATTTCACTATTTTTAGATATCAACCTATAAAATATCTAAGACTGCCAATTTAAAGCCTAAGTATTGACCACCCAGATCAGTAACCAGAGATAGGAAAGCCAGAATGTTAAATTTAAAATGTCTGGAACTCCTCAAATGTATTCACTGCCAAGAACATCTCTTGCAATCATCCAGTAAAATCAAGTCATCCAAATTGTTAAATTATCCATAAGGGAATTAACAAAGAAGTCTAAATAAATGGATTTGTTTTACATATAACAAATGATAATTAGAATGAATCCATAATCCCTTTCACAGACAACTTTTTCAAATATTAAAAATTAATTAAGTTCTTTCTTGTCTTCTCTTTCACACTGAAACTTTCTCTCATAATGATGAAAAATCTAACTGCAAAGTTAACTGGAACTTTTTTGTACTGATTTCAATTGAAAAAAAATACTGTTTTTCATAAATCTCGTTCTATCTCTTGCTTTGCTACCAAATAATTAATTTCCTTATTCCAGTGTCCTCTCTTTTTTATTACACTATCTACACTGTCTTGACTATTGGCTATGCTGCATTTATGTATTCTTTCATAGATAATTTCATCATCAAAATCATTAATGTGACAATATAATAAAACAGATTAATCTAATCCCCCATGAACAAAATCTTCCAATTATGAACAGAAGATCCATGTTCCTTATATTCAAGGGGTTTGAGTGTTAAAAAAGTCAAACTACAAAACTCTAGTCTATTCTTATAATGCCCCTATTCTATAATCTAAGTGGCATCTGTGTATGATATCTGTAGATTAGATTAGACACTAAGAGTAATATTTGCCCCACTTTACCTGCATATTTACTTTCTTGTGTAATATGGTCATTTAGTCTCTTTCTGAGGTTGTGTAGGTAAAGAAGTTGCACTTACATACAGACTTAAATGCCTCTCCATTAGTATTTCATCTAACCTTTAAGTCCTTTAAGTGAGACAATCTCACTCTAAATGGTTAGAAACTTTTTGAAGAATGTATGTTTTACTTACAAACGCTTACCTAAAGGTCTCATTTTCAAGGGATTAAAGTGCCTAGAGATACAAGAAAGTACTCAACAGGTTTCAAGTTGAAGGGTATCTGTTGCCTGGCTGTTCGCTAATACAGTATCTCACTAGATCTTCACTAGATTCCTTTCTGCAGTGTAGTCTCACTTTTCTAGAAGTCTTTACAATCTAGTCTATTTCCTATAGAAAAGTTTTCAGATATATCTCCTGAAATTTGATATACACAGACCTTTCATGTAGTAACTCACAGTCTGCTTGCAGCTTGCTAAATAGAATGGCATTCCTAAAACTGTCTCTTCTTTTTTTCAGAAAATATTTAGTACTCATCCTCTGAGAGAGATGCCATCATGTGGTCTCAGGATGACTACTGAGGATCAGCACAGGCATCCTATATTTCCATCCATTCTAAGTAAAAAAAATATTATTTGGGTAGATCAGTGTCAACAGGTTTCATCATCAAAGACATAAGATAATGTTGCAACTGTTGTTCTGCAGTAAAAACTTAATTTGCAAACAAATCTGTCCATATCAGATTGTGTTCACTTGGTACCTTCTATAATGCTCATGAATCAAAAACGTTGAGTGAACAGGAGCACACAGTCAGCCTGATAAACAGACATGAATGTGAGCAGCCAGGATACCATTTCTGAGTATCAACAAATGCTGCTACAATCACTGTAGCCAAGAACAGCTTTAGTTTTCATATGCATCAAGAGGCTATAACAACACACCGGACCATGGCTGAATTGCTATTAAAACAAAGAAAGAAAGAAAGAAACAAACAAACAAACAGACAAACAAACAAACAAACAAAAACCTATGGCAAATAATACATTTTGAGTGGCTCAGGACTTTTCACTCAGACTAGAAAACATCTTTACTAGTAAAGTCTGCCAGACCTGTGCATTAGCCGGACTCCAATTTGATATGCATCTCATGTTTCCCTGTCATATTCTCCAAGCAGTAAATACTAGGTAAATGCTGAGGTTGGGATTTTATTCAGATGAGCTTAAGCAGTACACTTCTCATCCTGGCTGTGAGGTTTTTCTGCTAATTGCAGACCTTGGAGGGATATAAGTGTCTTTCCTGTCATCGGGTTATGCTTCTATAGTTTGACTTTGATTGTCTACTTTTCATTCAATCTTCTATCAGGATGAACTCCAGATAAAACCTGTATGGACATTCAGCCCTGTGATGCAGTGTCTTTGAGACTCTTTTCTCATGAAGTTTCATTAATTTGCAGATATTCTCTTCCTCCCTCCCATCTCTGGCTCTCCTATAGAGTATGCCCTCATAGGGTATAAGACCCTACCAAGGCATTAATTTCTTCCTTAGCTACAACTGAGAGAAATCCCCAAAAGAGGAAGTTTCCCTTAAGCAAATGTGGGTTCTGTATTTGTTATGGCTTGGCTTCTGCAGTGAGGAAGAGAAACGGAAGCACACAGGAATGTATGAATTTATTTCACTGACAGACATAATAATATGGATTTTCTCACCCTTCTCCCATAGCATGATAAACTAGGAATTATCTATCTTTACAGTAAAAGGAATCAAACTTACTGAAAAGGATGCACAGGCACTTTCATTCTTGTGTCTTAAAGTTCTGCAAGAGCTTGTGGAAAGAACTGATTTGATTCCATCTGAAACTAATTGCACTCCCTCCATTCAGGAAAGCTCAGTGAAGGTCAAAAGACTATTAAAGGGAGGATTTTCTGTGACTTAAATTCTGATGGTTTAATAAGGAGTTTCTGTACAGTGAGCATAAACTCACATTCTGTCAGGTCTCAAAGAAGTCGTGTCTTTCCCAGCAAGAAACTTCATCAGAGCTGGATTTCAGTGTATGAAATGAATGTCAGAGTTTGAGTCTGACCCAAATCCTCTTTACAACCTTTTAAGCAAAATTATATTTATTTTAAAAATAAGCTTTTCATGATCATTGTATTTACTGTCACTGGAAATTTTAGTTGCAACCAAGGTAAAATCATCACATATTTAAAACCTCTTCTTATATATAGTGGTGCCATCTTGTCCATTTTTATAGTACCTCATGGGTTACTTATACATTCCTTCTATATTGAAAAACCATGAGATAGCTATTAACAGAAACAATAATATGTCACTAAAGATCACTAAATCAGAGTGTGACATATTTCAGGCTCCTCCTGCTCAATTTTGGCATTCCATAGATCTTTTGTTTAGGAAAATAAGGAGAGAGCAGAGAAAAGGGAACCTAATCCTTTGAAACATGAGAAACCACTGCTCTAGAGTGGCAACTCTATTTTGTTCTGGTTTTATACTTGAAATAATTTAAGACTTTATTCCAGGACATCATACTAAAATAATTAGTATGAGAATGGGCATCAGTATGAGACTTACCATTCGGTACTTCATTAAAAAATCATGCAAAACTATAAACACAGGAGAAATGACCACAAGCTGGAATAGAAAGAGCCATATGCCACTGGAAAACTGGTTGGATACACAGTCTCCTTTATTGCTTTTTCCTCTTGACATCTAGTACTGCCAGTGTAAATAACAATAACAACGATTTACATTTGCATAATCACTCTTGTTCCAAAACACATGGCAAATCATAAGCCAAATTATGCTTTTGGTTATATTAATCCTTAAGCCAAATGCTTTCTCCTGTGAAAATCCAGAACAAAATGTTGGCTTCTTTAATGTGGGAAAACCTCTAAGCCTGGAAGATCAACACTGATTTAGAGCACATATTTTCTACTCTAATATTTGTTACACCCTGGTCCTGAAGGCTCACCTTTACCAGGTGTTATACTTTAATTTCAGGCTTCAAGACATTTTGCTCACACAAACCTTTGCAAAGCCCTTGGTTCTTTGGTACCTTGAGTTAATGTCTAGGTAAAAAACTACACATGTTTCTCTGAGATTTCTTTTAATATGTTGAGAATATAGGCATTTTGGCAAAAAGGGTTTTAGAGAGATAACATGGAACTCCACAAAAGGATTACAACAGACTATGAGGACTAGCAAGCATTGCTATAGTGAGGAATCTTTGTTACACTTCATAAAGACAAACTCCATACAACTTGTGAGGTACCCCCAGCTTACAGAAAATAAGTGTGTAAGTGACCCACAAGTGGAAGAAGAGAATAAAGGAAGAGAGAACAAGAGAAGAAAAAATAAAGAGAGGAAAAGAGGGGAGAAAGAATACAGTTACCACTTAGAAGGCCACACATTGATGGCTTCAAAGAGAGCAAGCCATGTCCAGCAACAGAGACCTTGTGCTGCCTCCTTATCTGCTCTGGTCACTGTGACCATTCCTTCCAGACAGGACTTTTGGTTCACTGGTCACTGACTGTCCCCTCAGCCAAAGTGAGAGGCACTGCAACCAATTAGAGGGTCCAGGGGGTGTTGTGTGAGTGGGTTACCAGGCAGATCTTCCTTGACTGCCAGCCCAGCCAGGTGGCTCCTGTGGCCATGTGGCTGCAGCCCCTGCGCTCTCAGCAGGGCTTGTCATGGGTCTGAAGGTCCAGCCCAGCCCTTCCCACATACACACAGGCACTCACAAAAACCCACCCCAGAAGGTGGTTCTGACCCAATAATAACTGATCTGATGTGTAACAGTATCTCTGCAACTGGAAGACTTGGATCCCCTTTGTCTTAGAACACTCTAACCACCACTGTACAATCACAGAGTACAGCTTAATGTACCATACCACCAGAAAAATATTCCCAAACCTTTTTTTTTCCTGGATGTTTCAGACCTTTCTAAAATTAAGATAAAAGCCAGAGCATAGAAGTTGCAACCTGCAATTCACTTGAACACGTGATCCTTCATGTTATTACACCGATTTAATGCTGCATGACTTGAAATCAGCAGATATGTGAAAACCATGTTTCAGAAAAGAAAAAGGAGAAACCATCAGAAACCCCAATGATGAGACACTAAAAACCCCCATAGAGTTAACTTTCAAATTATTAGTTTTTAATAAGCCTAACAATGTCATACAGTGCTATGACTTTTCTGTGCATTTCAGTTTCCCTCTAACTGGCTTGTAAGAACATGGTTTTATCGACTTGCTTTTTGTCATTTAATAGTGGTCATGTAGTTGTTATTGATCTGCACCTGAAGCAAAGCAATATCTTCACTTTCTCTCAGAAAGTAGATACCTGTGGCCTGGAACTATCTTTCCTAAATAGAACATTAAATGATGTGCCTAAGTTGGAACTATTATTATTCACATATCCTACATAAAGAATTCTTTTTGATGACAAAAATAGTAATTATATATTAGAATCTTGCATGGAACAGAGAGAACCCATGAACAAGTGCTGTCTACCCTGAACATAACTAGTTTGTACTCTAGGCTTCAAAGCCAGGAAAGTGTCTAAGGTTGCTTTATTTACCAGTATAGATGTAACCATATAGAAGTAATGTACAGTGATAACAAGGTTTTAGAGAGACTTTTTGTGAACCTCCAGTTTCTCTGCTGTGTTATTGGAGAAGATATTCATGTTATTGTGGAAAACTACTCCTTACTTGGGCTCAGCTGAGGAAAGTCTCAATGCAAACTCTCTTCACACTGAACAGGGATGAAAAAAGAGCATCTGCTACATCAGCAAATAAAACATAATATGGAATAAACCAGTATGATGCCAAAGGCCTCTTGTATTTGTTTCTTTTTCTGGATTTCTGTGATCTACAGCTAAGGCTCACCACCTGCTCACATAGAGCTGTCTTTATATGTACTTGAACTAGCATTCAAAACAATCTCAGAAAGTTTGTAAATGCAAACTAAGTTTTCCAGATTATGCCACAGGAATGATCTGAAAGTCAGGCAGTAAAGCTGAACTAGGGTTAGAGTTCAAATAAATCATATAACAGTAAAAATTGCCCATTACTCCACTTTTAAATTAAAGGTAGTACCCACAAACTTTTTTTTTTAAAAAAAGCAGAAAAAAATCAAATCTTTGATAACTTTGCTTACCAGCAGTGTTTTAAAGCTGGACTTATAAAACATTTGAGAGAGATACGTTTTGATGTACACCAGTATTTGTTCAACAATTAGAATGTCTCTCTGGGTTTTATATTGGTTTCACAGAAAGAGATACTATCTTCACCTGAGTTATGAAACTCTTAAGGAGTCCCAGTGCCAGCTTCAGAATGGCCACAAGTGGTCAGCATGGGCAGACCTATCGGATACAGTGTGCATTAATTCTTGCAAAGATCCATGAAACCACAGTGCAGGAATACATTAACAGAAGGCAAGCATCTCGTCCTATTTCACTGCCTACACTGGCACTTCAAGGAGCAAGGAACTACCAATTATTTTAATTGTCTCCTCTTGGCTAACAGTGGTGCTTGACTTCTTGGGTTTTTGAAGATCTTATTCGGGAAGACAGATAAATTGCAAATGAAGATAGAAATCTAGAACAGATTCTGATGTGTTTACTCACAGCAAATAGTTAACTGCTCTGGGAATAGTCCTGCTAATTATCACAGAGAGAGGTTGTTAGCAGCAGCAGCAGGCATTTCAGGTGCCCTCTCCAAATTAGCAAGGCAGGAGGGAGAATCCCCTTGGATGTAAAGTGTAAAAAACTTTAGTTAAATTATTTTAAAATATCTTTAAATTAAGGACATATTTCAAGTTCTTCACCCATCTGAAAAGGACTTTTGAGTAAGTTATTTCTTCCAGGAGGAAGAATGAGGTTTACAAGAGCTGCTCAGGTGTGAGGAAATAAAAGTAATCAGTGAGCTTCAATCTTTGTTGCTGTTGACCGAGTAGCACTTAACTAGTATCTTTAGGTAAATAAAAAATCAAATCTGGGTTCCCGTTTGATTCCTTTGTTTATTTGGTGCATATATGAGAAAAAATTCAGGACTGTCTGATGTATGAATGCTACGGATATTGGGAGGGACTGGATACTTTTTCTGTGCATTTCTCTCTGGAAGTTGAATGAAGCTCTTCCTGTTATCACTGAGAGACTCCACATTTTTCTATACCTAGAGATGGTTTGAAATAATGTTATGAATGATAAAAGTTAAATCTATAGGCTTTGATCTCTATCCTCAATGTAAAAACCAAAATGTCAAAGTCCATATGCAGCAAAATCATCTTCAAACAGTATCAACCTTGGGGAATGCTAGCAAACATCTTCTACATTATTATAATCTGAATATAGAAGATTCAGCTGCACCCGTTAAACCAAGAATATTGGTCTCAGGTGACCATAATTATTATGTTCTTTGTCATCAAGGCAACAGTGAAGAAGTCCAAGCCTGTTTCTCCTTGGAAGGATAAGAAATACAGAATGTTAATAAAAGACAAGAAATTGAGAGGCATGAATGGAGAATGCTGAAGGCTAGAGGAATTCAGGATGGAGAAAAGATAGGGACCAAAATCTGTTATTATGGTTGCTAAAGTATCCACAATAAAATAGGCACATCACATGCACTTATGCATACACACTGATTTTGATGGATGTTCTTGATCAACTGTTAATCTTAGAGATAGGTTTTCATTGAAAAAAGTATTGTTACTTAACTTAGCTGAATGAGGCTTTAAATTTGTGACTTTGGTTCAGTCCCTTGTATACTGGAATCTATTAACAAATTAACAGTCTAGATCTATGTTTTGATTACAAATATCTTTGGAGCATAAAAGGTTTCAGAACTTTTCTTTTAGTCTCTGTTCATTGATAAGTAGATTATTATTAAATATGGTTAAAAATTTATTACTGTACTCTGGAGAATGCTAATATCACAAGAAGTGTTTTTGCACTGACGTGGGGATAGGAAACCAATTCCATTTCCATTCTATTCTTTTTCATTCAATGGAAATTCAGATAAAGAAAAAGTCGATATGGAAACACAGAGAAGGCCACGTATATAGAGACATTAATTGGATTTATTAATATTATTAATATCATGTGCATATCAGTAGAGCTGTAATGATGCCACTGATGTGGTGAATTCATCTTGCTTCAGTCTGGATCACATAATGCTTGAACTACGAGTTTCTAAGTCTGAAGGTGCAGATAGATACAAATTAAATTGAACTCAATAGCCAGGACTAGTAAAGTTTTGCTTCATCTCTGGGTTAGATGCAGAAGGAGAATATTTACTGATAAGGAGGTAAATTTCATTGTACCAAATGTAACAGACCTCTTTCAAAGACAAGTTTTCAGTAAGGACTGAGCCTGTTTTGGATTCATAACCTGGAGAAACAGAATAATCATATCGTACAGAGGCACGCAAAGTGTTAAATGAGCATATAAATCTTCAGCACAGGGGAATCACAAGTTTAGTCCATATATACATACAATGATCCACATATAATTTAGTTTGCAGTTATGCTGATGACTTATGAGCTCTGTACAAAAAACGTAGACTAAAATTCTACTAGAAACACATTAATGCAGTTTAACACACTGGTGTATCTCCTGAATGCATAGAAAAAGTTGATTTCTTTGGCTTCAGACAAGACTTGCAAAAGGGTTTTGCAGAATTCTAAATTTTTTTCATGAAGGATGAAGAAATTGGCAGGGGAAACAGACTGCAACCTCTTCAGTGTTAAGTTAAAAATAACAGTTGAAAATCTTGAGAAATAAATTTTCTTTACTTCCTTTAACATGTGAATCTCATTTTTTTCCTATTAACAAGCTTAATACCCTAAAAATACAGTTATTTCAACTAGACAGACTCGAACTGGATAGAAGGACTGGGTAAGACTAGTTTTTCAGTAACTTGCAGTCATTAAAGTGATATTTCTCTCTCCAGACTGTCCACAATAAGGATATTATATCTGACTTGGTTGAACTAGCTCACTTTAGAGCAATAATTAGGAAAAGATCCTTCTAAGATCTTATAGGCTGACCTCATCCTATAAAAGAGAACTAAAAATGGCCACAAGAGCCCATGTGCAGCTTCTAAGGTCTAGAGCAAATGCAATGAATTTCAGGGCTTGTTTCTGTATTTAGAATTTCCGAGACATCTCCGTGGGGCTGGAAAACAGCCATGGGAGATTTAATTTCTGTGGTGGGGGGTGGGGACTGGTCACGATATATTAGAATAGAATCATAGAATCATTTAGGCTGAAAAAGATCCTTACTATCATCATCAAGTCCAATCACAAAACTAATGCTTAAATACCTTCAGAGATGGTGACTTCACCACTTCCTTGGGCAGTCTGTTCCAATGTTTGACAGTCCTCCTTGTGAGTATTTTTTTCCATTTCCTCTAGTCCTGTTACTTGTTACTTGGGAGATGAGACTGACCCTCACCTGGCTACGACCTCCTTTCAGGTAATTGTAGAGAGTGGTAAGGTCCTGCCTGAACCTCCTTGTCTATAGGGTAAACTCTCCAGCTCCCTCAGCTGCTTCTCATAAGACTTGTGCTCCAGACTCTTCCTTAGCTCCATTGCCCTTCTATGGACACACTTCAGCAGTTCAATGTCTTTCTTGCAGTGAGGCCCAAAACTAAACATGGGATTCAAGGTGCTGCTTCACTTGTCCCCAGCACAGTGGGACAATCCCTGCCCTGGTCTTGCTGGCCACACTATTGCTGAAACAAGCCAGGATGCCATGGGCCTCCTTTGGCCATCTAAGCACACAGCTGGCCCATATTCAGCCAGTTGTCAACACCCCCAGGTCCTTTTCCACGGTCAGCTTTCCTGCCATTCTGCCCCAAACCTGTAACATTAAGCACAGTAGAGCTAACTGCTCAAAAGAATTAATTGCTACATATATATTCAGTACAGGTGCAGGCTCACTTCAAGTGCCATGTGCAGTTTGGGGCTTCAAAATGTAAGAAAAAGATATAAAAATATGAGACTATGTCTGAAGGAGAGCAACAAAGATGGTGAAAGGACTAGTGGGATTCACATTCCCTGATGTTTTTTACTGTGGTCACCTCTTGGCAAGAATTGGCTCAACAGGCTTGGCAGGCTTGAGGAGTAAACCCATGTAAAACTTATGAAGTTCAGCAAGGCAAAGTAGCTAGACTGGTACTGTCAACCCCAGGTATTGATACAGGTTAGGACATGAAGGGATTGAGAGCAGACCTGCCAAGAAGGCCCTGGGGTACAGGTGGATTAAAAATTGGACATGGCTCAGCAATTTGCACTTGCAGCCCAGAAAACCAATTGTATCCCTGGCTGCATCAAAAGCAGCATTGCCAGCAGGGAGGGGATTGTGCCCCTCTACTCTACACTTGTAAGAGCCTACCTAAGTTCTGTGTCCAGCTCTGGGACCCTTAGCAAACAACAGACATGGAACTGTTAAAGCAGGTCCAGGGGAGGACCACAAAAAAGGACAGAGGCTGGAACACCTCTCCTATTAAAAATGCTGTTAGAGTTTGGGTTTTTCAGACTGAAGAGAAGACTCTAGGGAGACCATATTGCAACCTTTCAGAACTTAAATGATCCTAAAAAAAAGATGGAAAGAGACTTTTTACTACAACATGTAGTGACTGGAGAAAGGATAATAATTTTAAACAGAAAGAAGATATATTTAAATTGGATATAAGGAAAAAGTAGCAAAGTGTTGAGACACTGGAACAGGTTGCCCAGATGAGCTGTGGATGCCCCATCACTTCAAGTATTCAAGACCATGTTGGATGGGGCCCTGAAAAACCTGGTCTAGTGGAAAGTGTCCCTGCCCGTGGCAGATGGTTTTTACTAGATGATCTTTGAAGGTTCCTTTCAACCCAGGTCATTCTATAACTCTGTGTCTCTAGACTACAAACCCATAATCCTGTTATTTTCCCTTTGAGTATCAACAAGTTTCTTGACTGGAAAGGAGCACATTGCAATGTGAAAACCAGAAGGCAATGATTAGCATTTACTCAGAGACTCTGTAAAACATTAATGTTTGGGCACAGCAGAAGGAATTTTATATATGTGTGTGTGTTTGTGTATATATATATACATCCAATGCAACTATGAAATGGATAAACAAACTGATTAACTCAGATCCCTGTTCTGTCACCACATACTCAAGAGTCATGTTTAGAGAGCCTACTAATGCAAAGTTTTCTAAATTTAGACACCAGAGTCATTTCAGGGTGTCCTTGTGCTGCTGTGACATACATGAGGGTCCTTTAAGAAGGAAGGCTATAGAAACAATTGAATAGAAGGCCCTGATTTATCATGTAGAAAATGGAGTATTA
The DNA here is from genome assembly GCA_026770055.1 of Myrmophylax atrothorax. NCBI lineage: Eukaryota > Metazoa > Chordata > Aves > Passeriformes > Thamnophilidae > Myrmophylax > Myrmophylax atrothorax. The sequence goes on from JAOXXN010000001.1 coordinate 84,733,417, forward strand.
TTCAGCAGATTCATTAATATGGCCTTACTAAGTGTGCTTTGGTATACATATCAACCTTAATAAATATCTTACTTTATACACGTAAACATGTAGGAGTGTTTGCAGAATAAAATAGAAGCACTTTGTGCATTTCTGAAATAGAGTAAAAGCTTTGCTTTCTCTTTGGAGAAAAAAAGCCAATAAAATCAAAAACAAAACCGCAAAGTAGACATTTTTACCATTATTCTGTCTTTATTTGTTTTACAAGATGATAGCCAAAGAAATTAACTCAATTTTGGAACCCTGAAAGAACAGTATATGATTGGAGTTTATATAAGCAATTCTTTAAATGAGCAATTTCCTAACCTTCAAACAAGAACATGATGACATCACATCTGAACCTTCTATTTGAAAAATGAGAGTTCAGTACAAGGTTCTTTGCCTTTGATTTATCTGGGACAAAAGCATCTGGAACTGAGTGATATTTTAGAATAAAAAAATGAATAAAAACCTGTTTTTGACATCTTTTTCAGTACCACAACCTGTAGACCTTTAGAAATCACTGCTGTACAGCTATTCATGGTTGTTAAAATGATTTTTGAGAAAGTTAAAGGGAAGTGTTAAATCATGGGCTGGTTGGCACATCACTAAAAAAGAAATTTTCACTGTGGATTGTTTTCCACAGAAAAAGGGAATAGTGGCTTCTTACTTTTAACATGCGTGAACCTGGGGCAGAAAGGGGTGGATATGTTTTAACTCTGCATATGTATCTATACACATGGGTGATTTATGCGTAGATTACTGTAGAGACAGCACTTGTCTCTTATTGTCAGCTGCTGGGGTGTGGCATGGATACATTACACTTTGCAGTAGCACAGAAGTTTCGTTCATGTGAGCACTGCAGCACAAAAATGAAATGTTGTACTCTTCTCTGTGTTGTCCTCATGCCTGCACTAGTGACGGCTTTTAGCCTGTCTCACCAAGAAAATCTTGTCAACAAGGGAATGAGGGGATATCACACTGTCTCTACCATCCTTCCTCCATTCAGAATTCTCACACAGCCTCTCCCAGCCACTGAATCACAGGGAGAGAGGAAAATGGGGAGTGAGACAGGCATGCACCTGCCAATGTCATGGATTTCAGTTACAAGGGCTGTGAGACTGGGAATTTCTTATATGACCCATTTGACCAGCCCTGTTCATAAGTAATGCAATGGTTAAACTTTTGACTAAGATATTTTCATCTTTTTAAAACATTATTACTGTGGCAGACAGAACTTTCAAAATTAATCAAGATCTTAAAATTCATCTTCTCTGCCTTAGACATGAGATGGTTTCAACTAGATGCCTTAGACCAGATACTAGGGCATCATTTTCTATTTTATTATAATTGTTCTTAGCAGGTTTTTTCAGGTTGTTATGATGAATGTTTTTTCCTCTTCTCCAGTTGCTATTAGAGAGTTGTTAATCTGACATTGACATCTCCTGTGTAGTCATCTACATGCCATGTTAATACTAACTTATCTTTTCTTTGAGGTACCTGTAAGTGATATCCTCGTGATCAGTACTTGCATGAACAAGGTCTAACAGAGTCAAACACAGAATTAGACACTAAAGACAACATTCTCCATAGGTATAAAACAACATCATTTCAATGACATAGATGGGACCATATCACAACTCCAAACTGCAGTAACATTTCTTTGGTTAATACAGTAAATAATAAAAAAATTGTGGGAAACATTAATAAAAAATATTTTTCTATAACAGTTATCAGGGATATACCAATTAGATTGTGAATGCTGCTAAGATTGCATAGAACTTTCAGTTTGCTTTCTAAGTTGTAAAGGAGAGAAGCACACTTTCCTTCAAGTGACTAGTACTGCACCAACAAACCCAGGCAAGTGCCTGCATCATAACTCTTCTTACTACTGTGGAAGAGTTGTAGAGGATAACCAATTTCTGTGGCATGACCTATTTCTGTTAACAAAGCTTTATATACTGACTTACTTTACCTTTCTGGTACAATGATTATGTACAGGGTTTTCATGTGAAACTATCCCAGGAATAGAGACTTTCAGGCAGACTGCAATGCAGATGCCAGAACATTCTAATTTGATCAGAAAAAATGCCAGAAGCCTAAGTTTCTAGTCTAAATCAAGAACAAGACTTGAACCACAGTCTCCCATAGCTGAAAAGGGTGCCTGGAACATTAGTTACCTTAAGACGAAACAGAAACTCTTTGTCTCTGATATGACCACTGAAAGATGATCAATATTTCATGTTGAAAATGAGGCAGAAGAATACTTCCCAAAGAAGGTCTGATTCTAATCAATCACCTGTGCAATTTTTCAAGAAAATTACCCAGCACTGCATCCTTGTGTATCCAATGAGATCATTAGGCTGGTAATTAACCATTTTTCTTGGTTATGTTGGCTGGTATTTTCTGCTCCCTCTGGGAGCAAAGATAGGAATACCCAGCAAAGGCAGTTTCACAGGGGTAGAAAAAGGAATTCTGAAATCTTAAAAAGTCAGACTAGTCAAACTGTCCCTGGGAAGTGTGTTTTCTCATACAAGTATGTCATTGGATTAGTCAACACTTTGCTTATCTGTTTGCTTTACTTGTGAATCTTTCAAAGTGCAATTAATGCACTGACACAGCTTTACATTCTAGTTCTGTAATAGCTGCTTACTGACCAACACACAAACAGTGGTCACAAAATTACCTTGTCTTTATTCTTACAAGGTTACATATCCCCTGATGCCATGCAACACCCTTTTCTATCAGCAGCCTTAAATTATCTAATAGGTATTATTGATTTGGAAACTAGTGCACAGGTACAAAAATACATGAAGTCATAACAGAAAAAGGTACAAAAATTTAAACCTATGTTTCAGTTAGAAATCTCTTTTAGCTGAATATCTGCAACAGTTGCCCCAAGATTATTATTTTACAGTCATGTTTTCCTATATTACAGAACTGTTTTTTGCTTTCTCTTTGCTTTGGAAGCAGCATGTCAGAATATTGGCAAATTGACAGGAATGGTGATATCACACTTAATTACATTTGTAGATCTCAGATGTTCAGACCAAAGGAAATGCACAAATAAAATCACTTGCTCTACAGTGGAAACCTTATTTTATAAGAGAAATTGTACAGACTAAACACAAAGGGATGTCAAAAGCACAAACTAATGCAAATACACAAATTTCTGAGAAATAATGGTTTGCAGTTCTGATAAACACAAGTGTTTTCATAATAGCTGCCAATAAAAAAATCTGAGACAGAAATGTAATTTAAAATTGATGATCTCCTTTGAACATTACAGCTCAAAGCATGAAAGCTGTGTATCTCTGTGCCTGTTCTCTTTTGATATGACATCCAGCTGGGCTAAGCTTTCTCTGAGTGAGCTGTCCTTATAATCCACTCAAATCAGTACAGTCATAAAACAAATGAGGATTATCAACATCTACTGCAAAATTATGCAGCTTCAGTGGCTTCTAGATTATCTTTTTATTTGCAATACAAATTCCATTGGTTAAGCAGTAACTGCAGGAATCCCAGTTTTTGAAACTTAAGTATTTCCAGTGTTGTTGTGATGACCTAGCACTAAGCAGCTTCTATCTGGCTTCTAACCTTTGTGGGGGAAAAGAGGTACATTACATGTGGGGATGTAAAGAAAAGAAGGATATGTTATTGAAGGGTCCATGGCATGAACAAAAGTCTCACACGACCCGGTAAAAGCACAAAGGCCATTTCCAGCAGCTTTTGCTTGCACTAGTAAAGCTAAGTAGGATTTATAATCTGCCTCATGAATGAAAACCCTGTTCAGATTGCACTAGCTGGAGTTATGGAAGCACAGGTGGCAATGTCAGATGCAAGCTCTTCAGCTTTCTTGGCATTACAATGGTCTTTCCCTCCGTAATGGAGGGATGAGGAGTATCAGTATTTTGCATACCAGCAAGCAACCCCTGGACTCTGCATTTTATCCTGTAAGAAGGATGTCTTCCTTCGTTCGATCTGCAGATGCAGTGCAGACCTCTGAGCTAGGTTATCTCTCACACCTGATGGCACTGGGACATCAATTCTGGTCTGATGAACACTTCTCAGTTTAAGAGGGACTAAATTGTAATTCTTGAAGGTTACTGTAATAGGGACAGAATTTGTACTTTGTTAACTAAAAAATATACTTTTTGAGACACTGAGGCTTTAAAATAGCAGTGTTTGTTTCCAGACATTACTGCAAAGAGGTAACTGTCCTCTGCTGCCCCGGCAACAACCAGGCAACAACTTTGTGTACTGGAGGACAATAGGCATCTTTTTCTTCAGTGGTACTTTGGTAAGAGAGGCTCCACATAAACTGTTATCCTTGTTTATTTAATAGAACTTTATGCTACTTTAAACTCATTCTCTCTCTCTCTCTCTGTATTTTGTACACACATATCTATATACCTGAAAACATATACGGGGGGTGAGGAGGTGGGGGAGAATATTGGAAGATTAAAATCAAATAGAAATTTTAAGACCTCATGCCCAATTGGCTGTTGATTTACTTTTGCAGGTGATGAGTATCTGTAACAAAGATCATGTTAACTCACAAAACAGCTGTGTGGCAGAACACTTGCTTTTACTAGAAAATTAAACTCACTGAAAAACTATGAAAATTAAATAATTAGTTTTAAAATATGACCAAATATAAGTATGCTTTTAATTTCCTTAACTATATGTCTTTGTGTGTTGGCTTAATCTGTCAGATTTAGCAGATTTGACAGACCTGTTGAAAATTTGCTTTTTCTAGATTTCTGCTGATTGATAGGTTATGTACTAAAATAAGCATGATATACCTGTCACCTCAATTTCAGTCTCAGCAGTTCAATATATGATATCTGTCAGGCATCTAGCCTTTTGCCTGTTTAGGTCTGTAATACATTTTCATTAAATGAGTTAGGAATATAGCTGTGCTTAGGAAAGCAATACCAGCATTCTACAACTTTTCTGGTATTGTTCTTTCCCTTGTTTCTGTTACAGGAGGGCAACTGAGCATACTTACAGATATTTACATTGCATTACAGTATTAAATTTCCATTTTCCTCAGGCCGTTTCTATTTTTGGAAATGCCCATTGGCCCGCTACTTTCTTTAACCAGTATATTCTGTCTGTGATAACTGGGAATCAATTGTTGGCAAGACATACAGTATAACCCATGTCTGTATTACTCAAAAGGAATGAGAAAGTAATGAGGTGTGTCATCATAAAAGTGAATTGTATTTCACTGTCACACAGCTTTCTGTGTCAAACCCTGATCTTCTCTTGCCCATTCGTTTGCCAGCCTGCTCTTTGCATTCAATTTAGTGATAACAGAACAAAGGAACAATGGCAAGCACTGGATTTCACTCATTTTTAGGAGATTTTCTGAACAGTAAGAGAGGACATTAATCCTATAAAAATGAAACAGTACACTTCTGATTTTATACCATCTGACTGACATGAAATAACCCATTCTTTCTATTGCTATAAGAAGATAAGAAATTAATGTCTCATAAATAGGTGCCCCATGATAAAGAGACCTTTCTTTCATGCAGAATAAGAAACAGGATCAATTCTTAAAGGTTTTTTATTGTCTTCTGCTTCAACTCATTAGGAACATATCTACAACTTTTGATAGTGATAGCTGGATCTATCATCATGGTTCACAGGTCTCCTATTTAACATATATGGGGCAGCCACACCTAACTCTGTATTCAACCTGGAGGCATAGCAAGCCTTCATTTATGGTCTGACTTATAAATAAGGACATTAATTTTCCAATGTGATATGATCGTGCTTTCCACAGTTGTTAAACAGAAATTCAGTCTGAGATTAAGATTGCAGTCTGGGGGAAAAACAAATTAGTTGTTCAGACAGGAAGCTGATGCCCATGTGAGGCCACTAGCACAGTCAGCAGCTTTGGCCAGGTAGCCCATCTGTGCAAACGTGGAAATGCCAGGTCTGCATCTGTGATTGCACAGGCTGGGCTTTATACACCTTTGTCTACTTCATTTTGAAGCAGTGTTTAGGTCAGCATATCCTGTGACAGTGTAGTGAGTGCAATATCCAGGATGGAAAGATCTGTGCTAAAAGCATAAACTGGCCTGGCTTGGCGGGAACTAGAACCTCCCAAAACAACAACTCTGCAACCACACCAAGCTGAAGGCAATATGCCCACCACGGAGGGCTGGGAGGTAGCATTAGTCATGGGGAAAAGCAGCTCTGAAGTTAGGTACAAACTGTGTTAGACTGTACCAAAAAAGGGTGCACGGGACTGTGCCGTAAGGAGAAGCAGAATGTGCATGAAGGAAAAAAATAGTCTTCAGAAAGGGCTTGAGGAAACATCCATCTTAATTCCTGAATACTATTTCTTGGACAAAAGACTCCATACACTCCATACAGTAAAGGACTCCATTCCAGTCAGGGTTGTACTTGCTGTAACAGGTTAAATTAAGAGCAGCATAATTGAGCTAAACCTCTCCCTGAGCCCTTAGAAGTGCAAGAAAGATCATTTTCATATTCCATGCATCTTAAAGATCTACACCACAGTGGTTAAGTGATGAACCAGCTGTTGAGGGTGATCCAACCTGTTAAGGGTGATTCCAGAAATTCAAGGGGGTTTTGTTTTGGTTTTGGTTTGGTTTTGGTTTTGTTTTGTTGTGGGGTTTTTTTGTTGTTGTTATTTGCAAAATTGTAAGTGGCTGTTATTCCACGTAATTACAATCTAATCTCTGAAATTATGTTTATTATCTGGTCAATGTTGAGAAATGAGCAGCCTCTGGATGTAAGAGAAGTTCCTGTAGAGTGCCCATTGAGTTAAGTACCATGAAGAATTGTGCACTGCAAACTCTCCTTAGCCTCCACGTATTGTATGGAAAAGTTATTTTTATTCCTTCTAATTTAGCATCTGTTTCTGCAGTACAGCAGTCCTTTCCACCCATGCAGAGTTTCATTTAAGTCTGTAGGTCTGTGTCAGTATTAAGGTCTCTGATAACAGATTGCAGTGCAAAATTGAGACATGATTATATACCATATTAGTTTATGCAATATAGAAGAATAGAGAAGATTTGAAGAATGTCTCTGCTGGAAATGAAAGATCAAAAATGCACCACTGAGTTTAATTTCTTTTTTTTTTTTCAAAAATTGGATAGAGGACATTTGGCACATGAAACAAACTTATAACAAAGCTTCTATAAAACATTTTAGACCTCTGAAGCTAAAAACTATGATTTTTTTAATGCTGTTAAGGAGAAGAAAAATTCAAAGGCTAACAAGTTGTAATTGCTTTTTGAAAAGAAGGCTGCCTAAAGTGAAGGTTATTTTAAACCATTTACACTGTGTACTGCATTTCCTAGCTAAATTATAGAAAATTAAATGTCACAGTTTTCTTTTTGCCTTTAACTAACTTTTTATGAATCTCACAGTTCATCTCTAATATTTTGTTTCATTGTAACAATTGTATTAAATTTACAATAATATTCTTCCCAAACACCCCAGATTCCTGATAATTAGCTTTCTGCAGGGACTAATGATGAGCATGTTATTCTCTTTGATACAAAGCTCTTCAGGGGACCAACCTTCTATATTTTCTTTAATACCCACAATACCGAATAAAGTTTATGTTCTTCGAGGTCAGTCTTGAAGTAGCACAGATGAAGTTTTTATAGCCAGCACCATGGAACAAAGAAGCAATGGGATGAGTGTTTTGCTACCTTATAATAAAAAATAAAATGGGAAGTAGGTCAAGTTCTCCTGATTTAATGCATTCAAATGAATTCTTAGTTCTTGAGCAGAGTATAGAAAACAAAAGAAAAGTGGAGATTGTTTCTCATTTTTTCACATTCTTGAATAAAATCACATAACCCATAGCATGCTTTTAAAACACTACATATTAAATATTTCTTTTGATTAAACTATACTTAATTGTAATGTCAGTGTTTTGTAAAACAGTAAGGTATCCTTTAAATTTAGAAGCAACTTCTGACAAATATTATCATTAGAAACTGTTTTCCTTATGGGGAAGAAGATAAAATATCATTTGTTTTGGTCTTTTTCCTCTGAACCTGAAGTCTTAGGCTCTGATATCTGAGCCCAACATGATGAAATAAAACAGGATGAGACAAATTTGGGAAAGGTAAACTCATTGGTGAATATTGAATGCCATAGGTCCAAATACAATCTCTCATTCAGGGAGCTGCCAAACCAATAGTATCAGAAAATGAGCATAAATCATCAGTGGAAAGGTAACTGTGTACTAATAACCAGTTCCGGCAAATATTGAAGGCAGCACACTGATCCCTATGTCACTTTGTTCTGACCCACTGTGCTAATACTTATGTTTTCAGATATTTATTCTCCTTTCTTTTTTAAACATAGCTTGAGTTTTCCTATTACCTATTGGTATGAGGACAGGCACTCTGAAATGGGAACTTTATAGTCAAAATAAGATATTTTCTGTGTTCACTGCTTGCCAACAGCCATAATGCTTTTCCAACTCAAGTTGAGCAATTTTATTGCTGTTCCAGCATCTATGTGCTGGGAATAAACACAAAGTACAGGGTGCATTTCTGTGTCCTTGGGCTTGTTTCTCCCTGTGTGCAAAGGCTAAGTTGTAGGAGACAAAGAGAGCCTGTATTGCTGTATTTGATGGACACGTGTGGCACAGGTTAGTATCCCACACTGGGTATCAGATGAACCGATGAACACATATACAACAGATAGACACATAGAGTTGCTGAAATATTTACAGTCCCTGATGGAAATGAACAGGGCTATGCTTAGGGCTTATTTTTAGTCTCATAAAATCTTATCCCACAATGCTGGGATATGCTATGCAGCCCCAAGGTTTCTATCACATCTCATCAAACTGATCTGCTTTGCCTAGATTGCTCAATGTTCCTAAGACTGATAGGGAGAATGACGGAAAGAGGTTGAAGTGTCTTTAGCTGGTTCATGTCTTCCAGCTTTTTATTGCTGTCTCATCTGATAGATTGTCTGGGAGCCTTTCCCAGTATTGTGGCAAGGTTAGTATGAGGACAGCAGTCAGCCAGGGAAGTCCAAAGCGGAGAAGACAGAAGCAGTTCTAAAGGCTTAAGGGGAATTGCTGAAGGACACAGCTGACTTACATCTCAGTCCTTTGCTGAGGTTCTTTTCATCAGCATTCACAGCTTGCGTGTCAGGTTGACAGTTTCCACATTAACAAATAACATAAATAAATGCATTGGATTTTTATTTATTACTGGCCATATTACCTCTAGACTGAATTATTTTAACTCACAATACACAGCATATAGCTAAGACTCAAAACATTAAGCCTTCCACAGCACATTTGACATAGCCTAAGCATCACATCAGCAGCCTAAAGTCTCTAATCTGCTTTTTGCCCCATCTTCAGCAAGTTCAGAACTTAAGTTGATATTCCATCAGTTTGTAAGCCAATGATGCCATTTGTTGTGCTCTGAAGGCTCCTAAACTCTGTGTCTTTGCTTCAGACTCTGCCTTTACTCCTCAGTCATATAACAAGAATCATGTACTTTTTAATGTATCTAACTACATTAATAACAGAATCACAGAATGACTGAGGTTGGAAGGAACCTCTGGAGGGTGTCTTGTCCAACCACTCTGCTCAAGAAGGCCAAACAAGAGGCAGTAGGCTAGAATCATGTACCACATGCCTTTTGAATGTCTTCACAAATGGAGACTCCGCATCCTCCATGGCCAACCTGTTTCATTGCCCAGTCACTGTCACAGTAAAAAACCCCTGTTTCCTGATATTCAGAGGGAACCTTCTGTGTTTCATTTTGTGCCCATGGCATCTGGTCCTGGCACTGAGCACTGCTGAAAAGAGCCTGGTTCCAGTTTCTTTGCATGGCCCTTTCAAGTGTTTATACACTTTAATAAGATCCTCATGGGTCTCCTCTTCACAAGGATGAACAGACTCAGCTCTCACAGCCTTTCCTCACAGTAGAGATGCTCCAGTGCCTTATTCACCTCTGTGCCCCTCATTGGATTTTCCCCAGTATGTCTATGTCTCTCCTATACTGGGTAGCCACAATTGGACAACAGAAAGATGAGAGATTTAACATATATGACAAGAAGATTGAGAACTATCATGGTTTGACTTCACTATTTTAACAAACAAATCCAACTATTGCATAATTTTTATCACTTTCCTATATCTTATTTTACCGATGGGTAAATTTTCAAGCACTTACAGCTACAGTCATATTTGATTTAGCCAGAGTGACAAAACAATCCAGAGGCCCAGAATTTGTCCCTTTATCAGCAAAGTAGGTTTGAGCCTAAGTGAATTCAGATGTCAGAAAGGGAGAAAAATATCATGGCTAATCTGCTGATCAGAAGGGAGATTTACTGTTGCTTAAATTCAGCTCCTGCTGTGAAGTACCTGAGAAAAAAGAGCTTTTGTTTTGAGTTTGCATTTTGTCTGAGTTCTTTCTCCAGATTAAATCCAATTTTTCAAGGAATTAGGATAATAATTGGAGGTTGCTAAAAAGAAAAAAATCTAATTTTCTGGAAGAATCAATTTAAGGAATAATTTTTTTTTTTTTAAGGTGTGAGTTTACTGTGCAAGGAGAATTCAAGTCAGATCTTCCAGTGGATGTGCTGTTTCCAATAACTGGCATAGAGCAGCAAGCATAAACTTTTTATTTTAAGGATATAGATCACGTTTAATTTACAATGAACTTGCTGTCTTAGTAGGGGGAGAAAATGTTATATGAAACCTGAGAATGAGACTCAGCTGACTCTGTCTGAGGATAGCAGGAAGGCATTAGAGAGCAATTCTCAGTTGGAATGCATTCAAAATGAACTGCTGAATCCTTTCGTCCAATCGAGAAGAAACTCAATTACAAGAAGTGACATTATACAACATAATAAAAGTAGTGTCAGCTCAAAATCTGTGAAGTCTTGTTGACACTGGGAGTGAGTCAAACTGATGGGCCCATATGGTGAGAAGGAGTGTGTGAACAAGCCTGCTTGTCTTCCATCCAGAGAAGTTTGTGGTAGCATTCTTGACTGCAAATTCATCTCATATCCTTTAATCCAGCCATGCAGCCATGCAGACACTATGAATTGTGGTGAGCTTATCAAGGTGCTCTGTGAAGGGAGATCCTCAACATAGCTATGCCACATCTAGGTGTAGCCCAAGCTTGCTAACATTTATCAGTGTAGTGTTGTACTGCCACAAGAAGTCCTCACACAAATTGTCATAAACAAAGTTAATCATTACACAGGAATTCATTGTCCCACAATGGAAATTTAGAGCAATTCATTAGTGATGAAATACATTCTGAAATAAAGAACTTTAGATTGCCACCAGTGTTAAAGCATTCATGCTGAAAAGGTTGCTTAGTCACAGAAGTCTAGATAGTAGATAATTTTGAAGCCAGTTGCTGTCTTTCTATTGACTTTAACGGGACTTGGGTCAGCTTCAGAGAAGTGACAGGTCATCTAAAACTCATTATTTCTCTCCAATTAGATAAACACTGATAAAAAAAGCTCTGTGTAGGAATAGTTCATACTCTGCTCTGCTCTTAGGCCCATACCATAGAGTTCTATTCAAATTGAAAGGAGAGAAGCTTATTAAGTAAACATCATTCTGCTGAGTTGACAGAGAGGGTTGAATTGTGCCCCATGGAAGAGTGAGCCTGAGGGTTAGGTGGAAGACACAGAAAAGAAAATCAATTGAAATCATAAGGAAGAGAAGGAGTAATTTATTAAAAAAATTGAAATCATCAAATAACTATGAGTAATGAAGAGCTAGAAATTTGATTTTTTTTGTTTGGTTGGGTTTTTTGTTTTCTGGGGGTTTTTTTGTAATGGTGAAAACACTAAGGTTCCAGTGCAGCCTTGCAGAGAAGAATGATGAGAAAATTATGTAATTTAACCACAGAGTCTGTGTCCAGCACTACAGGAACCTATTGTCTATGAGGAAAAAGGATAGTTGAATGTGGTAAATGCAAAGTGCTGGTTAAGAAACTGGTAGGGACAAGAAGTGTAACACTGATCCATAATTGTCCTGACTGCTACATAATTAGCACATTCCCAGACATGCTTTTATCCTGAGTCCAGTAGCCCTTTACTGGACTGGAGCATGGTTTGGGAAATAGCACGTGCCACAAATTGTTCTCAGCAGGCAGTATGGATGAGACCATACTGTCGAGGGGAGTGAATGAAAGAAAACATTTAGTCATGGGCAAATTTCACAGCGTGATTTGTCAGCAGTGCCAGGGAATGGCCCCAGAATATTTTAGGAGTAAAGACATATACTTTAAGCTATTTATTCTTAGTAATTTAACAGGAGATTTTTAAGCAGGGACTTAGTCACTGGAGGCTGGACACAGCCAGCCACCACCATGTTATTGCAAAGAGATTTCCAAACTACCAACAGCAGTGACCACTTTTATGGTGCTAAGCAGGTCTGCACAATAATATGGTTAGAATTATTTATGAAAGTGACTTTTTTTTCCTACTTACTTATAAAATCCATGAATCAGTCATTATATTTCTCCTGAGGATCTTGCCAGAAAGACTGGAAGTAAAGTGTTGCATTCTCAATCCCCTGACTCCTAGGTGCAGGTTATCTAACATAAGTTAAAAGTATTTTGGTCCTCTTCCAGGCTGCATTTAAATAAATGGGTAAATCTTTTATCAGGAAAACTCCTGTTAGCCCCTAAATTTACATACAAACTATCCAGACAGCCTTCAATGCACATAATAATAAACCAAAAAGTTTCCTGCAGTGTAATTCAATTAGCTGTTTTACAAGTATGGTGTCTAACTTTTATGGACAGATAAATCTCTTCACGCAATTACCTTTGAGTTGTGGTTTTTTGTTTTTATTTGTTTGGGTTTGGTCTTGGTTTTCATTTTGGTTTTCATTTTTTTGTTGGTGTTTTGTTTTTTCTTTTACTGAGCAAAAGTTTTATTTACTGTTGTTTTGTCCTGGGAGATAAAGAATAAGTTTGTTGACAATGATTCTCTTTGCATAGTTTGCAGTATTCTCTATTTTACAATTTGGGTTCAAAATATTCTCTCTCATAGGTTAGAATAATTTTAAACCATTTAATCAAAGATCAGATGACTATGAGAGGAATCAAGTTCAATGGAATGCAGATGGATTTCAAAGCCTGTTACTTGGTACCCAGTCAAACTGTCCTGTTAATGCTTCAAATGGGGATATTCTTTATAAGGTTATGATTTGGCAAATTTCTTATCAGGATTTTATTTTTTAATAAAGTGTTTGGTTTCAAAACTTGTTGAATGTAAGTTGATGTATTGCCTCAGGATACTGACAGAAGAACAAATTTATTCTCTTTGGTTGGTCTCTTTAATTTCTCCTTAGCTTTTTTAATGTTAAAACATAGAATGCTAAGCTATAGGGTACCTTCTGATTTATTTATTTATTTTATTTGCAGCTACCTGAAGTACAGCTTACTTCCTTATCCTTCTAGGTAATTCAATATTGCTTTAATGGATCTCTACCTTAAATAAATTAGTTCTGATTCCTGAATCAGACAAAAGGAGCCAAGCTTACCAATGAGGTGAGCCTAAGTGAAACCAAAATTACAGCTCCCAGGTAGGTGATTCTGCAAAAATAGTGGGGCCTGCTCTTTGGTCTTCTAATGATCTGCAATGCACCAGAAGGGCTGCTGGCATGTAGCTGAGCTACAGAAGGAACATTTCCCAAACGCAGCTGCATTCATCCATCTTCATAATTTCTACTTTACCCAGACTTACTGTTCTTGAGGCCACTTGGCAGACACTTCAAAGGTGTCACTAAGCTGGCTACCTGAAATGCCCATATTTGGGAAGGAATTTCATATGCAGAAGCAATCCTGCATCATTACCCATTCTGACCCAGCATGCCAAAGCATGGCAGTAACTGTTCTTCTCATCTTTTCAAAAATCTTCTCTTCTCCTGTCACAGTTAGTTTGAGACAAGAACTTTAGTTTTATTCAGCAGTTGTGTAGTACTTAGCATACCAGAGCCTTGGTCCATTGCTGAGGTTCTTGAGTGCTGCCACCATGCAAGCAACAGAGATTTGGAAACTGAACTCTGCTTGCATTGTCTCTTCATACCAGTTCACAGAATTACCCATTTAACCCAGCCACTGCTGCATGCCTCTGAAGGTGCTGCTTCTTAAGCTGCTGAGCAATACAATTCAATGTTATTCCATCACTGTCTTTAACCTGGGACATTTTTTCTTTGCTTTGTCCAAACTCTGAGTAGGAACCCTCTTAACCTTTCCTTGCATCTTGTTCAAAGAATGACTGGCATGTCTCTATCCTAAAGTATTCCTTGACATGTTCACTACATGATGCATTTTCTTTGAGAAGGATGGTTTTACATATACCTTGCAGTTTCTGCTCTCCATTTTTCACTCTTATTCCTTCATTTGTGGGAGCTTAAGTAGCCTTATTGTGGAATGGATTTTTCTAGGAATACATGACACTGATTGAAATCTATGCTCTTTTCTCATTCTGATGCTCAACTTGTGACACCATTCTTACTCTAGTGCTTCCAGCAATACATGCTGTCACCACTGATTTTTGAGTGTCTGTCCAGGCATTGTAGTCTGTGCTTAGCAAATAGGACATTCCTTAAGACCTCTGTTTATTTTACAACCCTAACACCTTGCTTTCAGGCTGAGACTGCAAGTCCAATAATTGAATTGGGGTGGGATCTCAAACTGCTACATCATGTCACTATACGCAGAAGACTAAAGAAATCGGAGTGCAATTTATAGTTATTCATAAGTTATTTTGCTTGGCTTACAACAGGTGTTTACCTGCTGCTGTATTTTACATATGTGGTGGATGCCACAGGCTCATTCACATTTGAGGTGAAATCTTTAACAGTAAAATCAATATGATATTGCACAGGGTTGTAAACTCAGGTTTCCTAATGTTTGAGATTTATCTGGGTTAAACCCTAGTAATGATAAATATGCTTCAGACTACTGAAATTTTCAAAAATACCTAGTGAGGTGAGGCTGAACTGACTACAAAGACTTCATACTAGCTGTTTTAATTCTGTGGCTGCAGAGGTCCAATCTGAGCAGTAGTTTTAGCTCTATTCTTGCCCCAAGGCATAACCGCCTGGTAATAATGTAGCAGTAGTTGATTTTTTTCTTTCTCTCTTATTGCTCACTAAGTACCTTCCAATGTTTAAAATGGAAGCCAGAACAAGTGTAGTATGATGGGTTTAGGCTGATTACAGACTGCTTTTTACAGAAGGAATCCTACCAGGTTTGGTTAAATAACTTGAGTTGTGTATGAAAGACCCCCCATGCAGAGTAGCATGGAGAAACCCAGTATAAAAGTGAAGAGTCGTAAGTTATAATTGGTATCATCTATATTCAGAAAGCAAGAAATATTCTCGTCATTAGCTCTATTCTGGTCTTGTCCTATTTCATAATGGTTCCTGTGAGTTCAGGCTGAACAAAGTTGTTCAGGTCTCAGACAATGGCAAACAGAGTTAGGCACTTGATGCTCACCTTGCTGTCTCCCTGTTCTACCTGGCCACTGACCTGAGACATGGGAGAGGTCCATGTCCATGCCATTAGGACATCTGGTTCTGCTTCCACAGATCTGAACAAAGTCCTGATATCTTATCGTATCCCATGTCCAAAAGAGGGTTTGCAAGTAGACATTCATGTGTCTCAGTCCTCTCACAGGTTTAGTTAGGGAATGTGCAACAGAAAACCTCACATCTACAGGATGTATTCCTACCAGAAAGAGTTACCATTCCCACTTTTGCTGAGGGAGGCAGGTAGAGAAAATACTTAGCTTTCATATGATAGTTTAATATTTCCAGCACTTGACCAGGAGATAGGAAGCTTGCCTTCGGACTCTTCATGATCCAAGGGAGACTGGACTCATGTGTCCCAAGAAAACATCCTAAACACAAACTAGATTTGAAAAAAAAGGTAAGAAGTTTTCATAACTCCTCCTTTATCCAGTCTGGTGTACAGCCTCAGGAGCAGGCTGCACTGGGATGGGAGAGAACATTCAGCCTTCAGTGAAAAGGGTGCCTGAATGGCATACAAAGAGATGGTGGCTGGATTTTTGTCTTTACTCAAGACTGAATTTGTACTGTAAAATAGTCATTATGCAAAGGATGAAAGTAAGGACCTGGCATCTTCTTACTTTATAGTGAGTGATTCTTCATAAAGTTCCTTTTTTATATGACTTCTAGTCATATAAAATCAGACAAGAACCAAATCAACTTAGAAATTCAGAAATTAAAGAGATTTCTGAATTTGTCTCATAGAATGTTGGAGTCCCACTATTCTATACTGTAGACAGCTATTAATTATTTCATGCCTTAGAGGCCACAGTCATGGAATGCCACTTCACTGTTCCCTGGAACAAAACAGAAACCATTAGGACTGTCTGCCTTTTTAAAGATGGGAGAGAAAATTATATTTGTCACAAAGTTCACAGAATCTCAAGTCTTTTGTTAAAATGAGACAAAAATTTACTGCTGTACATCTGTTTCAATGAAAGTGAGGTCTATATACTACATCCTAGGTACCTTTTGGCTTTTTTTAGATTAAAAAGAAAAAATAGGTGTACTTTTGTTAAATTTTTTCCTGTAAGTTTCTCATAACACATTGCTGTATAAAGAAGATATATTATTCAAGTTCAACCAATAGTTTCCACTGTCCATCACTCTATCTAGTTATACTAAAAATTTCAAAGGATAGAATAAAATTAACATCTGATTATTTATAAATTACTAGGAGAAGAAATTTTGTTTGCATACTCTGAATTAAGTTATAATAAAGTAGGTAATTCTAATCATGTTTCAATTTAAAACAGATGAATGGAATTACAATTGGTTTACAGAAGACATCTAAATCAAATTCAGAGTACTTTTATATTAAAGCTGGTTCTAATGAATCAGCATTTTACCTGGCACACCTGTACATCAGTAGAAATCTTTGTCTTTCAAGAATGAATCTTTAAACAAAAACAAAAACAAAAACAAAAACAAAAAAACAACAGAAAGAACAGCTGCTTACTTGTAAATTCTCAAGTCCAAGGAGTTCTCAAATCTGATGAATGTCCAGCATCAGTAAGAGCTGCATTTTAATAACCTTGGCTTCTTAATGTGCTAGTAGATCAAGAAAACATCAAGGAACAAAATGCAGTAGGCAAAACAGACAAGTTCTGCTGGGAAAGGACATCGGATCAAAGAGACTGCAGCATATCAAAGAGATGACTTGCTGGCACTATGCTTTTTTACTAGCAGAATAGATGGTTATTGCAAAAGCAATAAATGTTAGTAAAAGACATGGTAAATGAAGGTGAAACAAAAGAGAGTCACTTGAAAGCTGCTCAATGACCATGGTTAGCTAAAATCTCCTTTTCTTGAATGCACCCCCCCATTACATGTCCCCATATTTGTTAATATAAATAACACTTCAGTAAAATTTAGTTTTGGATTTGGATTGGCACCACTGCTGCCTCCTTTTTGGAATCTTTTACTGTTGCATTTGGCAGTAAAAAGCATCCTAGAGAATAAAGTAAAGGAAAATTTGTCCCTCTCACATAGAACTAACTGCAGTCATTTTCTTATACTTTTATTGTAAATAATCATTTTTTGTTATGTTTTCTTCATTTTGATTCTTTTGTGGTTATTTAGCTATTACTTTTATGCTTTGTTTTCATTTATGCTACACGCTCCATTAAATTCCAGGTTGAACAGTTCCTGAGTCAAATTTTTTTCAGTTTGGCAATTTGGTTGCACTTTTGTTTTATTATTAAATTCCCTCTTGCATGTGTAATTTTACAGCCAAAACCTCCTTGAATGCAGAAAGACTTCTAAGATCTGCAAACCCTAAAGTAAAATGAAAACAGAGTTCTGTGTTGTCTTTCTACTGGAAGTGTTGTACTTTGAGCTGAGCAGATATCTAGAAGCATAAAATGTTATTTGTTCTATTGGTTTAGTTGGATGTGTCAAAACTGTATTCTACAAAGTTAGTTTTGTTCAGGGAATGATCCAAGGTTTTCTGCCAAACACAGTTCCATGAAAGTGTCCAAAAAAGGTTGACAGCAATCTACTGGAAAACACCAAGGAAACCGTGAGCAAAAGAGGAACAAAATAAAACATCCCCTACATTCCCCATGCCCTCTGTCTTTGCCCTATCACACCAACTGTGATCAAAGCCTTATCTTTGTTTTGCTGTCAGCAGACTCTTGGTTAATCGACTTCTACTTATTTTAGCCAGAGAATATTGATACTATAGACAAACTAAGGACAGCTTTCTGAGTAAGATGGGGATGCTGTACATGCAATGTTCTGAATCAGTCAGGACCAATTTTTATAAGCCAGATTTCATCCTAGCCAGAACAGACCCCACTGAGAGAGTGCACATCAGAATTTATTAGTTTCAGATGCATTCAGGTACTTGGTTCATGCTTCACAGTTTAGGAACCACTGCCTTAGATTAGGGAAATAACATCTCTTCACGTGTTTTCATATCTTTCTCCCACCTCTTCTTTTTTATAACATTTTTCCTATTAAAATTCTATTTAGTTTTGTAGTTTAAAAGCAATAAAAACTTCTGGCACTTTTAGTTGCACTGAGTATGGAAATTTGGCATCTTTCTTTTTTTCTTCTTTATGAATTTCAGAGGATTAGGCTGTATTTTTCTACTAAAGTGATAAGTTTATTTTGAGAAACTAGGTTCATTTGTCTCATAACGGTTTTTTGATTCTTATTCTTATATTCTTTCTTCTCACATTCATTTCAGAATAACACCAAGCTATTTCAAAAACTCTTTCATCATTCTAAACTTTCTGTGACTAATATAGGCACCTTAGATAAGGCAGTGCTTTTATTTTAGAAGTATTTCTGAGCTGGACAATCCTCATAAAGTACTTAAATTTCCTTTACAATCCTTTTGGCAGATCTTTAGAAGGCAGTCTGGGCTATAAAAGATCAAAATGTAAGAAATCTTTAGCTGTGTCAGACCCTGGCTGCCGAGTCTATTTTGAAACAAGTTCTTACAAGAAAAGTACTTCTGATTGCTCTTTTTTCCCCTGAAGGTATTGGTTGTGGCAGTTTTGTCTTTTCTTGTCCCCATATCTCTTCTTCACTGTCTTCATTTTGATTTATTCAAGTGGTTAAAACAATTATAAAAATAGAGATGTGTGACAAATACATACAAGCATGAGTCTTGGGTTCTTAACACACACAGAGTTCAGAAATAATCTCCCAAATCCCAAGTGCACTGTGATTATCAGTATCATTAATTACCTTTCTCATTAAAGATATCAAATGTATTATCCCACTAAAACTAAATCAAATCTCATTCTTCCAAATCTGTGCAAGATTGGATGGTCCACAGCATAGTAGAGAATTTAACATGAGTTCAGAATAAAAAACCTGAAATGTCGCAGGACAAAATGATAAGATAATCCTGTTTTAGCATTAAGCATATGAATATTTACAAGTTTCAAAAGTTTTGAAAACTATGAAATAACCAGCACAGGCTGCTTCATGACATCACTGGCCTGAACATTAGGTGGAGCCATCTGCACGATGCCTCTTTACACCTCAGTCCTGACAGCACTATCATTGATAGCATCTTACATTTGGGTATTTCCTCCCAAGTGATAGAGCCTTTCACATTCAAGCTGTGTAAACACCATAAAGGAATGGAAGTAAAACTGCATTCTATATATCACTAGGTTCTTTCCTGAAAATGTCTACTTTGGTAATGTCTTCTGTTTGTCACAGTATTAATTGCACTTTTATTTGACATTTTCTCATGTCATATTACTTATTACACTTTCACTTCTTGAGCAAGGTTAAGGAAAGTAAAGAAAGTTATCTAGTAAGAAGAACCACAACAGCTTTGTTGCAAATTGACTGGGATTAAATGGACCAGAAAAATATTCCAATAGACTTTGAAATGAAAATGAATTAAAATTGGCTTGCAGGTTCTTTCTACTAAAATTTTACGTGTTTCTTCATCTTTCATCTTGCTTCCTTTCCTCTTCTCCTTTCTAAGTCTTTGAAACAGCTTTTAATGGACTGTGGTGCACTAGAGTGCATTTTTGAAAAGTTCTTCTGAGATTTCTTTGAGAAGGTCAAGTATGTTCATTGATTTACTATTGTTAGATACTTCTGAAGTCTCCAAGTGATTTAACATGAGTTCATGGCAGAAAAGGCCTGTAAGCAGAATGAGCAAAATAAAATCTTTTAAGAAGTTCTTTTTTTTTTCCTTAGCACAATTCTATTTAAAACAAGGCTTTTACCAGTCTGTTACCATATTTTTAAAATGACATACCTCTGCTGAGAAAAGCTGCTATTGAGACTTCCTGTCATGATCAAAAGCTCCCCTTGCACTTATTTGGTTTTGTACTCCAAAATCACTTAGGCTCTAGAACCTTACTAATAATAACCCCTCCTCATAGTCACTTCTCACTTTGCCTTTTCTCATGCTTATCCTAGTTAGGAAACCAAGTCTATGCCTTCAATCAATATCTCTTTTATGCAAGGGAAACAGAAGACTATCTATTTATATTTTGATTCAAAAAAGTACATTCAAATGTTCAACATGGCTTAGTGATCTGCTTTGGCATAGATCTCATTTTGACTTTAATATTTCCTTATATATTTAAATTTTCTGAGTTGTAAACTGTTGCTTGCAAACATGAATATGGATTCAGCACATTATATTGTGTCTCCTTTTGGAAGGTTACTGTTTGTTTGTTTGTTTGACAATCAGATATATTTCTTCAGTATTTTAAATATTACAGAGATTTTCACCTAAACTTTTACGAAATATCTAGAATATTCTAGGCACTAAGCTAAAAGTAGGGAGCTAAATTATGGAACTAAAAGTTCAAGATATATGAAACAAGGCTGTGTTATAGCGGCAGTGTTGTTCTCATTTCATGAGACCAATGCCAGTAAAATTTCTTAAAAATATACTCTCCATCCATAAAATGTGGAACCCATTATAAAGTATGTGAAATATTTGTGTTAGGATTTGGCTGAAATAGAGTTTTACAAGTAAATTCATTAAGCTTTCAACAATAAACAGTGTTTCTGTTGTCCCTGAAAATAATGATAAGCACTTGAAATCATCAAGAGGCTTGCCCTTAACTGTAGTAAGAACCCTGAATGAAAGTGTATTAAATGGAAATGTGTAAATAAATTTTAAACAAGGGATCTATCCCTACAATTATTGTGCCATTTACAGAAGTACAGCTAGAAAATATAATGTGTGAGCAATGTATTTTGCCATTTTTGTTGGAGACCTTTCACTTACGCTGTTGTCACAGAGAAATAAAGGCCTTGCTAGTATGAACTGATAAATCATGACAGATTTTGCTCTATTATCATAATTTATCATTGGTTTAGGACATACATCAAGGAAAGCAATAAGAAATTCCACATGGAATCATACCTCCTTATCCTGTATCTTGCATATCACTTTGAAAGGCTAACAAGGCCTCAAATGTCAGTTATCAAACAAAAATAAAAAGTTGTAAATTATGAAATAAAAGATTGTGAAATACAATTGAAAGATAAGTGAGCATGTAGTTAATGAAGTTATGATTTATTTTCTATAACAGAAGTAGGCATTGACTTCTTCTTACTGTTTCCTAAATTTATGTCATCCATGTGATCTGTGTATAAGTTAATTCTGGAATACATTTTGCAATACAATTTTTGAAAGAACTTGTCAAATAACAACCTGTTGTGTTGATGTACTACAGAACAGATATTTAACTTTTTTAAATAACACATACATGCTATTGCTTTTTCTGTAGGCCATTAACAGTCATTCATTTTCAAAGCTTTAAAGCCAAACCTCCCCCAAAACAGTATTAATATTTGCAGGCAAATGTGTACTTTTAGTGGTAGGCTGTTTGCAGAGACAGACACGGACAGGCTGAAAAATTTCACTTGTAGGATTCCCTGGTGGTAATCATAGTCACAGTTCTGAAACCTAAAGCCTGATTATGATGTCTTAAGGGGTTTGTGTGAGTGTAACCGTTGCTTTTAGTAGTTTTACCAAAACAGGTTAAAAGTATATGTTAATCGTTTCTTCTTTGCAGGCCTACAGTTAGATATAGTGTGTTAAATGACACATTTTTACTTAAAGTGTAATCGTATCATCACATTTTTGTGCTTTTTCTCTCAAGTATACTCTGGATTGCATTTGTTTTCAACTTTACACAGTGGCTACTTGTGTATTTAAGCAAATTTATAATGCAGAAGGCAATTACACACTTAGGGTACAGATCACCTCTGGGCCTCATTCTATTTTTGTTCAGGCAAATCTCTGTCAACTCAGTACAATTAAAGGAGCCATAAAAGTGCTGCTCAGTGAAAATCTGGCTCACTTGAGCAGAGAAACTAGGCAAAATTTAATGGTCCTGATCTAATGGTCTTCAGATCTGTGAATTCTCTCACATTATTTTAAAAAAGTTCCTCCTCCAAATGGGTCATCACAGCTTAAAGAAATCTCAGCAATATTTATGCTGAGAGAAGTGAATTTCTTTATGACATAAAACACCAGGGAATGCTGGCTGTGAGTTTTTAAGGTTGCCTGTACTCCCTTGTTTTGAAAGTGGTTTAGTAAATAATTGTTACAACTTACACTCTTAGCTTCACCCCAGTTGAAATGATTCCTTACACCTAAAGACCACTTCAAATCAGAATTCTATTGCTTTATGCTGCAGAATCAAATATTCATACTTTAAAATGGTAGAACACATGAGTTGGTGTTTGCTAAACTTATTCAAATTCTGCTTTGGGCCTTGACTGCATATAAGCATTTTTTATCAAACACCATTAGGGAGAGATTGCTGGGTTTGATGAGCTTTGGTTTGTGTATAATAAAGTGAATTCTAGTATGTTTGTGTGGTTGATAACATAGAAATCAAGGTAATCCCTCACTGTAGGAGTTATGGTCACTTAAAATGTCTAGCTTCAATCCCTGAGCAACTAAAACAGTTGATAAAAAATGAGTTGAGCACATAGACATGCATTCACTTTTGAAAATTATGGTTCTAAATCTGTGGAAATGAGAAATATAAGCTATTTCATCAAAAGGTATCATGAATTGTTTTGTGATGGAAGGGACTTTAAAGATCATCTAGTCGCAACCACCATGACATGGGCAGGGACACTTCCACTAGATCAGGTTGTTCAAAGACTAGATTGCTCAAAGAAATACAGTAAAGGAAATCACTCTTTGTTTTGAGATCACTTTGTGCACCAAGATGTGTATATATTCCCATGTAGGCCTGTTCTTGTGACATACATATCACATATTAGCTCTGTCATGTCAACACATTTAATATGACACACTGTTTTCAAGAAGAAGCTGGCTTTGAATGCTATAGAGAAAGAAATAGTTAGGTTGCAAGGTCTTTTACACAATTTCTTCCTCTCATGGCAACGATGACTTTCTAGTCATGTTCTTTCTCTGCCAGTCATGAAAGCGTGTGTTGCTCTCAATTAGTTGATTGAAAGAATGTCATGTTTATAGCCTATGACATTGAATTATTCTGAGCTGAGCTTTAGAAGATGAAGGGCTTATAAAACTGTTCTATAATTTAATCAGTGTATATGGATAATACCAACATGAGTGCAAGGAATGAGCTATACATTCCACATTATATTGTCTAAAGGCAGGCACTTAATTAATTAGAGGGATATGTCTTGATGTAGCCACGAGACAGTCCTGACGGATGTCCATGGCAAAGCTTCAGCTGATTTAAGCAAGAGGAGAATTTCAGTGCATTTACCCTGTTTGGGTCATTATTCTAGGCCTGGCTTAGTTTACTTTGTCATATTTGGTTCCATTTGCTGAACAGAATGTTAAAAAAATTACTGAAATTACTGATTCCCTGGGGGAATGTGAATATTAATTTCTTTGCATGTTTGATTAATTAACCATGTGCTAATTATTGTATTTATGGACTTGAAATGACTTATTCTTTCTCTGAAAAAAATTCTACATAATATCTGTCATTTTAAAACCTTCATGCACAGAAAATTTGCTATTCATTATACAACTACAAATCTTATATTAGTCACTCTAGATTTACTAGAGCATACACTGTTGTCTGGGGATTTAAGACTTTTGAAAAAGTACTAGTCTGCTTACCCCTGTGCTATTAGACAAATGGGACCTTTCTAGATATGCATGATTTTAAAATAGATGCTAAAATACAAATAATATTGTTAACATATAATCCTTTTCATTCCATGTTCGAATTCAAAGATTCAAAGATTCTGATTAATCACAAACAAATTCTCTCCAAATCAGGTTTAGTGTTAACATACACATTGCTTTTAAGAGTAACTACTGAAATATGACGTATACTTATGCTTCTTTAAACTTAAATTTTTGTTGTCTGACTTTTTGATTCACTATAATGTTTACACCTTAGAATCCCTAGGTATGTTCATTAATACTAATTTACTCATACTGTTTCTTGGTATACATTAGTATATTATTTTATTAATACAAGTGTCATTCTACAGAAACAATAAGATGCACCATCTCAAGTGTTGTTTTGAATTATTTCATAGTGATATAACAGGTTAAATAACTTCATAAAAACATGTTAAAAACACGTAACAGCTGGCATGCAGACATGAAAGATTCTCCGTTGCATGCTAGTTGTTTCAGGGTAAAAATGCTGTAAATATATAGTAATAGGAAATAAATATTTATTTGTATATACATATATAGAGGAAATAAATATATATTTATGCATACATATACAGATACATACATATATGTGTGTACATCTGTTTATGTGAGTTACATGTCCTGTCAAATTAGTGAATGATTTTAGTTAAATCAGGGTTTTTTCCCCTTTCTGAAATATTTTGAAAGTAGAAAGGCTATCACGGTTATCTGTTCATTTGTATAATTATGTTTGAATTTATCGTAAAGATTATTGTTGCGCATGCATAAAAGTGGTGCCTGGTTGTCTAATGGAGAATCATTCCATCACTGGCAGCCTCAGTAAATCATTATCATAAGACAACTCTGACTGCATAGCGTAGCATAAACTATTTTTCTTCTGGTGGACTTGATACAATAAAAAATCCTCTGAATCAATGCATGCAATCCTAAGTAGGAACACAGCCTTGGTTTATATATGTGTACTTCTGCAGAACAAACTGAGGATCTTCCTACATTCAGAGTCATCCCAGCAACATTTCCATTTCAGGTACATGGGATATACAGAAAAGAGCTTTTTGACAATGTTTCCAGACAGTGGCTATTTGCTTATCATTTCTGCCAAGACCTGATTTCTGTTCATGACTTTTTTTGCTATTTGCTTCTATAGGCTTAGTTAGGTTACGTAACATTACAGAGCATTGGGCACTTCTAGTGCCTGAAAAGCTACACTGGAGTCAGGCATTCTGGGGAAGATAAGAATTACTATTTTAACCATGAAAATACATAAGTGATTGAAATGTTTCAGACACAAACCTTTTTTTTCCCTTTCCTGTTTTTCTGCTGTTGTGGACATTATGTAACTGGTGGCTTTGAGGAATCTGGATAGACTTGAGAGATGGGCTGATTCCAATGGGATGAAGTTCAACAAGGCCAAGTGCCGGGTCTTGCACTTTGGCCACAACAACCCCATGCAGCGCTACAGGCTGGGCACAAAGTGGCTGGAAAGCAGCCAGGCAGAAAGGGACCTGGGGGTACTAATTGACAGGAAGCTCAACATGAGCCAACAGTGTGCCCAGGTGGC
>JAOXXN010000001.1:84778842-84804825 GCA_026770055.1 Myrmophylax atrothorax
CCTTTTAGCTTGTGTATTCAGTCTTCTCTTAAAACCTCTTCTAGAATCAGTAAGGTAAATAAGGGTTACTTAAGCACTTCAGGTCTGACATGGCAAAGTACTTTGTGAAATTGGTTGAAAATCACTTTCAGCCTTGAATTTGTTTTTTCTAATACTGTTATCTTTTTAAGGCCACAATACAGTATATTAAAGAGAAAAAAAATATCTTTTGTCTCAGTTTTTGAGATGCCCCCTTAAATACAGAGTCTTGTGGTAAACTGACCTTGGCAGGTTGGATTTGCCCCTATATAGCCAAGTGACTCAAGTAATATCTCAGGTTAATGCTTTCTCCAGCTGCAGGAAGTATATTAAATTTCTCACAGCAGCTAATTCCATCACAACT
Source organism: Myrmophylax atrothorax (assembly GCA_026770055.1). NCBI lineage: Eukaryota > Metazoa > Chordata > Aves > Passeriformes > Thamnophilidae > Myrmophylax > Myrmophylax atrothorax. The sequence continues at coordinate 84,779,225 of JAOXXN010000001.1, forward strand.
CCATTGACAATTTCCAGCAGCTTCTAGGAAGAGCTAAGCAGCCTCATTACAAATCATCAGGTGAACTGAATGAGGTTCGATGTTTAAAGAAAATCAGAATAATAATTCCATAAAATTGAAGCACAAAGCTCAAGAGAGAGTGTTTCTGTTAAGAATTAAGTTATTAGATTTTTAAGCAATCATATGCAATAAAGCAGCTGAAATCATGTTTTATGATAAATACTATTGCCAATGCAAATCTGACTCATTCTAATGGTGACTATAATTAACTTCATGGTGTGTGAGCTCTTAATTTTGAGGATGAATAATTGGTTAAACTGAGTTTTGTATATTGCAGTGTAATACACTTGTACAATTTTCCACTTAATTTCAATTAATATGGGTTTTACATGTACTCCACTGTTGCAGTTTTTATGCCTATTATTTTTAATGAGGAAATAGTAATACCTTGATAGAACAGAATGAATGAGCAGCACTGTGTGCTTGTACCACTTTTTTTCCATTACACATCAAGCTCATATTGCTTATCCTTCAAAAATGTTAGTCACTGCTCATGAGGCTGACAGGAACAGAGGGGTAAAGGGGTCTCTCAATCCTCTCATTCATTTTCTGACCTCTATACACTGCTTTTTGTTGCAATTATGTATTTTACTACCCTTCCTCCTGTTTTCAGTTCTCCAATATATTTTAGTCGTTAGAACTGTGTGGTGATGTTCTTGTTCACCACAGAAAATGGGAGCTTGTATGTAGATGTACCTGTTTTATGATGGGATCAACCACCAGCTGGAGATTCTTAGTCTTGTCTGCAAAAGGTACCTAGACATCAGACTGGGTTCTTGTCTTCTGGATAGATATTGTTAATAATGAGTGACACCCTCAGAGTCATATATTAGTCTTCATTTCTTTCAAGAAAAAAATTTTCTGTGCATCAGTCTTCTCATGCCATAAAATAGTTCTCAGATTGTGCTACCTCTGCAGCTTAGATGGGCAGGTGTAAGTGACATCCCTGCCACTCACCAGTGACTCTCTGGGAGGCAGACTCTCATAGAATGGGCAGGTTATTTGCATTCCCTTTACTCCAGGCTGCATACACAGGGAATCCCTAGGTCTTAGGGGTTGCTGCTTGGGTGATAAAAGAACAAAGTTCTAGTAGAGCTCTTTGTCATCCCTCCAAATCCAAATCTTTCTAGGTGTCCGACAAATTCCTAGCACCATTGATGCAGTTGTTTTCAGTCTGGCTCTTTTCACTTAGCCAGCATTAAAGATCTGGTGGCCAGAGTGCAGCTGGCAGCCTCACTGATGACATATGAGGCAGAAAACCTTCAGCTGTTCCTTAGCTGGTCTGGTGCTGCCAGTAGAGAAAATCTGTGTTTTTAATAATACTGGATTATAAAAAATAAAGTCTTCCAGGATCCTGATAAATGAATTTTTATTGTGCATTTCACAGCAGCATAAATAGAGAATGGAAATACAAACATTGTGTTTTGAAAGGCAAACAAAGTGAGATTCACCAAACCTGACTAAACAGATTCATTTTCTAACCTGCATCATCAAACTCTTTACAGGCCTGTATTGTATCATTATCCTTACTTCATAAAGAGAGAGGTGCAAGAGATGTGAAATAGGAGAATCTTTAGAGCAGAAACTTTCGGTACAGTAAAGGAGTGTTGCCTAGGTCAGTCTATTTGCACAGGATTGTTTCCATGTTGCTGAAACAAAAGTGCTTTCATAGAATCGTAGAATGGTTTGGGTTGGAAGGGACCTTAAAAATCGTCTAGTTCCAACCCTCCATGGCATGGGCAGGGACACCTTCCACTAGACCAGTGTGATCAAAGCCCCATCCAACCTGGCCTTGAATGCTGCCAGGGATGGGGCAGCCGAAATTACTCTGGGCAACAAAGTTCACTGTTTTCCTAGAAGTTCTAGACCTTTTCTATAAGGTCTCTAGACCTCACATTCGCATTTACAACAAAACTAATATTTCTGAGGTTTTGGATGGATTTCTACAGGTGGGGAGAAGGTTCTGGATTCTCCAAAACACTATATTATAATGTCAATGACCAATGCCTTAAAAAGACAAATGAAAGAGCAGCAGTAGAAAAACAACTTCTGTGAGGTAAGTAAGGCGAAAAGCTGCACAGAAAAAGGCATCAGCTGGATAATAAAATATTTAAAGGGAATCTCTTCATTTCTTTGTTTTAATTTTAACATAGTCATTGTGTGCACCAGCAAAAGCATCTGTCATGGGCTGTTGAAGACACTTTAAAGTGGTTTTTCTGCTATTAATAATCAACCCATCAACAGATGTCTGAAGAGCTGACTGTATTCCAGCTCTATACACTAACCTCCTACGTGTTCCCTGGCAGGCCAGATGACTCTGAGGACACAGCACGTTCAGGACTCCAAGATGGGCTTTGTAATCAATGCCATATACTCGATGGCATATGGGCTCCACAACATGCAGTTGTCGCTGTGCCCAGGCTACGTGGGCCTCTGTGATGCCATGAAGCCCATAGATGGTCGGAAACTCCTGGAATCCCTCATGAAGACTAACTTTACTGGGGTCTCTGGGGACATGATCTTGTTTGATGAGAATGGTGACTCGCCAGGAAGGTAATGTTGACATTTGTCAAATTCTTTAATACCAGAGATAATAATTGCATGTATTAGATACATGCAGATTTGGCATCAGAACTAAGATCTCATACTTCGAGTTTCACATTTCTTGACTTTCTCTTTGTGCCTGTTTTTCCAACATAGCTTTTTTTTTTTAATGTGCTATTTTTATTGTGTTTAGAGTAAAAAATATGGACTTTCAGGCATAAAAGCTTCCTGCATGAATTCGCATTTTCACCTGTACCATTTAATAAATGTACTATTACTCGAAACAAACTATCAGACCTGTAACTTTGTGTTTATAGACCATGATGGCCATCACTGCAAATTTTTCTCTCTATTTAGGTGTTTAAATGTACGTGTTTGATTGAGAGATAAGCAATCATAGCAGACATACTTCTTTTATTAAGAAAGACAAAAAATATCAGAAATATCATATTGATTCATCTGGGATTTTTTTTAATTGGAATTATGTAAAATCTGTTTCTATATCTTTCAAATAAAGCCTTTCCACTTCCATAACACACTAAGATATTCATTCATACTCCACTGCTCTAAGCCAAATTGAATTTAAAGAAAGTTTATTTTGCTGGTAACATGCATATATAGATATATATACATCTATATAAAATATGACAAATTTTTCTATGGCAGGTAAAAGAGTGATGAGGTGGGGATTTTTCTGGGTTTCAGACTACTGAATTCTCAGAAGATGAACATCAAGTGTGATAGTCTTTAAAGTGAATTTATTCCCTATATTTCAATGGGTAGATTCCTGTCATGTTAACTGCTTTTGCTCCACTTGTTTCACAGAATCACAGAATTATAGAATATATGGAGTTGGAAGGGACCCACAAGGATCATCGAGTCCAACCCTTAGCCCTGCACAGCACCATCCCCAAGAGTCACACCGTGTGCCCAAGAGTATTATCCAAATGCTTCTTGAACTCTGTCAGGCTTGGTGCTGTGACCACTGTCCTGGGGAGCCTGTTCCAGTGCCCAACCACCCTCTGGGTGAAGAACTTTTTTTCTGATATCCAACCTAAACCTCCCCTGACATGACTTCAGTCCATTCCCTCGGGTTCTGTCACTGGACACCACAGAGAAGAGATCAGTATCTGTCCCTCCTCTTCCTCTCATAAGAAAGTTGTAACTGCAGTGAGGTCTCCCCTCAGTCTCCTCGTCTTCAGACTGAAAAGACCAGATGACTTCAACTGCTCCACATTTGGCTTCCCCTCAGGGTCCTTCACCATCTTCATTGCCCTCCTTTGGACACTCTCTAAGAGCTGAATAGTTTTCTTACCTTGTGGTGCCCAAAACTGCACATAACATTGAAGGTGAGGCTTCCCTAGTGGAGAGCAGAGTGGGACAATCCCCTCTCTTGACTGGCTGGTGATGCTTTCCCTGATGCCCCCAGGACACAGTTGGCCCTCTTGGCTGCCAGGGCACTGCTGACTCATTTTTCAACTTGCCATGGACCAGGACTCCCAAGTCCCTTTCCATGGCACTGCTCTCCAGCATCTCCTTCCCCAGTCTGTACAAACATCCAGGCTTTCCCCGTCCAGCACTTTCCCTTGTCTGTCTACATTATTGGGAAGTTTTTAAACATCTTTGCAATGGCACCATATAAGCAGATGACTAGAGGGAAAATTTTCTATCCTCTTCACTCACTTAATTTTTTTCTTCTGCTTCTAATGTGATTGGAAAGGACAGCCTTCCATTCCTAGTAGAGATGGGTAGGAAAAGGTAAATTCATTGATCAGAATATTTTTACATTTTCAAAAATTTTTGTAATTTCAGAACGGATTTTTTTTTTCCCTCATCCTATTTGAAAACCTGCAAAGTCAGAATTCTCCCCAAAAGCAAGCAGGACAACCACTTACAAAGCAGTCTGTTATCTGGAGACAAAAATTCTATTATCTGGACTCTGGAGACACAAATTTTCAAACTCTTCAGACTCAGAATGTAGGAAGTGCACTGTGAGCTGCTAGGAGAACTCATGCACAAACTGGCAGAAACCTAGGGAAATTTCAGATGGAAATTTATTTTCAGAGCTATTTCAGCATGAGCAAGCCTGTCTTCTGCTAAATATTTCTATTTTTACTAATAGCTGAATTTTGAAAAAATGTATTAATCTGAATTTTTCTGACACAATTCCTTTTAAATTACTTGTCTCAGACTTCTGTGAAAGGATTCCTCTTTGGTTTTAATTATGTCAGATGCAGTGGACTGCAGCCTACTCTATTCCTATCTGTTTCACTTTCTTCTTGCAGAAGAACAGAAGACAGCCACGAATAAGTGATATATGACCTGTCACAAATAAATTATATGTGTCATGAAAACATTAATGACAATATTTAAATATTGCAAAGAGGTCTTTTGCTTTATCTTTTCCTCATGTTGACATTCCTAACAATAATTATTTAGCACCATTTGTTGCAAGGAGTTTAGTTGAATATCTTGGATATTTTTAAATACAATTCTAAGAAAGATGATGAAGGAATTATATTGTGCAAATGCCCAGTACTAGGACATAAGTGGCTCACTGAAGAGCGTGGGGACACCATGTGCACCTCAGGAAAGTCCAGCTTCCCTGGATTTGTGTAATATTTGTGTCTACTCAAACTAATGAACTGTGTATGGTTACAAAGGGATCCCAGAGTTTGTTCACTTTTGAATCATTCTTCTTCCCTTCTCTCCAACAACAATCACACTTAATTGTCTATGTGCTTAAGTTAGACAATTTTCAATCAAAATTTACTCTTTCATGATTAAGAAGATTTTATAGGAAGTTCCATCTCTAACATCCAGATTTTGAGTAGTGTAGAGTTTTTTAAGCACTGTCAAACAATATTTGCAATAGCTGGGAGATGGTGCAGTCATACTGGAACAACTCATCTGCCCTGTTCACTTGCATTGATAACTGCATCTCTACTTCATAAAGCAGGAATTTAAATCCTCACAGCTGTACTGTGGTGGTGGTGGTGTTATGCAGGAAATCAGAATATAAAAAGCCTTTCTGACCTAGATAGCTCAGGATTTTGATGTATAGCAAAAGGGCTTTTATATTATACAACAATTGATTAATCCCACAAGATACTTTGAACCCTGTCCCTATTCCAAAGTCCTTTATGTGTATGCTGAGTTTTAAGCAGACAGGCAGTCTACTCTAGGGCTTGTTTTACATGAGACTGAAGACATGGAAAAAACCCCAAAGTAGTATGGAAGGAACAGCCATGATTTCTCCGGAAGATAACAACTATCTGTAAATACCATCAAACCTCTAAAGAAGAAATTGAGAAGGCAAGAAAAGGCATGAAAAACAAGATGCTGGTATTTTGACTGTGCCACCAGTAGAATATGGATTCTCAGCAACTTCATGGCACTTCTGCCTTGAAACAAGTATTTTGTACTGTGATTAGGACACTGCTGGAAATGTGCTATTGCACCATCTGGTCTCCCCTATCCTAAAGTGACAAATTGTCCCTATGTTATCTCAAGGAAACTCCAGGGAACCAGTGACTCATGAACCTCCACTATAACAATGGACTTACTGAATCTGGCTATTTCTATCCATCCATCAATGCTGCTCTCCACAGAGAAGAGAGACATGAGTTATTGAGACAAAAGTATATTTAATTTGTGAGATTCCTTTCCAGTATTCCCCTTGGGATGTATTAAATTAGTATTGGAGGGATCATTGGTTTAGGTTCTGTGACCTGTTAAGCACTGGCAGCACACTCATTTGTCTGTCCATGAAACTCTGAATTGACAGCTTTAACAAAGCTATACTCATAGGAGTGTTGCAATGTCCTGACAATGCTGGGTAATGACTCCACAGTGGCTTCTGGGCTAACTTTTTGGTTAGTCTCTTTAATTCTTGTACAGACTGTTACTATGCCTGTGAACCTCAGGAAAAACCTTGGTTTATAACCATGCAAAGCCTGTTTCTTTGGGTTTGTTCTTTTGTTATCTGGATTCAATTAATTTGTGTCAGTCTGGCATTCACATCTCCAACTTCTCAAAGCTGTGGACATTTCCTTCTTTGCACAGGATGGAAAGTGAAATATTTCAAAATCCAGAAGTATCATAATTTTTTCATTCTGCCTGTGTCATTGCTCATTTCTTCTTCTTTTGGAAAGACTCAAGAACTATATTATATGCCCATTGTCCATTCAGCCAGGATCCACTTTCACTTTCTTTCAGAGGTTGCTTGCTGTCCTGATCCTGAACTGTGTGGGATTTTGGCATTGAATTCCTGACATACCATACTTTCCCTACTGTGACACTTAAGACTTTTTCTTGATCCAAAGCATCCTGAGATCCGTCCACAAAGCATATTATAGAATAGTTTTAGTGTACATTTTTTATGTCAGCATGGGAAAAATATTGACATAAGATAGAGTATGGTGAGTGCTTGTCAGTGTCAAAAATGTTTCCTCAAAACTTCAGAGAGATACTTGGGTATCTGTCATGATTTAACCCCAGGTAGCAACCAAATACCATGCAGGTTCTTGCTCAGCCCTCCTCCACCGGGATCAGGGAGGGAACTGAAAGAGCAAAAGCTAGAAATCTTGTGGGTTGAGATAAAGCTGGTTTAATAAGAACAGCAAAAGCCATGCACGTAAGCAAAGCAAACAAAGAAATTCTTTCATTTCGTCCCTAGGGCAGGCAAGTGTTCAGCCATCTCCAGGACTGCAAGGCTCCTTTATGTGTACTGATGATTTGGGAAGACAAATGCCATAACTCCAAACATCCCCTCCTTTCTCTTTCTTCCCCCTATTTAGATATTGAGCACGATGTCTTATGGTATGGAATACTCCTTGGGTCACTTGGGGTCAGCTGTCCCAGTTGTGTCTCCTCTCAACTCCCCACGCACTCTCAGCTCCTCTTACCAATGTGACAGTATGAAAAGGCCTTGGCTCAGCAATAACAGAAACATCTCTGTATTGGAAACTGTTTTCAGCACAAATCCAAAACACAGCTCCATACCAGCTACTGTGAAGAATATTAATTCTACCCCAACCAAAACCACTACAGTTTATTACTTAAGAGATTGTTTGATTTAATGAGCTGGTTCTTTTAGTTATATTTACATTGGACTTCACAAATTACACTCTAACAATACCACTCTTAATCCAACGCTGTCTATATGCTTTGCCTTTGGGACTAATTTGTTTCCTGTTGACAGGAAAAAGATATCTCCCTGTTTACAAACCAGGCAGCTTCTCTAAACCCATGATTTTGTTAATCTTCTATATTGTTTGCTTGCTTTCCATCAGTGAATTTCATATTGCTTAGACAGATTAATGCATAATCCACTGAAAAGGAGTCAGCATGACATCACTGCTTCAGGAGTTGCCCAATTTACCAAGAGTACTCTACTAGAAAGAGCTAAAAGAACAGGCCTGTAAGGCAGAAAGGTGGGCTGGTGTTCAGCAGAAGGAGGCCAGTGAGTCCTACGCTGTTCCACAGACTTTCTGCAAGACTCTCTGGGTGCTGAAGAGAAAGTAAGAGGAAAAGGAACATGAAACTGAAAACTCTGATCAGCTCTATCTTTGACCCAAAAGCAGCCTAGGACTGCCTCATGAATATTCTTTCTCTTTCACACCATACGGTACAAGGGATTAAATATGTTCTGATCACTGAGCAATTATATAAAAATGATTATGTGATGGGAGAGACCACCATTTGCTACTGCAGTGTTGGAGAAGAAAAAGGAAAAACAATAAAAAGGGAAAGATTCCTGGTTCCTGTACAGACTTTGTGCCTGAAGAGTGATGACTGATTTGTCTCTGGGTGCCACACCAAATTGTATCTTGCACTCTTACAGCATAAGAAGTTTCCTCTGACACCATAGACCTGGGTTGCTTCCACCTTGCTTTGGGACTTTGTCTTCAGGAGGGGAATAAGCACCTGCAGACAGTGAGGAACACAGAGCATTAGTAATTGCCATTGTAGGTTTTGATTACTCAGCATCTGCTATAGAGGGAACTGGGATTCTTTACGCAATTGTCTTCAGTGCTGAAAGTTGCGTAGAATGAATTCTGTTTGACTCATTACATTTTTTTCCCTTAAATGAGTAATCATTCTCAGAAACAGTCACTTAACCCCAGACAGTTCAGGGAAACTTTTATAGTGATAGAAAAAAAAATAAAACCAAAACAAACCAACCAAACAGAAACCCTAAACCAAAAACACCAAAACCAAACCAAACAAAAAACAAACAAATAAAACACTCCAAAACCCCCAAATTAGAACACAAGGGAAAAGGAAGATTATGATACCACAGAAATTACTGTGAGGTACTGAAGGGCAAGCATAATGCTTTAAATTTTTTCTTCTTTATTACAAGTTGCTTGACTTTTGGCTGTATGGTGTTCCTTTAATTTGAAACATTTTGCTGTGTCTCTCTTTTGTGTTTCCAAAGATATGAAATAATGAATTTTAAGCAAATGGGGAAGGATTACTTTGATTATATCAATGTGGGCAGCTGGGATAATGGTGAGCTGAAAATGGATGACGATGAAATCTGGTCAGAGAAAAGTAATATCATCAGATCTGTGTGCAGTGAACCCTGCGAAAAAGGCCAGATAAAGGTAAATATTTTCTTAATTTGCTTCAGTCTTGTAGCATTAATAGCCTTGAAATTTGAAAGCAAGTTTTTCTTGACTCTTACATCTAGACAGTATCCCACACCTTAATTAAAATTTACAGACTTACGTGTTTAGTTCTTACTCCTATTGCAATCATATCACTGTTTTCATAATTTGCCATTTTCTTGTACTCCTGTATCTATGAACTGCTGAGTTGTTTGTTTGTTTGTTTGTTTGTTTACTTATATTCCAAGTGCTTTCAAACAGGTGTTGTTTGGGAGCTTTTTACTGCATATTTTTACAGCATCTGATTCAATGGAGTGCAAGTCCCTGACTAGGACTTGTCAGTACAATTGCAAATAAATTATAAATAATAATTGCTACTATATCAGTGCTAGACATAGTCACCGAAACTGGAACACTGTTACTCAGACCTTAAATCAGTGGTATCATCAGAGAACATCAACAACTACCACTACTTCCAGCTTCAGGAAATGTGGGTAACAATTGATTCTAATCATTCCTATTTTACTGCTTCTTTGTTTCCCAGGTTTTTGATTTTTTTCTTCCTCCCTTTCCATGCTGCAGTAAGTAAGGAGGGTAGATGAATCTGTCATATATTAATTATAGACTATTATCCTTCAGCATCCCATGACACTTACTGCATAACAGTTAAAATACCACAAGTCCTTAGCTTACCTTGCAGTCATTTATTTAAAAGCCTGCGGAATGAAGGGGATGAGCATGGACAGCCATAAAAAGACCAGCTGTAATTTCTAACAAGTCTCACTGGAAGCTGAATCACTTTTCTTGTGTGTTAGAATGGCATTACTGAAAACTGGGAAGCAGCTCTAGAGAGGGGCTGGTGGGAGTCTGATCATGCTCTGCAATACAGAGTGACTGTCTTCAGTCTGAGCTTTACAGAGTTCCAGGACACAGTCACCATGTTTTTTTCACTGCCTGGTCTTCATCAGTCTGTAAGTGAGTTTCATCAGGCCAACTATATTTGCACTCATTGTAGGCATATGGAGTTACATCAGCTTTCTGAATTTTTTATAATCAATAGAAATACTACGTTATTCCACATGAGGACTCATCTCATTCTCATGTAGGCTTTGGAAACAGTTAAGACCAAGCTTGGTGTAGAAACTTCTTTTTCTTCATCAATGGTAAAAGACACCCAGATAGGACAGTTGGTTCAGATAAGAGCATACCTTCTGCAGACACATAAAGGTAGGTGGGATGAATTACTTCCATAGTAACTAAACAAAGGTCTGTTCTTAGCCTGCTCCAGCCACGAAGTACCATAGCGGGAGGATAGAGATGGACAAACTGTTAATATTTTCAGAACTGTATGACTCTGAGTTCCTTTAGGGTCTGTTGGCACAGCACAGGTGATGGGAAGTATCTTGTGTTCTTTCATTAACACAGTCTCCTTTCAGCTTGTGCCCAAGCTCTCAAGGATCCTTTGAAGAGGACTGTTCACAATGAAGCCAAGTCCCCCACACACAGAGACATTGAAGTACAGTCTTCTGTTTGCTCCTCATTAGATTATTGATTAAAAATATCAAAGTTTACCTCAGTCTTTTTCTTCATGGTCTTCACAGATGGGGAGAGAGCTTGACCCTACCAAATTCTGTGGTGTTTTTCCTGCAAAATTCTGCGTGACGGAGTTATTATGAAGGAATTTGAAACATTCAGCGTAATGATATTCAATGCTCAGCATCATTTGGTACATCCATATGAAGGACTTGACAAAATCCAAACTCAACCCAACTCTATAGATTTGAAATAGTGCAGACATATGATTATTTAAATAAGTACTGTTTCAAATGAATACCCAGATGATAAGGAGAAAGGAAAATAAGTTTTGTTTTGAAGAGAATTATTTATGTTAAAAAGGACAGAAAATATTTGTTTACAGTTAAGTAATACAACAAAGAATTGTTCAAGAAATGAAAAATTAAAATATGAATAATTTGCTGACTCACCAATTTAACATAAGAAAAAACCCCAAATCCTACCTGATTCTGAATATTGGAGAATACTTTTCTTGACTCCTAGAGAAGGATACATAATCCTTCTCTGGTAATGGTGGGTAGGAAGCTATCAGTGTACCAGTTTCCTGATAGATTTGTAAAATTCCAAGTATTTGGGTTTGAACACACTTTCTAAATTCATCATTGCAAGTGATACAAAAGTCAATCTACTTCTTGTGTTATAATTGTGAGTATTTGTTTATAAATTGTTCAGGAAGAGCAGAGAAACTGGGTATATTTTATTTCAAAAGAAATACATTGACAAGAAGCACAGATGTTTTCAGCGCTCAGAGATGATAAATAAGGGACTTGAAAAGTCTGCATTTCAATCATAAGTATGCAATAATGTTTGACAGTAAATGATGAAATGAGAAATCAGGTCAGATGTTAGAATGGATAAAGATAACATTTTCACTCTTAAATAGTAATTAGAAATGCAGTAATTAAATCGTTCTGGAAAAGGCATGTTCAGTTTGATGTCTGGAAAAAATCAGTTCTAACAAATCACTCACAATTTGATGAAAAACAAGTCCCCAGAAGTCTTTGGGTAATGAACCGTTATGGACACAATACTGTCGGCATAATTCTCTATATGGACCACTATTCACTGGAGTGAATCATGTGCCTTGAGTATCAGGCACTGGCTTATGTTAAGTACATTACCACCTATATAATTCTAAGAGTTAAAAAACCCCATCTGATTGTCCTTCTGTACCTCCACTTACACTTCTCTGGATTGGTGGTTTTTTTTCTACTGGTAAGATGAAAGAACTGTGAACATATGTCAAATTTTACATATGAAAACATATCAGGAGAAAGAACCCACTTTAAAATGAAATGTGAAAACTCTTCTATCAAAAAAAAATAAAAATAAAAAATGTGTCAGCATGAATATATGTTTATGTTGCTACAACAAATGTCATTTTTTTTCTCAGGTGATCCGTAAAGGAGAAGTAAGTTGCTGTTGGACCTGCACTCCTTGTAAAGAGAATGAATACGTATCTGATGAATATACATGCAAAGCCTGCCAGCTTGGCTCCTGGCCCAATGAGGACCTCACAGGTAAATGAGTTGTGGCTGTGCTTATGCTGTCAATGAAAATGCTTCTCTGCTGAGCTGAAGAAACAAATGACAGATACAAGTGAGTATGAGAACTGTTTTGGTCAGATTGCACCCAGGGATAAAGCTGATGTTTGAACTGAAGCTGATATTTGTCTCCTCTCCTCAACCTGACACAGGAATTGTTCACATAATTCAGCTCCTTTCTAATGACCTGAATTACTTGATCTAGAAATAATAATAGTAGTAATAATAATAAAAATAACACAACAATTAGCAATAATCCTTGTTTTGTATTCAGCCCTGTCCTAACCTGTAGCTGGTAATACAGATCTTACCCTTCCCCAAATAGGTACAGAAATTAAATACTTGTCAGAGAAATTATTAAGGGAGATCAATTTCAGAGTTTTATTTTCCTCCCTGGCAGGTACAGAAGACTTGCATAATACTTCCTTTTTTTTAATCTGAAAAAGTTATGATTTAATTGCAGAAGCTACCACTGCTAAAAGCAGGAGTGCTCCAAAGAGACTTCGGTTTGCATTAGCCCTTTGTTCATCAGAGTCTGCCATGGCATAGACCTCTCTGCTCTTGCAGAATGCCAGTTTGGCTTCCTTAGAGATAAATCAGTCCAATCCTTGTATCCCACAGCCTCTCTTTATGACTAATAAGCAGAATTCAAGTATTCAAATGCTCAAAGCACAAGTCACTTCAAAACATTGTTCAGGGATCAGGTTCTCATTGTGCCAGACAAGGAGAGAAGAGACAGGATTTTCCAAAAGAACTGATAGAGTTGATTTGCATATAGTTTCTATGAACGAGGGGGGAAATTTTGAGGTGAGAGAGAAGACAAAGGAAAACACAGCTTGCTTCGTGAATTTATATAAGTGGAAGAGTGTAAGGCAAGGCTTGGCCTATAGACACATTTTTATATCTAAAGTTAATCCTTTCCTGGTAAGGAATCCTGCATTACTTTGACAAATGAATTAGGTTACACAATTATTGCCAAAGTATAATTTAACCATGAAATTGATGGGATATTTTTCAGAAAATGTCAAACATGACACTTTCCCTGAGAAAAAAAAATTTACTGCAAAAACTGAAACAGCAGTAAAATGGATTTGCAAGTGCTCCCCCATCTATGCTCCCACAGCCCTGCTCCCCCAGTCCTGCCTCCCCAGGCACCCAGAAATCAGGCACAAAAGCCTTCTCATCACAGGGAAAGCTTTCTCAAGACAGGAGAATGGAGAAGGGGAGAAAAAGAGACCTGACTGCATGTGTCCCCAAAAGCAGAGTATTGAGGTGAGGTATAGTCTCACTCAGCCTCATCCAGAAACTTCCAAAGCCCACATTGCAGGGCCAGGCCACCACATAAGGTTGGTCAGTTCATGAAGGTCAACTAGTGCAACTAGTCAACATTTCAACCTCCAGGGATCTTGTCTGAGATATTGCAGATCCCAGCTCACATCTTTATTTTGGTGAGCACCAGAGGTTTTACCCAACATAGATCAGCTAGAAAAAGAGCTGCTACAAGTCAGTTAGGAGGGAATTTGCTCCACGTGCCAACAGAGGATCCACTTCTGGGTGGTGGGAACTGCCCATTGACCTGGTGAAGTTTGCGTAATTAGGTGGTAAGGTATATGTGAGACAACTTAGAGTGACCAGGCCACCAGGTTGGCCCTGGAGCTCTGTGCTTTGAGCTGACTCCCCAGGGCATACAAATCTCCATGATTCAAGCAAGACATCAGTCTGATCTTGAGGAAGGATTCATCCTCTGAAAGTCTCACTTTGGCACACAGGATGGAAGAGTGAGATGGGCTGGCATCTTGTAGAATAAGCCAATGATTTTCCACCCATCACTCATTGTTTTTAAGGAAAGCAGTTGTATTTTTATTCAAGCCAACTGCTTTGTGTATTACATGAGCAAACATTTTGTATTTTTTTGCAGTATTACATTTTGCAAACCATTCATCTGGCTTTAGACATGCATTTTATGCCTTTATAAGGTCCAAGTCAATCTGCACACAAAAGAACCCTTAACATTGTGCCAAGCAATGTGCCTCAGGAGACCTAACCCTTATTCCTCAGCCAGGCATCAATTTGGAGGGCCCTATTTGGAAACTGAACCCCTCCCTCTTTGGCCTCCATGAGCACTGCTGATACAATATGCCCTCCTAGTACCAGGAGACCCCTCACGTAGCTACACAGCTGCATAGTCCCCATCTAATCTATATTCACACGATGGCTGGATCTTGTCTTATTTAACTTTATGTCAAAAGGAGAGTTTTAAAAATCTATTCCCAGTTTATCCATACAATATAGTGAGCTGTATTTTTAATGATTATATTTATAGTACCAACTTTCGCAGCCTGTAAAAAAACTGCCTTTCAACTTTGTTTAGAACATAGGATTTAGTAAAAAAATGTGAGTTAAAAGTAAGGACAGCCAGATATATTTTGGATTTTGGTTCCTTTCAGTTTAATAAAGTATACACCAATCTCCTTGAAATGTTCCTACAATTGATACTGCAGCATACTAAGTCTCTCTGCTGCTTGATAAAGCCATTTCTTATGTAATGTCAGCTCCACAAGGCTACATATTTAAAAAACTAATTGGAATAAGTCTCCTTGCATGAACACCTTCAGATGACAGTCCTGTAAATATATCAGCCACAAGCCAGAGAGAGCTTTCAACATGGAGCTGCACCACACTGGTTTGTATCCAAGATCTGATCTTGGATAAAAACTTACTTAGAATCCTTTTCTTGGCTCACATAACCAAATATTGCTCCATTGTTCTTATGTTCAATGATCAGCACAAGTTTTGTGCCACAAACTTCAATATATAAAATGTGTAATGGCAAGGATGTCCCTGAGAGAAAGGAAGAGAGATTAATGCCCTTTTTCAGACACCTATGGGCTATCAGAATTCAGATGCAGCAAGGGAGAAAACAGAAGAGGTGCAATATGTGTAGAAAATCAAAGTTATTCTCAGAGCAGAGAAGAGCAATGAGGCTAGTGAAGGAACTTGAACACAAGTCCTATGAGGAGAGGCTGAAGGAACTGGAGTTATTTAGCCTGGAAAAGAGGAGGCTCAGGGGAGACCTTATCACTCTCTACAACTATCTGAAAGGAGGGTGTAGCCAGGTGGGAGTTGATCTCTTCTCCCAGGCAACTATCAGCAAGACAAGAGGGCACGGTCTTAAGCTCTGCTGGGGGTGGTTTAGGTTAGATATTAGGAAGAAATTCTTTGCAGAATGGATATTCAGGCACTAGAATGGGCTTCCCAGGGAAGTGGTGGATTTTCTGTCCCTGGAGATTTTTAAGATGAGACTGGATGTGGCACTTAGTGCTATGGTCTAGTAACTGTGCTGGTAGTGGATCAAGGGTTGGACCGGATAATCTCAGAGGTCCTTTCCATCTCAGCTGGTTGTATGATTCTATCATTCTATGATATTGACATTCCAAAGTACAGAAAGGTGCAGGGAGTCCAAAGATAATGGAAAAGATGCGTGGAAACAAGAGTTTCTCTTGATTAATAGTTACCAGAAAACATCTCCATTTAAAAGTGAAGCTGAGACAAGAAAGGGAATGTTTAGCTGCCCATATTTTATTTCCTCACAAATTTCAGGTTCATTGTTTATGCATACAATATTCCCCTGGGATCAGACACATCCTTGGACAAAAAACTAGTCATTCTCATCCTTTTCTTCATATTTATTTGTACTATCCCCTCACATACCTCAACTAATTTTCTTCCTCCTCATTTAGTATCAAAACATGCTTTCCAACTTACTCTAACTCCCCTACTTCCCTGTGTGTTGTGTTAGTAACATCCCTATGTTACATCAGCAATTCACACATTAGTATGACCAGCATGGCTGAGCCACATACTCAATTACAGCAGGAGGAACTCCGTGATTTAAGGCCAGAAGTACATACCAGTCATTGCACTATTCCCCAAAGCCCTTCTTTGAATTATATTCATAGCAGATGGAAAAGAAATAGATGTCACACAAGTTTAGATACAAATGAAGGGATTTTCTTAACACTGATGACCAAACATAAATTAAATTATTTTTCAGTAACTTGATGAGAACAGCTTTTTGGTTTGCCAAAAACCCAATTGACTTTGAGGACATGGCCTTCTGCATTCAAAAACGGTGCTTTAGAAAGACCAAATAAATTTTGTTCAGCATCTCATAGCTTTTTATTGTGTGTAGGAACATCTTGGTCTAGTTATCACTAGTGCACAAGGAGATTGTTGAGGTGGGAGAAAAGGAATTATTTGTTCTTTCTGACATTCAGGAACACCATACAACAATATCAGAAACAAAGTTTTGTCTAGTGACCTCAAGTACTGCAAGGAAAGTAGAT
Source organism: Myrmophylax atrothorax (assembly GCA_026770055.1). Taxonomy (NCBI): domain Eukaryota; kingdom Metazoa; phylum Chordata; class Aves; order Passeriformes; family Thamnophilidae; genus Myrmophylax; species Myrmophylax atrothorax. Next base: position 84,795,908 of record JAOXXN010000001.1, read on the forward strand.
TATATTAATTCCAGTGACACTTGGATAATCTTCAGGCTGTATTGACATTTTTCTCAATTTCTGTATATTCTAAATATGCTGGCTATTTGATTTTCTTAATTGGATTTCCATGAAAGCAGGAGCCTAACTATTTTACAGCTCTTGAAATGTTTTCTTTGATATTCAAAGGTAAGGGAATATATCAGAAATAGATATTTTTACTATAGTTACAAAAACACTTTCACCACATAAGGTACAGTAAACCCAGGATTGCAGTGCCATGATATTGTCTGGCCATTTGAAAGTGACAGATAAGAGCTGGATTATTCAAACAACCCTTGGATGAAAAGGACTGAAAAAAGTACATCCCAGCTCTAAGTGACACAACAGCCATTTCAAAGAGCTCTGAAAACACTGATGCTCTACCCTGTTTGGCCTGTACTGATCTGAATTCCTCACTGAGAAGTGAGGATGATTGCCTCCTTCATCCTGAGGGCATTGCTTTACAGTTAACAAGAGCCACAGAGAACAGACAGTGCTGAGAGCCACTGGTGTCTTGGCATCCAGCAGTGTGTGGGAAAGCCCACATCCATGGGCCTAAGGGCAGGGGCGATCGCATTGGATCCCAACAAGAGCTTGGTCAGCTCTTCCTGCAGGATGCTAATTCAGGCTGTGGCACAAGCCATGGGGGTCTGAACCTCGGTTGTCTCATAAGACTGGATTCTACCCCTCACACAAGTAAAATATCTCTTGCCCAAAGTATTTTCAAAGGGTAGCTGCTTGTTGCCATCGAGCTGCTTTCTTGTATTCCCACTTGCAATAATGTTGCAGCCATTGGTAAGTTCACCAGTTGTCTGACAAGGGACAGAACACAATTTAGTCTGTGCTGACATTGATTTTGCTGCTGAAGCATTACTAGAATCCTGCTTTTGATCGTAAATGGTAAAGCTGTAATTCAGGTAGGAAAAGGACACAGTTTTTATCTGTTTGTTTTTAGTGCTATAAATGCACATCAGCAGACATAATGTCCAGTTTTCACCCTGTTTTCTGTGACACGTATGTCACTTTCCTTTTTATTTGTTATTCCAAATGAAATGTAGCCATTGCAATAAGTCACTCTCACATCAGCACCTTGGAGAAAGCACATGTGGATGAGCCAAGGGTTCAGGTGGTGATATTATGACCAAGATCTTTGTCATTTTCTCCCCTCCCCTGTTACTGGGTTTGTGGACTTTTCTTCCCTCAATTGCTTGTTCCAGGTAAGGTGTGAACTTAAGCTTCCAGTCCACCATGAGCCACACAGCACTTTGGGCTCAAGTGACCTCATTCAATAATACTGAGCTCAACAAACAGCTCTTGGGGGTTCCTGGGCTGAATGAACAGGGACTTGCCAACAAAGCCAGAAGGATCCACTTGTAATTGTGCCTTCCATTACGGAAAGTTTGCTGAACATGATGTATTCAGAACAAAACATTTACAGCAGACAGAGCCAGCACTTTTTAGTGAAACTTAAAACAGTAGAGCTGACATAAGGATGGACCTGATTGCTGTAATTTATCAGTTGTTCCCGTCATTCTGCACATTTGTGTAATTAAGGAATCGTTCCCCATATGGTCACAAAGTAACTTTAATGCACTACACCAAGATTCATGGCCTTGCCTTATGCTGCAATGCATTGCTAAATCTGTATTTTTCAGTTAGTAGGAACTTACCCTGAGCTACAGATGCCCCAGCTTTCATGGTTTAAGATGTGACTGATCCCAAATCCTATCCCGAAGAGGTAGCAGAGTACACACATGCACTATCATCAGCTGCATGCATTGCCTGTACAAATCCTCCTTTGCTAATGGCTTCAGTCACTGTGGCAGCCTGGGAACCGTGGCAGCTAAGAAGCCAGCGTATGGTCACCTTTGCATGCCCTACTATTGTAGCAGCTGCAAAAGGTCCCATCAGAACAGGGCAAAGGACTGGTGACTACAGGAACCTACCATAGCACCTGAACTTAATACTGACATGTTAAAGATGTCCTCCCTCCCTTCATTTGGTCCAGATTCCATGTGGAGGTCAGGGGCCTGATATATGACCCAGGACTTTAGAGAGTGTAATCCTCTGTTTAAAAAAAAAAAAAAATGAAAAAAATGTAAATTATAAAACGTACCCTGTCAGCTTCACATAGATTTTTATTGTGACTGATATTTTTGCATCTCAGCTTTCCATATGCATGAAAACCTAAATAACTAATCCAGATATCCCTTCTCCTATCTTTTGGGATTATAAGGACAGAAATATTCAGATGCATTAATATAAAATATCAAACTGCATAATAAAAATACACTTTGAATAATGAGTGCCGAATCCTATGTGAAGTCTAATTACTAAAATGTATCTAGATTGTTGTTTGAGTTTCAGCCTTGGTGTTTGGACTTCTGCTGTCCTTGAAAGATATCTAAAAAGTTACTGAGACAACTCAGTCTTTTGTTAACAGATTGAACTCTCTAACCAGGGTGCCAAACCCCACTGAAAAGTATTTAGGACTTAATTCTGCCAGGTTTAGTTTCCATGTGCAGACTCAGTGAGCTTTAGCTCATGCTGTTAATTTAAGAGAATTTATTGAATTCCCTTTGCTCTCCAGAGTGAATCGTATTCACAGTCTCTAGTCTGTCATGTTTACCTTTGAATCTAGTTTAATTACATATTTTATACTACCTACCATGATTTTTCAGTGCTGAACTAATACATTTTTATGGATACTAAAGGCATGGTAAGGTTTTGTAGGTGTCAAGGCTATAATAAGAAATTAAAATAATGCTAAGATCAAACCCTCAGAAAATATGGTCTATAATAGTGTTTCGTAAACTCTTCTCCCCTAATTTTAATGAAATATGAGATATAAGAAATAAGTGACAAATTTGCTTCTGCAGAAAGAGGACATTGTACTAAGAGACCTATGGCAGTGGTCAGGCTTTAAAGAGCATTTCCTGACCTTGTTTATGGCACAATTTAGTTCATCCTTGAAGTAGCTAAATGTTTTTCCAAAATATCACAAAATACTTATTTTAGAAGATCCTTAAACATCTTTACCTGCATTTTGTTGGTGATTTTTGACACTTCTTCGAGAAAACCTCTTCCTAGCATGTCAAATGGGACTCTGATTTTTTCTATCTGTTTCTCTTGCTATTCAGATGTGTATCCAGGGTCTTGCGTGATACTGATGATGTTTCTGGCCAGAAAAGCATACAGGCAGGTTTATGTGAACTTTACTGGGGGTCCAGTCCCAGAGGCAGTGCACCCTTGAGCACAGAACAACTTGACACATGCTCCAAATTGAACTTTTTCACAAGCCAAAGATTGCCTCAGCACACTGCAGGGATGACAAGACAAGACTGATGGCTTTGTTCCACCTGTTTCTGAGCCAGCCTAGAAGAGAAAACTTTCCAGGTGCTTAGAGATGTTGATAAAGTGTAAGAGGCAGGCTGTGGGGAATGATTTTGTCCAAATGGCCAGGGAGAGAAATGGGTTCTTTTTGTGGTACCATTTTTCAGGTTTTGTCTTGGTACAGTCCTGGCTGTAAACCTAAACTGGACACTCATGGTGCTGTCTTCCCATCTTTCTTTTATTTGATCTAGTTGTACTTTTCTGCAAAGTGCCATTGTCATAAACCATTATCTGCAAAACTATTATACGAAAACTTCACCAATCACTTCCTTATGAAGATTATCCAGTCTTTAAATCTTAATTGAGGAATAAATCATTGCAAAGTTTAGCATTCTCCTCGTAAAGTATACCCAGTGATGGGAAAAATGGTACAAAAATGGTACAAGTTTTCAACATTTTTCTTAGGTATTTTATTAAGAGAATGTAAATAAGAGTAATAAAGCAAGGAAGGCATGAAATAGTCTGAAACTAATGAGAAACATTTGGTTATGATTCACCTCTCCTACAATGTTAAAAGTGAAGCAAAATCTAGCCCCTATATCATTGTCTGTGTGCAAAGGCCAGCTGTCAGATAAAGACCTCTTCTCTTCAAATTTCCTTTCTAAGAATATATTGTAGTGTTAGAATCTGGTAATGATTTGTTTCCCCAAAAAATTAAATTTTCGTAAAATAAAAAGATTTTCAGGCCGTTTACTAATAAAACTTCCTGGGGACAAAGTCACTTGGGGATATCTGCACACAACAGAGACTGCTTTCTGGTTTTCACCATTCTTTCACCATGCTCACTTGTATAAAATGTTGATTTTAATGATGTGAATCCTGTGCTACATTAATCTTGAAAAAGTCAGAAAGTAATACATTGTCTCCTGTGCAACAAATGAGTAAATACATAAAATGAGCAAGAGGAATCATCAACTAATGCTATGAGTGTTTCATAAAAGTCTAATGCCTTACTAAAATTAAGATGTGGTAAAAATTTTATTATTGCAACAAAAAACTTTGTACACCAAAGCAGTTTAAATATGGATGACAAATTATTCTGCATTTAGTGACCAAGACCACAATTCTGTTATGCTAGAGTGACTGCAAATTGATATCCTTTAACTGCACTAAAGCCAGAGAATTGTTGACCCTAATCTTTCTGATTTTGCTGCTCTCTTCAAGAATTCAGTAGTATCCACCTTGTACTATTGCAATCTTACTGTAGATACTATATCTTTGACAACATTATTTCTGTAGAGATGCAGAATGCAGAAATACCTGGAAAAGAAATGTACTAAGTCTAATATCCACCCATACTGTTTCATTAAATCATTTTTACTACTAAGAATGTCAGTGGCAGATTTGGAAAAACTTTAAGCTCCACTTAAAGAAAAAGGCCAGCATGCATTTTTTTTCATGGCATTTTTCTTCTGGAGCAACTGCTACATTTATTGAAGCTCTGCTTCCAAGGATGTGCCTGGACATCACCTGCTGATGGGAAGCAGAGAAGAAATCTTTTGTTTTCCTTTACTTCCGCACATGCCATTGCTTCAGCTTTACTAAACTACCTTTATTTTGACCCAGGAGTTTTTCAGTTCTATTTACTCCCCTAAACCTGTCCCACTGAGGAGGGGAGTGATAGAGCAGCTTGGTGGGCACCTGGCATTCAGGCAAGGTCAAGCCACCACAGTTCTTTTGGTGCCCAACATGGAGCTTGAGATAATGGTAGTTTTATGTTAAGTATGCTACAGCTATGGTAGTTATTAAGTGGTAAGCACCTGTGCAGGTTACAGAATCATAGAATCATAGAATGGTTTGGTTTAGAAGGGACCTGTAAAATCATCTAGTTCCAACCCCCCTGCCATGGGCAGCAACACCTTCCACTAGACCAGGTTGCTCAAAGCCTCATCTAACCTGGCCTTAAACAATTCTCAGGATAGGGCATCCACAGCTTCTCTGGGCAATCTGTTCCAGTGCTTCCCTATCCTTATAGTAAATAATTTTTTCCTAATATCCAAGCTAAATTTCTACTTTTTCCATTTAATGCCACTGCCCTTTGTTCTATCACTACAAGCCCTGGAAAAAAGTCCCTCTCCAGCTCTCTTGTAGTCTCCCTTCAGACACTGGAGAGCTGTTACAGAGTTTATTGGCTGCACTGCTTATCTCTTTATTGCACTGAGCTTAGGAACATGTTAATACAACAATGACTATGTGCTTTACCTTGACATTGATGGCCTTGCTGAGCTGGGGGGGGCTATCCTGAGGAAAGGATCAGGGAATACATCTCCCACTTCCTATCTGGGATGATAAGGATGTTCCTATTATGCAGGTTTCTGAGGTCCTTGCTCACCCTTATGTGAGCTGTTTAATACTACTTACACTGTTAGCATATTGTGGTGTTTGTGAAATCTGGTGTCTTTCTGATGTAAGAGAAGACAAACTTTGGATAAAGTGATAACTGAAATGAGCCCTGACAGAGCCACTGGGGGCAGGGTGTGTGGAAACATTAGGGTAGATTTCTAGGGTAGTAATCACCTCCCATAGCTTGAGATTTTACACCTGAATGGGCAAGCATCCATGGCAAACTGGCACTCCATCTGACAGAGGGGTGTCTTGCCTAACTCCTGTGAACACTTTCAGCTTCTAGCACTGTACTGGGGCCTGGTCTGTGCCTATTGAGTCACAGTTCAGTAATGTCAGGAAGCTGTGGTTGAGGCAGGAACCCAAACAACAGCAGCTACAGTAATTTTCCCCATAGTGAAAAAGACAAGGAGAATGATGGGGCCATATCACTGATTAGTAAAGGAGGAGGAAGAAAACGAAAGGTTTGATAAGCAAGCCAGTCATTTGACAAAGAAATTGGTGGAAGGAACGAGAATTCACACAGGAATTGAAAGCTACCTTGTCTCTGACCTCATCAAAACTTCAAGATATGTGAAAAATTACAGCTGCCAGCCAGGTGAGTGAATTGCTGCCTGGCTGATCTGATGCTGGGATAATGGGGCTGACTGGAAGGTAGAGAAACCCCATAGCTGAGAAACCTTGCTAGAAAACAGGGCATTGAAAGAGGAACTGGAAGAGAGACAGAAATTTGTCATCTCTGGAGATGACTCCCCTCAAGTGTGAGTACAAAATACCCATTCAAACAAGACCTTGTGGACTCCCTAGGAAAGTGGACTACCACAGATGAAGGAATCCAGTACCTGATAGAATTAGAAGTGATAGGAGTCATCTATGGTAATCTAGACAGAGGTGAGGTCTCCAAAGATCCAGAGGACCTCCTGTGCACGTGGACCATGTGGAGGAAGGTGATTCAAGGTTCCTCAGCATCATATTCTAAAAACTTAGCAGCAAAGTGTTGCCTGGATATGGATGCATCGGCTGTGGAGGCAGTTGTCATTTTGGCTCCAAAACTTTGAATAAGATCTCTGTACCTCCTCTACCCTACAGGTCAGCACCTTAGATGTCAGGGGTACCCCAAGAAGTCAGTCCCTGCCTGCACTGGTCAGAGAGAAAGAGAGCTCCAGATGCATGTCACATGGTCCACTCTCATTCCTCCTGCATGACTAAGGGGAGGACATGAGGAAGTGGAATGGTAAACCCACTTTTAAGCTGGAAGCCTTTGTACATAAACTGACAGGGAACACAGCTGTGGAGAAGGGGTCACCCACAAAGACTGTCAGTTTAGTTGCTGTAAAGGCACAAGACAGTCAGCAATCTCACAGATGAAGAGGAACTGAAATCACCTCCCTTGATCCTGGTGACAGGACTACTGCTCTTGCACTGTGAGGTTCAGACAATGAATTCTCTAACCACAAACAGGAATAGAGGGTCCCCACCTTCAGCCAGAAGGAGGAAAGAGATTACTAAGCATATAGGACTATGTGGATTCAATATCCTGACATATCAGAAGTGTAAGGCCTTGGTAGGCACTGTTGTGGTATACTCTGGTACTACAGGCCACGGAACCAAGCTGGATTGCTGGCGTGTCAGGGGCATGTCACAAATTGTTTGTATTGGAGGCTGAGGGGAGATCAGTGGGAGGGGACAAGTGGGCAGAGCACCCCATTTTGTTTGCCCAGAGGCATCTTGTATCCTTGGCATAGACTGCCACAAGAGAGGGTACTTCTAAGGCACAAATGGGTACCAATGGGTTTTTGAAGTAGCCACTGTGAACACAGAGGTCAAGCAGCTGTTACCCTGTTTTGCCTCCCAGAAGATCACTTCGCTGTGGGACTGTTGTGAGTTGAAGAACAGCAGGTGACAGTTGCTACTGGGACAGTGCACTGGCAGCAATATCACACAAACCAAGACTCCCTGGCTCCAATCCATGAGCTGATTCATCATCGGAGGTGCCAAGGAGTAATTAGAAAGACTCAGTCACCTTTTAACAGTCCTATATGGCCCATGCAAAAGTCTGATAGAAGGTGGAGGTAAACAGTAGACTATCACAGGCTGAGCAAAGCAACATCTCCACTGAATGCTGCTGTACCAGACATATTAGAGCTCCAATACAAACTGAAGTCGAAGGGAGCCAAGTGGTGTGCTACAGGTAACATTGACAATGTGGTTTTTTCAGCTCCTCTGACAGCAGAGTACAGGCCACAATTTGCTTTACTGTAGACAGAAGTTCAATGCACTTGGAATTGTCTGCCCCAGGGGTGGAAATACAGCCCTACCTTTTGTAGGGGACTAACCTTGAAAAAGCCAAGGTTGACCACAAGGGTTTTGGAGCCAGGGTTATAGAGGGTCAGAAGTCCATTACACCCTGACTCAAAAAGTGATACTATCAGCAAATGAGGGGCTTTGAGCTGTTCCAAAAGTTGCTGGTACAGAAGCATGTCTACTTTTGGCACTGTGATTGCCCAGGCTACAGTGAATGTTCAAAGGAAATATCTCTTCTACATGTCAGGCAGGCAACCAGCACTACATGGAATACGTGGGTAGCATTCATCACACAATGAATTCAACCAGGAAAACATAACTGCTCAGGAATCCTGGAAGAGATCATGGACTGGGCAGAAAGCAGAGATACCACAACTATCCAGGCTCTACAGTGCAAAAAGAAAGGAGGGATGGATAAGGGATGCCAGCAACAAGGTTTCTGCCAGCTTTTACTCCTGTCTATTGATCTGCACACTGTAGAATGAAAAGCTTTTCTGATTTCCTATGACCTGAGTGCATAGAATGACTTAATAAAGCTTATACAAAAACCTGAAAAATGTGTCCTTAGATGCATTGCTAATTCATCTTTTTCTCTAATTTATTATAGTCAATTTGATTTCATGATTTATATGATGTTTTAATATCTCAAAATTGTCAAAAGGATGAATGACAGATAAAGGAGTGAGCAGAGTGGGCCATCCTAAATTGCCTATTAGTTGCAACTCTTATTCTGGAAAATTTTTGACAGGAAAAAGGTAGCATATTTGAGAAAGAAACACTCTTTTACTTTTGACAGTTAGAATCTGCAAGATTCTTCTCGATAATAATCAAACAAGTACCATTATCCTTTGTAGTGT
>JAOXXN010000001.1:84804925-84822915 GCA_026770055.1 Myrmophylax atrothorax
CATTATCCTTTGTAGTGTACAATATAATTATTAGGATTGACATCTGGTCCTTTAAGTGCAAATAGTATGAAGACAACTGTGAAGTACTTTGTATTGAGGTAATGCAACTCGATACTGAAATTTGTTCATAAATTACTATATTTAATAGAATTTAAAAAGGTAAATTCCACTGTGAGAAGTGACTTATGTCAATCAGCTTGGTCATCATGTTATACTCCAGATAAAATATATTTCTGAGATAAACTGTCACTGAAATTTACTTATTGTGCCATTATACTAACATAATCTGAGCCTACACTCATTATAATGGCAGCTTCCCGAAACACACAAAAAAAAGAGAAATATCAGGAAAATCTCTAACTATCGTTAAAGAATTTCACTCCTACATACTTCAGTTTACCTTCTTCTTTTTCTTTTTCTGTAGGTTGTGACCTCATTCCAGTGCAGTATCTCAGATGGGGTGATCCTGAACCGATTGCAGCAGTTGTTTTTGCATGTCTGGGTCTGCTGGCCACCTTGTTTGTTACAGTGATATTCATAATGTACCGTGATACTCCAGTGGTCAAATCATCCAGCCGAGAACTTTGCTACATCATTCTAGCCGGCATCTGCTTGGGTTACTTGTGCACTTTCTGTCTCATTGCAAAACCTCAACAGATTTACTGTTACCTTCAACGAATTGGCATTGGCCTCTCACCAGCTATGAGTTACTCTGCTCTAGTAACTAAAACCAACCGCATTGCAAGAATCCTGGCTGGAAGCAAGAAGAAAATCTGTACAAAGAAACCTAGGTTCATGAGTGCCTGCGCCCAACTGGTTATTGCATTTATCTTGATATGTATACAATTAGGCATAATTGTTGCCCTCTTTATAATGGAACCACCAGATATAATGCATGATTACCCAAGCATCAGAGAGGTCTACCTGATTTGTAACACCACCAACCTGGGTGTTGTAACTCCCCTTGGATATAATGGATTATTAATTTTGAGCTGCACCTTTTATGCATTTAAGACAAGAAATGTCCCAGCTAACTTCAATGAAGCAAAATACATTGCCTTCACAATGTATACCACCTGCATCATTTGGCTGGCTTTTGTGCCAATATATTTTGGAAGCAACTACAAGATAATCACCATGTGCTTCTCAGTGAGTCTGAGTGCCACAGTGGCCCTGGGCTGTATGTTTGTGCCCAAGGTCTACATCATCCTCGCTAAACCAGAAAGAAACGTACGCAGTGCATTCACCACATCAACAGTAGTCCGCATGCATGTAGGGGATGGAAAATCATCTTCAGCTGCGAGCCGCTCCAGCAGCCTGGTGAACCTGTGGAAAAGAAGGGGATCATCTGGTGAAACCCTTAGGTAAAGCTTTCTAATGGGGGAGTGTGGGGAGACAGTTATATTCTGAGAGTTACTAATACTGGAAAGACAAAGGGAAATATATTCATTTCCTTTGCCTCTGCACTGGGAGAGAAGTGAGTCCTCTCTCCCACATTGTAACTTTGGGGTTTTGTTTAGTCAAAAGTGCTGTGCAAAAATAGGGGACAAAGCAATGGGCAAACAATTACAAAGATGTAAATACCAGCTGTGACAACTGCACACTAATCAGGGAGAGAAACAAGATCTTAGGAGCAAAAAACAAGAGAACAAGAAGTATAACTCATTGCCTTGTCCTGAAAGCACTCATTTAAAATCTCTTTCCTTAAATGAACTTCATGGTGTCTGTGTTTTGCCTCTAGTCACAGCAGTAAGACAACAGGGTTGCTGCCAGTGATACATAATCAAGGTGGAGCAACAAACATGAGTGTCATCGTGAGCAGCCACTCTCAGGCATCTGAGGTTTTGTTTCATATGACTCTTCTGTTGTACCTTTTATCTCCTATTCCCTTGATTTTCCTTTCTTCTATTATCTCTTCCTGATTTCTTTCTTTTTGTCTTCACCTATCTTCTCTTCCTTAACTTTCTTGATACCTTTTTCTGTACATATCCTCCTAAGTCTAACAAATTCAGCTGCTCACAGGTTCTGTCTACCCTTCCTGTCATTGAACAGATGCTCCCTTGTGAGATGTTTCTTTGTTTCTTCCTAAGGCATTATTTGAATTCAGTGATCATGAAGATAACTTGTATGTTCAGGGTGTAAAAATTACTGTAAGTGAACACTAAAGAGAAAGGAGAGCTCTGTAGTGGAAACACTGTCCTGCTTCATGGACTGAGTGTTTTGGTGTGCACCCTGTCCAGTGGTTTGTTTTCCTTTTTTGATCCCTTTCACTTTTGATATGAGTGCTATGGGGATAATTTGGTTTATTTAACTTCTGATGTAAACAAAAAATTCTGTCTATGTGAAAATGCAAAGAAACCATTTTTTCATTCCTCAGCTATGTATGTCCAGCCTGGAAGTGACAAGTAGCTAGATTTTCCTCCTCATTGAAACACATATGGATTTTAGGCTTGATAATACGAATATTTCCAGACATGCCATTGTTCACAACTGGAGCTGGTATGGAACAAGGACAATTTGTACTTCCATTTGGTATGAACCACAATTTAGATTTGAGGGAAGACTTTATTAATAATACCTGCAGGACATATTATGACAAAGTGATCATTTTTTTTCTGTCACATTATTAGTGATACTTCTCTTTCAGAGACTTTCAATTGGTACAAAAATGGCCAGCCTATTACAAGACATTTTATATCTATGATCAGTTAATGATGGTTTTTTTCCAGTTCCTTTCCAGGTGCAGAGTAGGATGATATATAAAAATGGTAAATCCTCTATCAGTTTAAGTGACGGTTACCTGAAATATCCTTTTCTACACCCTCTGTCTGTATGCATGAATGATCTGAGGTGTTTGAATTAGAAGTCCTTTAAGAACTTCTGGACCAGCTAAAAGAGCCAATCTTTATAATATGCCCTCAATAGAAGGCATTCTTCCCTTTTGAGATCATTATTATTTTCCCTCATTTTTGCTGCAGAACTCATTTGCCATCTTACAACTTTTTTAGTCAAAAAGATGAAGTTGTAGATGACAGGAAGATCTTGGGCACGGGAAGGATTTGTTTGTCATCTCTTCAGGCCTGGTTTGGAAAGATACTACTCTAAAATCTTTGTTTTGTTTTGAAAAGTACGGAGCTCACCCTGTTTTAAATATTCTAAAAGACATGATGCATTTTCTTCTTTTTGAGGACTCTGTTTCCATTTCTTTATATCCCTCAATGTGTAGAAATACCAGCAGTAGAGAGATATTAACAGAATGTAATAGATTATCATCAACAAAGATTTCTTTTTCAATAGCACTGTTTTGGGAATGTCTTCAATCCAAAAGAGCACTAAGAGTGCCCAATAGGCATGTGTAGGAATGAAGATGGCAGCACAAAGCTGACATATTCATGTATTTACGTAGATACGAGGAACTAAAACATTGCATTCAAAACTTGGAGAAAAAACTTATGTCATCAGCAGTGTTCAACAACATGTAAAACTGCAACAAAGAAGATCCTCCTAATATATTTGTCTGAATCCTCAGCTGATTAAACTGTGATGGTGCCAGTGAGTTTAGTGGCGCTTGGTCAGTGTGTGCCTGAAGGGTCTAGAAATCAAAGAGCAAATGGACTCCATCCATCTTGGGAAATTTTCTCTAATCAATGCTGATTTGATTACATGGAAGACAGTCCTAAAAGGTATTGAGCAAATTTAAAATGCTGCTTAGGACTTCGCCTAGATCTAATACCATCTCCAAGAAAGAACAGAAAACCACTGTCAGCTTCAATTCTATTTAATGTAGAAAATGAGCAAACAAAGTTCCACATTTTTACTTAATATTCAAACATTTATTTAAAAAAATCTTGTTGCACAAAGCAGTATGTTACAAGGTGTTATTCAGTACAATGCTCAAAAGCTTGTTTTGGATAGTTATTCAAGTAAACACAAGTTTCAGAATCAAAGGAACTACGCACTAGAGCTACATGGCATTACTTAAATAGCTCAGAGGGGTTTTATTTAAAAGAGAGTGAGTCACTGTTGAATTTTAAAGAAATATGCTATTTAAGTTACCCGTGCATAAAGGGGCCCCTATCATTAGCATTTTGCTTTTTGACAATAATTTATAGCACAGTGTAGTATTGCATCAAATCATTGTCAAACAGATAATGCCAACGCGACATTCAGAGCTTTCACATCAGCTGCAAAATGACAGATAACAAGACTGCTTTTGCCTAAATAAAGCAATGCATCTGTTAGAGCCCTAAATGACTTTTTGCATGGGGTGTTCTTCAATTAAGAAAACTCAAGCAAACTGCTGTTATGTATTGGAATTAATCTTCTCATACTGAAATACATAGAAGGAGAGAGTAAAACTATTTGTTACCCAGTGAAATGAAAACCATTTCATGTAGGCTTTTGCCCTCATTTAAAAGTAGGGCTAACAAACCTGACATTATCAGAAGCAACTTCACAAAGGGGAATGCTAAACACTATACAGTTGAAGTCAAATCATACAACCCGTGTAGAAAAGCATTCTGACCTTCTAATTTCAGTTATGTGACCAGTTAATTTCACAGGGACTAGAAAGGCCTTAAATAAACTAAGTCTTACCTTGAGGTCCCAGGAATTAGTATCACATATGCTACACAGCCCTTTTGCAAGAGTCCAAAATACAGGGCTAATTTGTCCTCTCCTAACTCTCAAATAACTCTCTATCCTGGGTAGAATAAAGTCTGTATATTTCTTCCATAAGAGATGGTGGCTTGGTATTTGTAGTCAGGAGTGCACACTAGAAGGTGTCAGTCATGCTACCTCCACTGGGAGAATTTCAAAAGTTTCTCTTAGCTTTCTAGTATCTGCCCTGCATTTCACACAGCAATTTAACCACCGTAGGTGTTTTATGTCTTCTGTAATGTGTCTTTAAATGTCCCAGTCACACATTCACCATTTTTCAAGCTTACAAATACTGACCCTTTAAACACACTCATTTCCCTACATCTACCTGCAGAAAAGCAAGATTTCTTTCCTTTAAAGCAAGTAATAAACTGTTCTAAGGGACCGACAAAGTGTTAAAAACAGGTGCTATTCTAATCTTTAGAATCCTAGCAATATTTTTCTCTTTGCCCTTAAAATTTCTTTCAGATTTTTACAGTGCAGACAACGCTTCTTCTCTCTGATTCTCCCACTGTTGGCTATAGGTGGCCCAGTGATTCCTGCCCTCAGCTGCTTCTTTCAGAGGTCCCCAAACCACCTTCAAGGTTTCTTGCTTGCTTCAGCAGCAAATTCTGCAGTTTCAGCCTGTAACATGTTATGGGAAAATCAAGAGGAACCTGGCATCCTTCTACAGATCAAGCTGTGACACAGAGCTGTTCAAGCAGTGAGGTGTGAGCCTCTGAAATAAGAGTGAGGTCAGAAAACACTATTGTGATCCCAAATTTAAGCTCTCTGCTTGGAGGTTGGAGGCTTTGTTATATTTGCAGTGACAGTGAAAGGCAGAAGAAAGCAGATGAAGTGCTTTTTATTGCCAGTTGGTCCTTTTCCCTGTGATGATGTAGGGCACACTTAGGTTTCTTCTACTACATTTTTAAAAGACAAAAGCTGCTAGATACCCAGTACAAGCCAAAAGTACACTCCTGAAACAAAACAAGGCAGATTATCAACCCCTAAATTAGTTTGGATTGCAAAAAGTAACTAAGCCATTCAGTACATTCTGTCTGTAACCCAGGCAAGTAGCCATGATCATGCAAAAGGAAAGAATGGCCAGAAAAGTTAGATAATGTTAGGTTTATTCAAAATACATTGTATGTTTGCAGTATTGCGTATAATTCCTCCATACAACTATGAACAGCACAATACTGGAGCACAGAAAAAATACACACATAAATTTCTGCTCCTTATCATAGGCACTTCTCTTGCAAATCTCATTGAGGTTAAAGCTTAATAGCCTGGTGTGGCAGTGACAATTTATTCCATGTGGATTTACTGTGTGTTGCAGTATTTCCTAAATAACTAAACAGAAGCTATGGCTGTCATACTAAATTAATTACTCCCTTGGTTTTTAATGTCTTATCTTGTCCTCTTAAGCAGTTTGGCTACCACCATGTGATTGCAAACCTGAGCACTGCTCTGTATACATCTGCAGAAATGATAGGACTGACAGCTTTCGTTCAGGACTAGCATCCCTCATTCTAGTGAGCCAACACTCAGCCTTAGGAGAACCCCTGAATTTCTATTATATAAATCACCATTATTTTGTTTTATCATGTGCAACTTAGATAAAGAAACTCACACATTCACCTCAGAATCAGGTTTCTCCTTCTCAAGTGCTCTGCTGGTACATCAGAAAAATCAGTCAGGTGTCCAGGTTCACATGCTGTTAATTGCCATTCCATGACTCCTATGAGGAAAACATGATAAGCAAAGTAGATTTTTTCCACTGGATTGGATTCAGCCTTGGACCACCAGTGTCTATAATTAGTGTATAATGAAACATCAGACAGTCCCAAACTTTGCCATAATAAAGTATTTTGGAAATAGGTGTCTACAATCACACTGCGGGCTCTGTTTCTGTAAAGAACAGCTTGTTTCCCCCCTTATATGTTCTCTCTCTTCTTCCCTCTTATGACTAACTATATCTATATTGTTGCAATTCAAAGCACAGCTACTTTGTTCCACATACTAAGAAAATATTCTTGGATCAGCCTAGATGCTTCCATTTGTGGTTTAAAAATATTCCAATCTAAGTATTACGTCATCAGATGATGAGTTTTTTCAGAAGTCTGAATTAAAACTTCTCAAAAAGTCCACTCTTGTCCCCTCAGGAGTCTTTTAAAACATTACTTTTAATGTTGAATATGATTGAAATACATATGAATTACTGAAAAAATGAGTGAATCAAAAATTTGAGGTTAGAATTTGAGTAATCTTAAATGTAACAACTTCTTCAAGGTTTCACTACTGATATATTGCATTATTAAGAAAATCCTGGGAAGACACTGAGTTTACAGACAAATTTTCTCATCAGAATAAACTTCTGCCACTGTTACACACACCATGCCAAGGTTCCCTAAGATGCAGCCCATGCAACTTCCATTGCCCAGATACGACATTTTCACTGGTTGACACACCCATGAAAAAACAGACATTTAAAGTCATGGCCGTGAAGCTGCAATCAAATATTTTTAGAATATGTGAGTGCATTATCACCATGCGTATTTCAAATGTAAATAGGAGAGATTCAAATTCCATATGCTTCAGCAAAGTAAGGTGCCTGAGAGATGAAACAAGGCTGCCATTTGACATGGAAGTTTCAGTCCAGTAAAGAAGATGGAGTACAAGAAAAACCGGGGGAGTTTTGTGGAATATTGAAGCTGGATTGCATTCTTCATATGTACTCCTGTTGAGAAGGTTACCAATCATGAGTTTCTGCCACAGCATATTCTACTGGGACACATTTCTTACAGTGCAAGTGCCAATTTTGTCTTCATTTATATGCAGCTTGAACAATTTCTCTAACACATTCTGAATGATGATAAAAGAACACTACATTTCACTTCCAAACTAATATGTAAAACTTTTAACTTACCAGACTTTTTTAGGTCATGGGTTATAGGTTCATACTCACAATTTTCATAACCAAAGGGCTGAGATACTCTTGGTGATCTGATTGGTTGTACAGTACACTAAGACTAACACTCCATCAGGTCCAGTGCCTGGCAAAACAAGGGAAAACACATTTTTCCTAAACTGTAGAATAACAGTCACAGATTCCATAAAAATAATTGGTTCGGCAGTTTCTGCAGGTAGTTGAACTGATTTTCTTACAGAAACATGAAACTGAATATAGAAGAAGTTGTAACCCCACAATACTCAGCTCAAGAGTGGTGTATAAGCTCTTGTATGGAGTTACATCAGCAGCTTGTCAGTTATGCCAGCATGGCTTGCATTCCTACTGGAACCTGGTGGAGCTATGCTGTCTTGTATAAAATGAACACTGACAGGAAAAGAGTTATTTTCTAGACTTGTGAAAAGTCAAATAATTTTTAGTATCAGTCAATGGCAGTGGAGAGGTTCCAGCCTGCCTGTTTTATACTCCACAAGTACCCCATCTGTCAGGCTATTATAATAGCTTTACACTAAAAGACATTTACAATTCCAGTTTTATCTCACTGGGGAAAAAATAAAGGTGGGGAACTTTATTTTTGAAATCCTAAAGTTTTATATAATCAAGAAATTATTTAGTAGTCATTTCTAGTGGTTTTAACCAGCTCTAGTGTGTATAGAGAACTAATTGGAAGGTTATCAAAGAATTTGAAGAACTAATGCTTAAGAACTTATATTCTAGAAATGACTGGCATCATCTTCAAACTGTAGCAGTGATCAGCTTTCAGTCATTGCTCACATCGATGCAATAAATCCCTGTGGAGACTGAGAAGTGAAAGAGCTGTCCAAAACAACCACATATTACTGTAAAGGAAAAGATGTCACTGAAAAATCATCATGTACCAAAAATTAAGTTAATTTCTGCAGGCGCTGTTTAATGGAACCATTGACTACAAATTGCGCAGAACTGCTTAGATGGTTCTGTATTATGAAACAATAGCAAAAAAAGTGAGCAATAAGTTTCTTACGTGACAATGTCATTGGAGCAGATAATTTGTATGAGGTGAAAGTTTGGATCAATGAGTATTGATGTTATTTAAAAAAAGAAACCATAGGCATAGCGATGCAAGGTATTATTTGTTTGCTTCATAGCCTTGCTGAAAATAATTTTGATGTGTGCAGGATAAAAAAAAATGACTCTTTAGAGAAAGTCATTATCCTTTTGATGGATTAGTCTGGATTTATTAATGAATCAGTTTCCAAAAGGATCATTTGGAGATATTTTAATCCAATAAGATAGAAAAATTTAGATTGAGATATCACTGCACGGTTTAATTCCTTTAGTTTTACCTACATAATTTAGTCTTGGTATCCTTTTGGACAAACTTGACACTGTGATTAATTAAACTTCAAATACTGTGAAATGACTGAAGACTATTTTACAAAACTTAATGAAAGGTATTACTGTAAGATTTTGATAAATTGGTGCTAAAATATTCCATCTCTATGATGAATTTATATTCTCAAATGCCCTGATGAAAATGATTTTTAATTTGTGTGCAGTACTAGTGTTGTTGTTTTGAATTTTTCCCTCAAATTTAATTAAAATATTGATTGATTGATTGATTGATTGATTGATTGATGAACTGGTTGATTTAAAATGTTTGGCTGCATTAACTGAGCACATGTACTCTAGCCTAATATTTGGATTAATTTGTATTATTAAGACAACGTCACCATCATTTTGAACCAAATGTCATAGCTGAACTGCGCAAATTAAATGACATTGTGAACAGTTTCCTCTCTTCTGTTACCCACATATGGTCTAGATTGAAAAAAATGTAGTCTTGCTGGTATACTGCAAAAAAAGAAAAGGAAGGAACAGTGAAGATGGGACCCAACAGTTTCATATTTATTATTTAAGAACAGTGTCTATCCATTTCACATTTTTTTTCATCTTCAAGCCTCTGTCCCAAAATTCTGATGACAAAAATATGCTACCATATACTATATCAATATTGTCCTTGTCACACATGCTGGAGAGTACCCAGACAAGCCATGAAGATGGTCTCAGCCCACTAGCATGTGATGTAGATCCTGCCTACCAGGTTTTTCTATCAAAGGAATTTCTGGTTTGTTCCCAAGTAAACTTTGATGAGAACTAGAATTGTAATTAATTTGATTCATAGTAATTAATTTTATAAACAGAAGACTAGGACATGCACCCTCCTTCCAAGGTCCACCATGACTTGAGCCAGTCTACCACTAAGGAAACACCTGTATGAATTATAATGAATGGTATTTGTACTTGTAGCCTGAATATTCACTCCGCCTGCAAGAAGAGCTGGAATTTCATCTGACTGAGAGCTGAGTTTGGTTACAAATATTTTTTCATAACTGACTGAAATTTAAGGCACATATCTGTTAAAAATACATAAACACAAGGCTCTTTTAATTTGCTATAGTTTTGATTATAGCATTATATACTGAACTTTTGTATAGATAAGATCCTACTGTAAAAAAATCCATACAATGGCTTGTCCAACATTTCAGAAAAACCCTTTATGGGACAAAGGAAATAAAGAGACTGGTAATATTTTGTTATCAGTCTAATCTTCCCTTGAGCCAGTATAATGAATTGTATATTATTCTGTCAAAAATGGCATTTTAATTCACCAGTGCAATTAGATATGATTCCTTAATTAGAATAAACTTTTAAAAAAGTAAAATATTATGTTGAACTTGAAATAAAAATAAATTGTGAGTTTGGCTCTAGAACAATTTTGCTTTCTGAAATTGTGCTATTAAGCAAGCAATGTTTATATGCTGATTTTTTTTTTAAGGAAAAAATTTCTCTCTTAATGATATAAAATTTATTTTAGCCATTATACAAATGGGAAAATGTCACACAACAAACCAAGAACCTTTAAAAAATGTTCAGTGCGATGTGTTGCAATGTCAAGATAGCATGACCAGTCTCACAGAATTGATTTTCAAGAAACAGTATGTTTGTAGTTCAAAGCAGCTGCCACAGTAACAACACTAAATATTTTCCATATTTCATTTTTTAGCATTTATGCAGAAGTCTTCATGCATATATTGTCTTACCTAAAGTAAAGGCTCTTACAAAATGAAAGTTCTTCATCATTTCTTAATATCAATACCAAGGAATATTGCAGATGAAAAAAATACCAGTTGTATATGAGATCTGACAATTAAAATATGTAACTGGGTCTGGAAAGGTGGATGGCTTTGTAACATTGAGCCATCTGTCCATGTTCCAGGAAAAAGCACATGAAAAAGACCTGTAAAATATGATGGAAAGCAAAAAGACACTATTTCCTCAATACACTGTAAATCTTTCTGAATCTCCTTTCCTTTCCTCTATTGATTTAACCTTTCAGGTACTTAAAAAAGCCTTGCTTCAAGTTTATTCCAAAATAGCCAAAATGAGAAGTTTGGGGTTGAAATGATAAATATTACCCACTTTGATTACTGTTAACTTGAGGAGGAAAATTGTGATTTGGGAAGAGTTTTAGACATCTAATTCCATTTTCAATATTGCAGACCAAAATGTGGAATCCCATTAATTAAAAAGGATCTTAGGAACTAGTCACTGCATTGCTAGCTTAAACACCCAATACACAACTAACCATTGCCCTGCAATGAGGTAGGGTTGTACAATCTCTCTTCCATCATGTTTCTGTGGAAAGATAACTTTTTCCAGCCTTGCAAGGTACAGTTTCATCAGGACATTATGCCTGTGTTGATTAGAGCTACTCTGCTCCTCTGGGGTTAACGGTGCCAAACACACATTTGGTGCTCAATAATTAATAACATTTCTGCATGGCAGCATGAGATTGCTTTTGAAATAAGGATTGATGACAGCTTTCCATTTCTAACACAACAAATTACCTGTGTTTTGTATTGCATTTTTAAAAAACAAGGATACTCTGCTCGGTCTTTAGTTAGTTAAAATTTTTACTGCAAAAGGAGAAAAAAATCATGTCTAAGAGTAAAAACCAGTTCCTAAGTGCTGGGAACTTTTTTTTCAGAGGACACATTGTCTGAAACAACTACTTTTTGCTATTGCAAGCTCTTATCCTTTGTGAAGTCTCTCAGCTTGTGTAGTGTGGACGTTTTAACAGAATCTGTGCACAACCATCCACATTCTAACCACGAACTACTTTTCCAGGATTGAAGAATGTCTTTGACCAAACTATTCACAAATGTAGGCTATGGTACACCTTCTAGGTCTGGCCTGCCAGCATCCTCCAGATAGGGGATATACAACCATATGGAATGCACTGCTGATCCAGGGGTCCAAGATCCTCTGCATGGAATCCAGAAAAGAGCAGAGGTAGGAGGAGCCTTGAGTACAGCTGGGTATCACCCTAACATACAGTCACAACCACCTGGAAGTCAACACCTGGACATAATGTGAAGGCATAGTCTAATAAAACCTGTATCTAAAGACTATCATCTCTTGTCAGTACAGGGACAAAAAAGAAAAACAAAACAAAACCCCCTAGGGATCTACACCTACACACCCGTAAAAGCTGGTTTCTACAGCATTTTAGTCAACTGCTATTGATCTCATTCAGGATGATGATTCCAATATTCCCCCTTTGTTTCCCATCACATCCATGAATTTTGGTGTACAGGAGAAATTTTGTTGGAAGCTGAAGGCAAAGAAAAGGTCTAGAAGACCTGCAAAACTGAGCAGTCATTCTGGTGTTTCCTAGCTTGTATCATACGTACATCGAGTTCACTAAAAGCCAAGGCAGTACAGACATGGTTTGTCGGCCCAGGAGTAAGTTTCATTCTCTCTACTGATCCGCTCTGAAGAGTGCAGAGCACTGCTGTGTAAGACAGAGTGATGTGACAAAGTACTTGGCAAACAGACAAGTTTGCAATGACTGAATTACTAGGAATTACTTCCCAAATTTTGTGTCACTGATCAACACTTACAAAACATATTAGCATTTATCACTAAGTATTTTACTTAAGACAACTTTCTCCTGTGCAAAAAAAAATTACACAGCTCAAAATGTCCCACCAAAAGACCCAAAAAACCCCTTAAAAATTACCCAAATTATTTTAAATCCTTCACCAGAATTTAATAGCTGCCTTTCTGTACTGAATCAAAGTCTTCTTTCTCTTTGCTAACCAATATATAGTCCTGGAATTGACAGTGAAAAAATAAATATGTTCTTGTAAATATGGCTCACACTGTGGTGTTTTACACCTCCTCCATATACCAGTCAAAATACTCAATTAATTTTCACACTAGTATTTTTTATGTCAACTGCAATGAAGTATCTGAGGGCATTTCCTCTCAATAGGTTGGATCTTTTAAAGCAATCCTTAATTTTAACAACATGGAAGGGGACATTTTTCTAATGCAAGACATTCTGAGGCAAAATCATTTCCTTTGTCTGCTCTGAAAGCTGAAAACTCCTTTTACACAGAACCTTTGGAGTATCTTTCCAGAATGGTCACCCAAAGAATTTTGCAGCTTCCTTTCAACAGTTAGATGCACTTTCCACACTAGGAGGATTGACTAGAGTTTGGTCACTATTTTCATAATTACGTGGATATTTAGCACTGAATGAATCGCAGTGTAGCAGTTACTCTGGTTCAAGACTTTGAAGTGTTATGTGACAACACACTATTTCTGATGCTGTCGTTTGCTCTTGAGGGGATGGAAAAACTTGAGATACTCATAGTAGTCTCTCTGCAGACATTCAAGATGGTGAAATTTATACTAATGTGAAACAAACATTTTCAAATGTTTCTTTATCTGGGTCACATCACTCCTAAGTAGAGGTTCTTCAGGACTGACTTGCCAAGGACTCTTACCTCTTATTTCCTTTTGTTGGCTACATTTTAGAATTCAACTTATTGTGAGCATTTAGGGTCTCCAGATTCTTTCTCCTAGTTTTGACTTTTTCTCCTTCTGCCTTGCTAGGAAAAAATCTCTTTTGGTTATTTGGTCCAAACATAATTGTGTTTCCCTTCAGCTCTTCCTAAACTCTACTTTCTTTGAGGTCTAACACCTTCCTTCCAACTTTATTTCCTTTTCTTTATGTGAAGTTTCTATGCATTCTTTTCTCTTTCTCTCTGGCTACCCCACCTTAATTTGCATGATCCAGCTTGACTTCCTTTGTATTTTTCAGTGAATTTATCTACTCTATAAACCCATCCACTCTTTCCTCTGCTCTAGGAATCGACTTCCATTTAATATGTATGTGTCCTATATGAGCTTCATGTCTATCTGGGAGCACTACAAATACAACACTCTGGATTGCCTTAAAACCTTAGTAGCCAGTCTGCAAAATTCCTGTTGTTCCTCCTCTCAGTAAGGCTATAATTTGTAATTTAAAGGAGTTTGCACTGAACACACCTCATTTTACTGTCTCTGGTTCACTAAGCTTCTTCATCAGTTATTTATCTCACTGCATCTGAGGTACTACTACAACTGCATCCAATGTCTCACTTTCTGTGTACTCAGATTATTTCTCTTTTACAGGGTAGTTCTATTCAAGGTACTTTTGCTATCTAGATCAGGTTAATGAAAGAGAAACAAATAAGCAATTTATTCTGTATTGTTAGCAGTGTTAAATACACAAGCTTCCCCACAGAACTGTGTTAAATGCCCACAAAGCAGCACATAGAATCTGGAAATGAGATATCTTTGAGAAGACACCTGTAGGTATTTTGCCCAAATTTTCTTAAAGCATTTAAATAAGTATTTCAACACCTAGGACAAGAATTTGTATTATTAGGGTGAAGTTCACTACTGGGAAGAGAGCCAGTATAAGGCCTTTTCAACGCTCATATCTCAATTAAATGGTCAGTGAGTAAAAAACGCCCAGGTCTTATCCTGGTATCCTACTCAGGGATTAATTAGATCCTCGAGTAATAAACTGTTTATTCCAAGTGAATTTTTCATCCAAGTGTGAGCTGTGGTATTTTAAATATGTATAGTACTGCACTGGGCTCTTGGATTGGGGTTGATTTCACTTGACTTTATGTCTACATCTCAGCATGACTTCTAATCTCCATTTGTTCCTAATGGAGAGATGGAGACCATTTCCCAACATGAACTGTGAGCCCACACAAATTTTACCTAAGCAATCAGCACACTGGTGTTTGCTTTAAAAAGTGGAACAAGTGTTCCAAAGATGTAGGAGCAGGGAAAAAACATTAGGTTAGGACTGAAAACATGGCCTCCAGCTGATTTCTCATTGATCCTAAAGTGTTATTTCACTTAAACTGTTCAGCCATGCATTTCAGTCTAACTCCAAAAAATATTCAAGACAAAATGTTAGCATGTTATTTATTCTGTTGAATTTTTTGGCTTCTCATATATATATATATATGAAGAAATTGGTGAGCACCTGTCCTGTATAACCCTGTTTGCTTTAACACCAGTCTGGGATTTTATGCAGCTATTCTGCCACTCCCACAGCTACTTTACACTATTCCCCACTACTGCCACAGTAACATTCATGTGCATGGCCCTTGCACAGCAGCTGTCACAGAAAGCTGAGCACACAATCACTTCTCTCTGTTTGCTCCTGTTGTTGTCGTGATTTATTAGGTACAAAGGCAGGAGACTGGCCCCCCCGCACAAGTCGGAAATAGAGTGTTTCACCCCAAAAGGGAGTATGGGGAATGGTGGGAGAGCTACAATGACCAGGTAAGCAAACAGCAAGTGGCCTTAGGGCAGTGTGATATGTCTGTGAACAGGAGGAGCAGCCCTGGACAATGCCAGGCCACATGCTCTGTCTGTAAATCCTGTGTATCCAATAAAGTATGTCTAGAAAAGAAAAACTAAAAAGAAAACATGTTGCCACTGCTGATTTCTGTGTTCCATCTGACCACCAAAAAAGCCCTGCACCGTGTTCATTCAAGTGATCTGAACCACATGTCCTGTGTGATGTTGTCGTAATACAGTGCTTTGGGGAGGAGAAATCTCACATCTGACTCATTAAGTCAGTCAGGCAGTTGAAGAGAAACTGCTTTCAAACTTGGAATAAGGGTAGTACTTCTACATGTTAGGGATTACTCTAAGTCTAATTGAAAGAACTTTTAAAAAGGGCAGAGAAAAACTGATTGATGAAAACATTTTCACTATGAAAATGTTGGTTCTTCTCCATCAAAACATCTTGTGAGAAAGGGTCGAGTTTTACAGTGCTTTTAAGGAAAGGTTTCACAAATAAAGTTTAGAATAACTTTTTCATAACTTTCTCCATTTAATTGAACTTATATACTTAATTTGGGGGGGTTTGACCATTACATATTGCATGACATTACACACCAATGTTACAATTTAATGAATATCAAATACTGCATTTTTTCAATGTTACTGGGATTAAAAATTTCAATATGGTGGCCATTTTGATGTTTTTCTATTGAAATACTTCAAACTATTTAATTCTGTGAAATACTTGGATATTTCAACTATTCATCTCATTTTGAGTCCAGTGAGATTTCCAAAAGTTGAATGCTCCCATAGGATAGAAAATTCATTTCTCCAGACATCTCTATTCATAAATGAATAAGTTGCATATGTCACAGACAGTTATAAATCTTTCATTAAGCAATACTTTTAATAAGCATTGCATCCTGTTACGTTCTAGCATACACTAGAACCATTTTATAATTTATTAAAAGAACAACTTGTTCCTTATTGAACTCTGTAAGATATTTTAAAACATGACCAAGAACACAGTACGACCAAATTATACCTTTACTTTTCCCAAGTGTTACATCACAGGTGAATTTTATCATTGCAGGAGGGTATTCAGTGAAACACTTGCACAGTGTTAAGTTCCCCTTGGGTACAGCATTCACACATATACATAAGGCCATCAATTCTAACACTACACAGCACACACCTGGGGGCTCCTGCAGTTTATGTAACATTAGAAACATTAATTGCCAAGTGTTGTACACAGCATATAATTTTTGTCAGCTGGATTTTTTCTTGTCCATATGTTGTCTGGCTTTTTTTTTTCTTTACATTGCATTGCCCTCAGTAATAGTTATTCTTCATTTAAAAGCTATCCACAATCACTATATAATGGAATTTTGAAGAGCAGAAAAGTACATGCAAATGTCGAACAACTGTATTTTGTTGTACAGTATTCAGCTCTGTTTTGCCTGGCCATAAATATACACACTTGAAAAACTTCTTTTTTATATCTTCACAGTGAAGAATCTGTTTGCATTCCAGACTGTAATCGATCTGAGTCAAGTAGAGAGGAGAAAAAGGATCCTGTTAAAGAGGATGCCCTAACAGTCAAAAAGACTGGAAACTGTGTCAGTCTAATAGTTCCACAGCAAGACTGTCAGCTGCAAGACCTACTCAAACAGTTAAGAACACCTGCTGCTTAACAGAGAGTGAAATTGCATTTGATGGCTGTGTTTTGTTGTCTCCAGCCACATTGTCCTGGCCAGTGGTCCTTGTCAAATTTTGTGAGCTCAGTAGAGTTGCCACTGAATAGCCTGAGAAACTCTCAGAGTGAACACAGACATTGCAGAACAGAAAGTAGGTGCCATTCTCTTGTCTCAATATCAGACCAGCACTACAAGTCAGTGAGATGAAGAGCAGATGGAAAAAGACAGGTTCAGGGGTGTGACCATTTGTACATGATAAGAAAACCTCATCATCTAAGAGGAAAAAGAGGTCCCATGATACTGACCAAATCTCACTTACATTCCTTCAGTCTAAATAATGCAGTGCAATTCATATTGAGCAGTATTGTCCAGCTCATGTCCTCAAACGCCTTGGTAAAATTATATTCCTGTTCTAACCCTAGCATGCATATTTTCCACATCAGGCCTTAACTGTCTCTTTGTATGAGTCTTACAAGTGGCTTGGGATTTTTCAAATGGAAAAGTGACATAAAAATAGAAGTAGTGGGTACACTATGTGATGCCTTGTAAGGCTATTTCTCATTAAAGGACATTTTGACATCCTGTATCACCTGTAAACATCATTCACATGTATGATATAATCTATTATGGAATGGGATGTTCTCTGAGGTTTTCATAAAGCAGGCATCACAGCATCATTTTTTTGCATGTCTTGCATCATATTTACATTTCTGATTTGATTAAATGCAAAGAATAAGAAACTACTTAATATTTCACAGGAGTAATTTTCCTGCTGATAAGTCCCATGTGCAAAACTAATTCTGTAATTATTTACCAGGCATGCCAAGCACCTAAAATTCCTTCAATTGTATGCTCTTTGCAGAGGGTAGAAGTCAGATCAACTTTTGACTCTGGAGATACAACTGAAAAAGTTAAATCTCTTTTCTTTTCTTCTTTTCTTTTCTTTTCTTTTCTTTTCTTTTCTTTTCTTTTCTTTTCTTTTCTTTTCTTTTCTT
>JAOXXN010000001.1:84835639-84853669 GCA_026770055.1 Myrmophylax atrothorax
CTAACCACCTATTCTGGGAAGAAATTCTTCCAATGTTCAACCTAGACCTCCCCTGATGCAGCTTAAGACTGTGTCCTCTCATCCTGTTGCTAGTTGCTTAGGAGAAGAGGATGACCCCCATCTGGCTACAACCTCCTTTCATGTAGCTGTAGATGTTTCATACTCAAGATATGTGAGGCTGTATTTTAAGGCATGTGTGAAAAAGGATCTGTGGGCAATGTGTAGATTTCTGGAGAAACCCTAGGGCATTTCAGGTCACTCAAAATGCCTTTGCATATGCTATTCAGTTGGACCCCCTCTGGTCAGCCAATTTGCTTTCAGTGCCCCATGGGTTCTATGAGTGGATTTGTCATACATGAGAGCTTAGACACTTGGCTTATAATTGTTAATTTTCATTTTTACATCTTAATTTATAACTGAAACCTATTGCTAGTGACTGCTGATGTCAGATCTGATCCCACTGAAGTGTCAGCACTGTACCTAGCCCTGAAAACCGTGAGTTAAGCAATGGCATATTTTTTGGTCAGCAAAAAGGATTGGTGGACCTGTGGCAAGACAATTCCTAGAGTTTTTAGTTTCTTTTTATCAAACCCAGCAACAAAACCAAGATAAAATTTCATCAAAAGGGTACCTTTTGCATGGGGGTAATAGGGAGGTGTAGTCAATATAAGCAGAATTACAGAGTCCTCCGCAAGGTAATTAAGTGTTTTCTGACAT
The DNA here is from genome assembly GCA_026770055.1 of Myrmophylax atrothorax. Lineage (NCBI taxonomy): Eukaryota > Metazoa > Chordata > Aves > Passeriformes > Thamnophilidae > Myrmophylax > Myrmophylax atrothorax. The sequence continues at coordinate 84,836,357 of JAOXXN010000001.1, forward strand.
ATTGTGCAGTTGTAATTTGAGGTCTGCTGGGGCAAAAGAGCTTTGAGCAATTACTATGTACTCACTAATTGAGAAAGGTCCTCTTTATTTACAGCCATTTGAGTTCATTAAGTAACTACATAGAATATTTATAGTATCTGCAGTCTGTTCATTATACGTTTGGAAACAAACAGGGCACATCCACAGCTGGTAAGTTAAAACCCTGTATTATGTCATCATGATGGAGGCAAGAGCCTTTTTACACAGCATTTAGAGATACCCCCACACAGATCTGAATCATACTGTGTGTGGAGACGTGGGCAGCTCTCCCTGTTGCCTCAACCTGACTGACTCAGAGGGGCTGCTCACCCCCAGAATGAGGAGGATTTTCTGTGGGGAATCAAGCAAGAAATCAAGCTAAATCAGGTAGACAGTTGATATGTGAAAATCAGTGAAATTAGTTAGGATTGTAAAGCTTTGCAATGTTAATAAGGAAAGACTGACTTTCATTAATTAACAATATTAATGCATCTTTGCAACATCAATAATGAAAAATAGACACCAAAGAGTGACACCTCAAAGAGTGACACTGCTGCATGGTAGTGGTTCATGGAGATTTGGAAAGCAAAGGGTAATTCCACAGTCAATGTGACAGTTTTGAGTGTGGTCTCTACATCTCTCAAAACTAAGAATCTGTTTGACATGCTGCTTTCAACTTTCTCCATATTGCCAAAACATGCTTTCATTGCAGAAAACATCTCAGATACTGAGTGCTTTGTCAGCTTCACTTCACACAAACATCTTTAATACAAACCCCTAGCAGTACAGCAACTACATTTAATAAGTGAGTGGTTCGAAATTGACTAAATTATTTAATTAAATTAATTTACAATAATAATTATGTCTAATGCAATTTAAAGCATCTCAGTGGGTTTTCTGTATTTTTCTTACTATAGAATGTCCAACCTCTAAAATGTTGTCCAACAAAATCATGGACTTGACTCAGATAACAGAACTGACGTGCTTTTTTGGACCATTTAGAAGTCTGTAGTCTCTAGAGATGTAGAGACCTCAGGTTGAAAACTCACATCCAAAAGACAAACAATTCCCAAGGCTGAGAAACACAACATAGCCTAAAAACTTAATAAATTCCACTTGCTTGTCAGTGATGGGGAGAGCTGATCTGTGGAGGACTTGATATATAATTTAATAAAATGTCAGCTCGTTAGACAAGAAAAAGAATAGTTCCCAAAATAATCAAGATAATCAAGAAGGGAACTGTCTTAAAGTTGGGCATGATGTTTATATTGCTCATTTTCTCCCCTTCAACTACCTGTTCAGATAGATTATATTCCAATAACCCCTCAGTCCAGACTATTCAGTAATTTATAGCTCCAAGTTAATTTGAAACCTTGCTTTGCATTCAGCAGTAGGTTCTTTTCCACAAAGGTCTAGATGTATTACCTGTATTCAAAATACCATAAGATTAGTGTCACATACCCTGTCTTTGGTTGTGGCTGACTCTGATGAAAAGTCTTCTGTCCCTGGCCTGTGCCCAAAGGCTGGTCATTTCTCTTCAGATCCAGTGGCATAACTGTCCATGTAATTTGCTGCTTAGCAGAATTAATTCAATGCAGTTAAGAATAAAAAAGCTCTACTACTAAGAGAAGGTAGATCATGCCTAATTAATTGGATTAGAGAGCAGTTCCACGAACACACATGCTGGCAAATAAAGATTCAGAGTCAGCACCAGTAGCTCAATGAAGAATGATGCAACTGAAGCTCTACAAAGCTCTGGTCACACAGAGATAACTGATATGGTATGAAATCACACAGAACAATCTGCTTTTATTCTCCTTCTTCAGCAGTAAAAACTTGAAAAAGGAGAATTGGAGTTTGGAATCACAGCAAGAAGAGTGAACATCCTTCTAGGTGTCTTCCAGGCAGACTGGAATGCTTGGGGTTTGTGGCAACTTGTCCTCCAACCAGGAACCTCTACCTGATGAAATGAAGTGTAAAAGCAGGTGAACACAAAGTATTATTATATTCTGTTGAAACATCTTTACAGTTTTTAAATGACTCAGACTTAGGTAACGGTATGAATTCAGTTTGCGTTTTATTTAAAGGATTTGAGGAAAAAACAAGAAAAAAGTTGTAAGAAAAACACAGGTTAGGGTACAGCCCATGGCATGGGGGTTGAAGTAGGTGATCTTTAAAGGTGTTCCCCCCTTTTTTCTTAGTTTTCAGTCAAAAAACTTCTGGTATTGCAATAAAAGATGTCTAATTTCAACATACCACTGAAAGCTATTGAAATATTCTCTAATGCTGCAGTTACTGGACTTTATTAATGACAAGTTAACTCTATGAGGCACCTGATGCAACAAAATCCTTGTTTGGTGGAGCTCTGCTTGGGTACTTCCATTCTGCTTTGTTTAGCTGCTAGAGTACTAAATACCAACCAGACTTTCAAACTGTCTTCCAGAATAAAAAGTTTCATTTTCCCATAGCCATGTAGAGGTGCTCCTAGTAAGGAACTAACAGTTCACCACTGTAGTGCATTCATCCTGGCTGGATGCCAGGTACCCACTAAAGCTGCTCTCTCACTCCCCTCTGCAACTGGACAGAGGAGAGAAAAAACCCAACATATTCATGAGTTGAGATAAGAGCTGGGAGAGGTCACTTCCCAATCACCATCATGGGCAAAACAGACTCAAAGTGGAAATATTAATTAAATTTGCTGCTAGCAAAATAGTGAGAAGTAATGTAATCTTAGAAACACCTTCCCCCCACCCCTCCTTCCTTCCAAGTTCTACCTCCTCCCCCACAGCAGTGCAGGGAGATGGGGATTGGGGGTTACAGTCAGTTATTGTTCCTGCCACTGTAAGGAAGAGGAGTCCTTTCCTTGCTCCCTGTGGGGTCCCTCCCATGGGAGACAGTCCTTCATGAACCTCTCTGGCATAAGTTCATCCCATAGGCAACAGTTCTTCCCAAACTGCTGTTCTGTGGGTCACTTCTCCATGGGGTGCAGTCCTTCACAAACAAGCTGCTCCAGCGTGAGTCTGCCACAGGGCAAGTCCTACCAGGGAAAACCTGCTCCAGCATGGGCTCCTCTCTCCATGGGATGCAGGTCCCTGCCAGGACTCTGCTCTATCATGGGCTTCCCACGGGGTCACACGCTCCTTCAGGAATCCACCCACTTTGCATGGGCTCCTCCACAGGCTGCAGAGAGGTCTCTGCACCTCGATGGTCCTCCATGGGCTGCAGGGGCACAGCTGCTCCACCGTGGTCTGCACCATGGGCTGCATGGGAATTCCAGCTCCAGTGCCAGGAGCTCCTTCCCCTCCTTCTGGACTGATATTGGGGGTCTACATTGTAGTTCTTCAGTTCTCACTCTACTCTTCCCTTGATGTAATTTTTATCTCTGTAATAACTTTCCGTTCTTAAATACGTTATCACAGAGGCATTACTATCATTGCTAACTGGCTTGGCCTTGGCCAGCAGCAGGAAGCCTATTCTGGAACTGGCTGGCATATGCTCCACGAGACATAGGGGAAGCTTCCAACAGCTTCTAATAGAAACCACCCCTGTAGCCCACCTGGCCACAGAAAGCCAATGCATATTTTTACATAGACTGGCATGAATTTGAAATAACTGCACTGCATGCAGTGAAGAGCAGAACGTGAACTGCAGCACTCAGATAAAAGACTACCATACACATTATTTTCTAAACACATCTCTAGAGATACAGCTGGTTTATTTGTTGTTGACAAATTAAGGGGAATAATTCAGAACACAATGGTAGGTGAAGTGCCCATCTCCAGCTAAAACAACGTGACAAGTACCCCACTGGCATGAAGCAGACTCTGGATGGGAGAGCATTGAAGAGCAGGAAAGGAATACTATAATGATATTATTGAGGTCACTGAATTTCCATGCCAGTATCATGCCAAAATCCTGCACAATTACAAACTGTGTGAAATGCCATTACTTCCTTCTAGATGATTTTATCCCATTTCCTCCTCTAAGTCTTTGTCTTTGTTATTTGATGACCTGAAAGATGCTGGACAGTTAGATAATTCTGGTAGGAAAATCTGGCATCAAGTTAGTGCAGCAAAGTTGAAAATACATAGACTTGCCATATTCTTTGATAACACAAGTCTGGCAAGCACTGCCTATATATGAATACTACATGTCAGAGAGTGTTCAGCCAAACAGCAGGCTTCACCATCTTAAAGCAATTTAACCGAGTGCCTTGGCTTGTGCCACTTTCAGTTTATCCCACCTGCCTTCCAAATAGCTCTGGGAGCCTTGGAACCATGACTCCATTAGGTTACAAAATAACAGGTTTCTTGGTTGCACTGCTGCTCCAACAACAGCATCTGTTCAGATTAGTAAAAGAAGCACAACGATAGCCCAGTTACAGTACAACATGTATGTCTTCAGTGAATGAAAACCTCCAACCACAGGTGAAAATCCATAGTGGAACACAGCTACAGAGAAGTCACATCTGCTGCAAATACCCAGAGAAACAAAGTGGGTTTTTTCACTGGGCAATGACAGCTTGAATTCAGTCCCAAAGATGCATATTTCTTGAACCATACAGAAAAACTCTGCCTGTAGATTTCTTAAAGCAGGCTGAATGCCAGAGGACAGGAAATAAATCATATAAGATTCCATAGAAAAGTCCAACACTGCTGAGATGGATTACATGAAAGTATGGGCATGACCTTTTATTCTATTATTCCTCAGTTATCTGCTGATGACAGACCATGGGATAGCGAGTTTTTAATTTCTTCATTATCCTTTCACTACCCCAAGCAGATAACAAATACTAAACATTATAACCAACAGGGGATGTTCGATCATCTCATATTGCATTGATAGCAGCTCTGTTCAAAGCAGATTAGGATATACAAGCAATGTGTCAACACTGGCTGAGAGGGAACATGCAGTCAGCTGAAGGAATGGAAACATAAGTTCTACCAAACAAGGTAAAAAAAGGGACTGATATTACAGCAATATCATTCCTGAGTAATTTCACTGAAAATACTGGTGATGAGTGTGAATGAGGCTTATGAATGTATAACAGATCACAATCTCAGGGTGTGTTCAGGGTGACTGGCAGTGTAATACTTGATGCGTTTGTTTTTTCTTAACAAGTTTCTATAGCAGAATTTTGCCAGGGAATGTTCATCTTTTGTTACCTAGTGGGTTTTTTTCCAGCTCCTACATTTGATAATTTTCACTGTTTTCTTAGCTTGAATTTTCTCAAAAATTTATCCACCTGAATTCCATTGGAAGTCCAATTAAACCTTTTACTTGCATTATTTTAATCAACCCTTGGTAATTTTGTATTAGTACTGTCAGTACTGGTTATTTTTCACTTAAACAAAAATGCAGAAAAGCAATTCCCAGTTATAATTAAGTGAATGGGAATGCAGCCATAGAACTACTTAACCAGTGAGTAAACCTGAAATTTATTGCTAGACCCTCTCTGTGTTGGAGCTGGTTACAGCTCACATGCATCAGCAAGGGCACTGTTCCTGGTCAGTAACTGCTAAGGGGATAATTTTCTGCAGATTCCATGTTCACAGAAATGCATCTCCTGACTGGAGTTGGACTTCCTCACTAATGCGTTGGTTTATTTCGCACCGATAACCTTTAATGCAAAGCTAGTTTTCTGGGAGAATAAGTTTCCTAGAATAGTCAAAGGCTATATCATGCCAATCAACCTCAGTGACACAAAATGTTCCCATTCATCTTAAAATTGCTAGAATAGACTAAGTATAAAGTCACGTTCGCTGTTTCAGGGCTTACTCAAATTCGAAGCATGAAAAAATCAGAGTGGAACACTAAGTGTTGAAAACAACCAAATCAAAAATTAAAGGAATGACTATTCATGCCTCAAGGGGTTTTTTTTGATTTTTGATTTTTAATTTTTCTAGATTTTAGAAGTACTTGTAACTGTAGTAAAATGCAGATTTTAGTGTACCACTATTTCTAGCAGCTGAAGTTCAATGTCTATGCATGCTAACCCCTACACAATACCAATGCCTCAAATTCCATTTCCATTTAGTCTTGTTTTCAAGGTAGAGGGCTGAATACTATCTTAAAGCCTGCTCCACAAGACATAAACATAGGCCAGTGACCTCGAAGCCAGAACACTGGAAGACCTCCAAGTATCCCGGTGTGCTATGAGGAAGAGAAGGATGATGAAGAGAGGGTCCCACTCTCCTTCAGATTCAGTTCCTGATGGGATGTGCCTGGGGCAGGATGGGGCTGGACCAAGGGATGTGTGAACTGAGGATTGGATGGAGTTCATTACAAAAACCATGAAACCAGTGTCGGGACACCCCCACACAGCCACACAGTCACACTACATACACACTCATACACATACACACAGAGGCACGCGTCGATATGTATTCCTGTGGGCCCTAGGCCTGGACATTAAAGAATCTACCTTTTTGTCTTATCCCACACTAACCTGGCTCAGAGTACTGATTTCTGCGGTCTCTCAAGGCATCACCCTCTGTGGTCAAAATCTTTCTCAATTTAACAAATTTCAAGTCTTATCTTTCCTTCTGTCCTACAGGAAAGAGGAAAAGAGCTCCAAATCAGCATTCAAACTCAGCCCAAAGGAGTTTTTGCTACAACTTCTGGGAAATCAATCCGCAGTTGTCAGTCCAACAGTTAAATTTCATTCTCCAGAATGACAGTGTTTTCAATGGAGCTATCAGCTATTGGGAGGGTATTTAGCTGGGTTGGAAACATGTTATTATTTTCTAATACCCACTGGCTAAATCATAAACATGTGTTTCTTCTATATGCTTTTTGCACTGTGGGGTTTGGTACATGACTGGTCAAGATGGCACTTTATGCAGCCTCCAGCAAATAACAAGGGCTGGTCTTTCTCATAGCACTTTGTGTTTTTCCAAAGTTGCCTTTTCTATTCTTTTTTTTTTTAATACTAGACAGCAATAAAAGTATTGTTCATTGACCTTTGTTTTCCTGTTTCTCTTTACAACTTCCTTTCAGAGCAGACTGGTACCTCTGATGATGAATTTCTGCAATGAGCTAGCCCACGTAGCACAGCACCCAGCAGATGAAGCATGTTAACTGCACCAGGAAATCAAACTGGGTTTTTCCTACCACCCACACACCAAACCAAAAGTCACAGAATAGACCAAATGTAATTATGCTTAGTGTGACATGGTTTCATTATTCATTCATTTCATTATTTCATTTGTTACTTGTCAATTTAGACATCACAGATAATAATAAGGTTTCTGATATTCAAAGCCACCATGATACTACCTATAACAACTGAGTTTGGCATTTCAGTGACTAATTGTGCCCATATTCTCTGAATCACTTTTCATAATAAATATATTTGTATGAGTAGAGAGACACAAAAAATTGATTCCTTATGACAAAGTGGTGAAGGTTTTAAAAGGACAGTTTACTTGTTTTAGTATATTTTTAATACTTTTGTCTCACTAAAAATATGCCTCAGCCATAAAGATAGAAAATATAATGTGATTTGGCACATTTCTTTGCAAAATCTCTTCATCATTGGAATCAATACACAGAGTTCCTGAGTCAACTGTGTGGTAAAATGTACTCTTTCAAACATTATTCCCTGAACTTAAAGCTGTATCACAAGCTTAAAACAAGTGCAGAGTGTGTTATGCATCAGTTAAAATATGGTACATGACAACTCCCCAAATAAACAGAACAACCAAATTATTTTATTACCTTTAAATAAAAAAAAAAAAAAAAAAGTATTCAACACTATGGAAAGTCAAAACATAAACTGACAAGAAGGAACCAAGTTCTAAATTAACAAGCCTGCCAAAAGGAAGAGAATTTTGTTCCACTGTAAAAGAGATCACAACATGGGAAAAAACTATGACTAATATGTGGTATGTAACTTCTGTCTTTCTCATTCCATTACCTGTGTTTCCACTTTTATGAATGATAACAAAATGTTTTTTGACACTGATATAGTTGCAAAATCCTAGTGAAGACAAGGCAGTGATAGCACTTTATGCACTGCAGTAAACTGAGTCTGGTTCAGTTATGGGAAGGATTTAAATGGACAGCTTAAAAGGTCTGAAGTGGCCTCATCCATCCTACCTCCTTAGCACAACTCCATTCAGCTTCAGCTCTGCCAGCAAAATTTCTGACCCAGTGCAACAAATCTTACATCTAGAACCTTAGCTTTGCCTTGTCTACTCTTTCTATCCCATCTGCCACTTGGTAAAAGTATTTGGAAAAAAAAACAAACTGTAAGGAAAAATATTTTTGCAAAGCTCCTCCTTAGGGTTTTATTTCCTAATACAGTTATTTAAGTACTGTTCTACTATGCAGCGTTGGGGGAAGGGGAATGGTTCCCACCTGTCCTCCAGAGCTGGGGAGGACTCAGACACAGATCTTCACAGTCCAGAGGTGAGAGGCAAAAACAGTTTATTGCAAAATTCCCAGGGCTTTTATGGGGTTCCAGCAGGAAGGTGCTAGAGCTGGGACTGGATTGGGCAAGAATTGGGCAGAAGAGAGGGATTTAGGTGCAGACTAGCCAATGGGGAAATGGGAGAACCACAACCAATAGAAACTCAGGGATTTGGGATAGATGGCTGAGATAACCAATAGGGTTAGAACAGGGGCGGGCCTGGCTGTGTGGACAGAGCAATATGGCACCGACCTGGGAAGCCACATGGCTGCCATGTGCAGGGTTGACTTGGCATGAGGCCACCCCAGCTCTGTCCCACCAGGCACAGCCCCAGCTGGGCTTGAAATGACAGCAGCTGCCCCAGCAGTGTTGGGGGGGGCCAAGGGGGCTCTCCCCCAGGTGGGACCTCACCCAGCCCAGGGAGGAGCAATAGCGGTGCTTATGACTCATGTGAAGAACAAAAGCCTCCGGGGAACACAGGGGAAGACAGGAGAAGGGTGTGACAGCACTGCAGAAAGGTGATAACCAAGGGAGAGGGGTGTTACAAAAGACCTTCTGAACTGAAAACCATACAGAGAATATGCATTAACTTTAAAACTCCAACTAGTCTCTCATGTATGTGCCTTCCAGCACTGTCCTTCTTCAATGTCCACAATCAAAGCTTCTTCTTTCCATACCTCATAATCTGGTGTGTTTCCAACATTCTACTTCTATCTAGCACAGTCCTGCTTTCAAATGTCAAGAATCCCTTTGGTGGAACAAGAATGCTGCTGTCAGCTCTCCAGTCTCCATGCAAACACATATATAAGTAGTCGAATCCCAGCAGATAAAATGTTTATACATAAAATCATAGAATTGTTTAGGTTGGAAAAGGCGTCTAATACCATCGAGTCCAACTGTTAACTCAGCACTGCCAAGTCCACCACTAAACCATGCTTTTAGGGGCCACATCTTTATGTTTTTAAACACTTCCAGAGATGATGATTCCTCACTTCCCTGGGCAGCCTGTTCCAAACCCTGACACCCCTTTCAGTGATGAATTTTTTCCTAATACCCAGTCTAAACCTCTCCTGGTGCAACTTGAGACCATTTCCTCCTGTCCTACTGTTTTTCACTTGGGTGAAGAGACTGATCCCCACCTTGGCAACAATCTCCTTTGTGGTTGTTGTAGAGAGCAATAAAGCCCCCCCTAACATTATTCATTTATGTACTCTTATTAAGTCTCACATAAATAGTCCACCAATTGAAATCATAAAAAATCAAACTTGGAAAATGTTTGTACATTGTCTTTCATTTCTATCATGCTCAAAATTATTCACCTCAGAAGACACTGTTAGGCATTGGGTTTTTTTCAGAGTGAATTAGAAGCACTTTTGCAAAACATCCTGTTTTCCCCTTTTTTACCCTCCTGCATCTGTGATGTTATTACTGGCAGATGTAGACAGCTGTATGAACTGGTGCCCCTTTTCAAATTGCAGCAGTCATACCAAGTTAATGGGCCATGTTTCAGCAGAGTGGGTGGGTGGCAAACAACACAGAGCTATTTAGCATTCAGGAAGCCTTTTCTTTTCTTCTTCTCTAAAATTGTTACTTAAGCCTCTGCAGTGATCAAGTAGCAAGTGGCACTGGAACCTGTTTAGCTTACCTCTCTTACATGGGAAGAAAATTCAGTAAGGCCAGTCTAACAAAGCAGATGACATCATAGTTCTCCACATAGCTGCTAATGCAACAGAATGGGGCAAAGAAATGAAACAAAATTTAAAAATGAAATAAAAATAAAAAGGACTGCTGAGAAAGAAACCTTCTCCACTGGAGAAATACAAGATGGAATGTTTTGTTGATATTCTTTGCTCTCATCCATGACAGCATCTCAGGGAGATACTGAATTGAGTTTGTAACTAGAGCAACTGGCATAAAGTACCACTGAATTCACCAGAACTCTATTGATTTACATCAGCTGGGTAATGGAGGTGGAAGTGAGCTCAATTTTGCTAACAACTCTAGTGAAAACTAGCTTGCCTTTCATTTCTTTCATGACAGCTTGTCCAAAAAGACTGTGAAACCTAAATAGGAAAGTCAGGAGAAGAAATAGAAGCTCACTCCAGGGACATGGTACATCCACTTTTGTGAAGCAGGTCTGCATTTAGCACTAAGGCTCCACACTGCTCACAGCATGGATGTGTTGCTGTATCCGAGAAAGCTTTAAACCACCAGCCCAGGGACTGGAAGCACAGGAGGTATCACAGGATCTACCTGTGACCTTAGCAAACAGATATCGACTCATGCCATGTTTTGCACCACCACAATCCATCTGGTATTGAAACATCTGTGTCTAGGGCAGACATATCTTTACCTCACTGCAGGTGCAGTGGTGATGATATCAAGGACTGCAGACCCAAGTCAGGAGATAAGATCCTTAAAATAAGGTGGGGCTCTATCTCCCATTATCATCAAAAGCAATGATGTCTGAGTAGCCCTGAAAATTCATTTGTGAGCATTTTGAACATTTTCTGCCTTTTCTGAATCCCCATGGGTTCATCTGAAGGAAATTCTCCTTCATTTAACAAAACAAGATGCCTGAACACCAGTACTGAGCTCCTATCCTAATCTCAGCAACATACATTGTATCAAGAACAAGACTGTTCTCTAACCTACTGCATTTTCAGTTTTAAAGATGATAATCCAGAAAACCTGCACAATATGAACAATGAAACAATTTTCAACTGATGATTTCTCCATGTCATGTCTTTTCCTTGGAAAAACAGAAATGTATAAATTTATCCATGAAAATATGGTATCTCACATCTTACTACCTCCATCTGCTGTTTTGCATGTATATTATCACTTTCACCTTCAAAGCCTGAAAAAAACAAAAGTCTTTCGACAAATAGCATGGGCAAGTGCCAGATCTCTAATAATAATGGGTATTAAAACTAACAGAGAAATTGAAGGAACCCTATTTAACTGCCTTTGTATTTTTCAGAATTTCCAGAAGTTGGTATATCAACACCAGGCAATCTATGCACCCTATCACAATTCCTGACACGTCAGATACAGAGATACTTGTTTTCTTAGCTTTGTGATCCATGAAACAAGTAGAATATGCTGGCTCACATACATATTTTATTTGTGACCAGGTGGAGACATGTCAGGAAATTTTCTAAAAATTAGTGTTCAAAACTGTAGCTATAAATGATGATAAAATATTAACTTAAAACATTTTTTCCTACAACTGTCACATTTATTGTATGAAATTCATCTGGTTTTGATAAGAATGTATGCTAGTCAAGGTTCAAGCCATCCTGAAGGCTCAATTCTTCCATATTTTTTCTGATTCATTAAAATTAATGCTTTTCATCTAAGAAGTATTTCCTTATGTCATGAAACTAATACTTCTGTATAGCAGAGAAAGTTGATTTTGTCCAATAAACAAGAATACACTTACAACAGATTTCTGGTTCTGATTTTTTTCCCTACCATTAAACAGAATGCAGTTCTTCATTTCAACTACTAAGGAACTAACAATTTTCACAATGGTCATCAAAATTATTCAGAGAAGGAAATTTAGTGAATAGACATGTCAGATGTCCATTGCTTACTTAATACCTCACTCACAAATGAGGAGATAGAAAGTAATTGAAAAACCAACTGAAAATTCTTGATCATCGATTGCATAGTATATGAGATCATAAAGTATTTCATAGGTGTTAGGAGAATCAGCAATGTAAGTACTTGGCAGTTTAAATTAAAGGAATAGGGATGAGGAGCTTGCTCTCCTGGGTTAAATATGCTTCACTGAAATTATAAATCAAACATAATCAATAGCAAGGAACACTAGTGACACATTCTTGGGAGCCATAGAAGATTAATGAAAAAGAAGCAGTTTGGAAAGCCCTCCAACTTGACACTTTAGAGGGCAGATTTTCATGAACACGGATTTTTGGATACTTCTTCTTTTTTAAAGTTATGCAAAAGCACTTGCGTTTGGCAGGACCAGATATGCAAGCACCAGTGCATCACACAGCTTGCCAACTTATTCTGTGACAAAAATCAACAGTAAGTGATCAATACTCTGGGCACAAAAATACCAGCTTCAGGGAAACTTCAAAATCCTAAATCTTCTTGTCTTCATTTACAAATACAGGATGATCATGTATTTACCTTCCTACAGGATATTACAAAGATGTCTGGAAAACATTCTGAAAGATGAAAACTCTTATATAAGCAGCAAATGTGTTTGAGAAAATAACTGTGTAATGGCTATTATTTTACTATTCTGTCCCTGTTATAGGCAACTTGATGCAGCATCCAAGATTTTAAGACCACTTAAAATTATCTGATCATATGGTCTAACTTTCTGACTGCTGCAAGTGATACAATTTTTCTCAGATTTTCTGATATTGGGACTGGGAACTCATTTGAAGGAAAAATATTGTCACTGTTAAAACAGCTCGTACAATTATCAGAACTTCAGCTCTGTTGCGTCAACCAATAGTCCTCAAAATACCGTTTTACAGATTTTGAATTATGTGTTGGTGTGGAAGAAAAAATCTTTACAATAAAGAATAAGATCCTTTCGCATTCTGCAGTTGAAACCTATTGTGTTCTAGTTCACTACTGGGAAAGAGAAAATATCTCATAATCTTAGGATTTATCATAGTCCAGAGCAAGAATGAGTCTTACAATTTATTAGAATTAGGCCACAGTCTGGTTTAATTGATCTTTGTTTATTTGAGATGGAAATTTAAACAATGTCTGTGTGATTTATATACAGTTGCTAACTCACCATGGAACTGAGAATAGCTGTACTCAATGCTTCACTGGACCCTTCAATTAGTAGAAATGATCCATGGTTAATGCTGGCTAATTCTGAGCAAGTCCCTTCAGTCCTCTATGCCTCATTACACCACTCTGCATGGAGACGGATCATACTATGGAAGTGTCAATTTGTTTCCCTCAGAAAGAACCTAGGCAACTTGCTTAAAGAGGATGTTTGGCTTTTGAATTGGCAAAGCTAAATGAATCCTCCAATTAAATCCCTTATTTTGAGATTCACTGGTGAAATATTAAGTAATAAAAGTTTGATAGTACTAACAAATATTTCAAAAAATGTCAAAAGTATTTAGTAGACAATGACCTTATTCCCAAGATTGTCTTACTGGTTGCCTTGTTTAATCTAAAATGAGATTTGTTTTCAGTATGGGCTGTAACAAAGTAATAGAATCATCAAATTAGAAAATTATTTGGGTTAGAAGGGACCTTAAAGATCATCTAGTTCCAACCTCCTTGTCATGTGTAGGGAACTTTCCACCAGACCAGGCTGCTCAGAACCCCGTCCAACTGAGTCTTAAAAACCACAAGCTCTCTGGGCAACCTGTTCCAGTGCCTCATCCCCTAAAGAATTTCTTCCTAATATCTGACCTAAACCACCCTTCTTCAGCTTAAGACCATTCTCCACTGTCCTATTACTCTATGCCATTGTGAAAAGTCCCTCTCAGCCTTTCTTGTAGGCTCATTTTAGGTTCTGAAAGGTGCTACAAGGTCTCCCCAGAGCCTGCTGCAGGCTGAACAACCCCCAAGTCTCTCAGCATGTCTTCACAGAAGTGGTGTTCCATCCCCATGATCAATTTAGTGGCTCTCCTCTGGACTCATTCCAACAAGTCAACACCTTTGTGTGGGAAGTCACAGCAATTACTTTTACTGATTCTGGGTCGAAACAAAAAAAAAATCATCTTTATCAATGACATTGATAATAACATAACATTTACTGCTAACAATTCTCTTTGTGTTCAACTCAAGCTACTTACTAGAAGATAGTATGATCCTTTACCTGGCTGATCCTTTGACCTTGGTAAAACAATCCCAAGTAGTGCTCTAATAATATTTCACAAAATCCTTCTGGTGGATGCCACCAGACTACGTGAATCCAGAGGCTGAGAGATTGGTTTGATACCTGAGATAACTGGGGTTTAATCCTCATGTATTTTGTGTACAAATGTGAGCAAAACTCATGAAACCAGGCTCTCCAAAAGCAAGGACTGTTTTTCTGTACACTTTGAGTATTTTCTGACTTCCCTTAAAGCCCTACCTAAGCCTAAATAAAGCCAAGGAGCCAGGCATTTTGTTCCTTTGAGAGCACTGTTCACCACCTGCCATTCAGTCATAATTTTAAAATACAACCAACTCCTGCACTGAAATATTCCCAAAAAAGCCAAAACATCATGCTCATTTCTTGGTCTTACATTTACCTTAAAACACTTTCAGTTTTGCTTCTGTCTCTGTTAGTTTATTTCTGTTGTTCTGACAAAAAAAATCATCTTTTCCAAACTCAAGGCCCTGTCTGTTGCAAAAATAGACATACTTGCTTGCACCTGGCATTTGCCTTGTTTGTCCAGGTAGTTAGTTGCTCTGGGGAACTTGATGGTATTGATCTAGTCTTTCTCTGTCCCTTTCCAAGATCTTTTCTTCCTGTGGAAACAGATAATATATTGGCTAAAATGTATTCTGCAAACTAGCATTTGTTCCAAGTAGTCACTTACATATGCAATCTATGCCTAAATAAACTCTACAGCAATTACTGTATCTTAAGCTAAGAAAGAATCAGAGGTTCTGACTGTCTCAGAAGACTTTCAAGTTGCTGCACTGTGCCAATAAATGTTTTCATTGGCAAAGTGATGAAAGCAAGAAAGATGTATGAACATGTATTAGCTGAAAGCATCATGTCTTCAGCACAGAAACCTGCCAAGTGCCAGTTCTGGAGTATATGATTGTGCTGATGAGCTTTTGGAATTTATTATTTGTTATTTTAAGCTACAAATTATAGGTGGGAATAGGCATCTCAAAAATGGATAACACAATAAAACTACAGTGGATATAGATGATGAGTCAAGATTTCTCATAAGCAGTATTATCTGCAACACTTCATATATGATATACTAGATAATATATATGATACGCTGGATAATACCGTGTTTATAAAACATGTTGTTTGCAAAGAGAACTGTTTACTGAGGTGTTGCAAATGAGGATTATTTTCCAGTTCTGTATAAACTTTCTGGTTTTTCTTCTAGATTACTCCCTGTTGTAGTCAATCCCCTTTTTCACAGATTCGATAGAGACCACTGTCTTTTCTCTTCAAAAAGTTTGGTTGTGATTTTTTAGCAGTGTATGCACTTGTTAAGGCTAGGGTTTACTAAGATATACCCCATCCAAGAGATGTGCCTAAACTGTGATTCCTAATCTTTGTTAAGATTCTGAGTACTGCTAATTCTGAGTACTGCTAATTCTGAGTACTACTCACACTGCTAATCTTGCTTATAGGCCTCTTTTTTTTCCCAACACGTTTTTTTTTAGTCTTGCTAAAATCCTGGTCTTTTTCTGCCTCTTGGTCAATGTTTGGTTTGTGTGAGAAAATTGAAAATGTACCGTCAGATAGAAATAACTATCTCCAGTGCTGTTTCTACTGTTGTCTTATTGTTTCTACTTCATCTTCTGTGCATCCCACAGTCTTTCGATAGCTGCTTTTGCTTTGTGTTTTTATTTGATATCATGTCCAATGCACAAGTCTCCTTGGCAGCAATAGACTGTCTATCATGTGAAGTAGACAACCACAGACTTTGTCTGTGTTTTCTGATGCAAAAGATGAATCAACACTGTTTCTTCATTGCTATCTCTGTTGCCATTCTATCAGTCACTTTACTATCAATGCCATTTTCATGGTTTTTTGTGAGTACACTAAGCAGGACATCTTATGCTCATATCCCCATGTGATGTTGAGCTGTTTGAAATTAGTGGTAGGTTCTGTGCCTCATTGCTTCAATAGGATAGATGGAATATGATTTCCTTGTTGTGCATGCCTGATGCCGTCTACAACTCACAGCAACAAGATATTTCTTTTCTCATGGAAAAATGCTCTAGTAAAATTCCAAGCACTCAGGATTTTGTTTAGGTGAGGGTGTTCCTGCATTTACATTGATCACCTCTGCAATCAAGATGAGATTCAAAGACTTTCTCACCCAGTTGTTTCCGTTCAAAGATTTTCAGAGGAGTAGTAAGTTTATGTCACTCAATATACCATGTGATTTTTATCCTGGGTAAATCTAGTGGAACTTCTTTAGTCACTCATGATAAGCCCTGGTTTCTTTCATACTATATGTAAACTGTCTTTCAAACAGTGTGACACATCTGGCCAATGTTATGCTGCTATCATATCAGAGTTAAATTCAATAGGTAGATTGTGACCTCTTTGCAACCTTCAAGCTTTCCTCCAACTTGAAGAACTTTTCTCATGAGTAAGCTTAGGGACAGCTAGTACAGTTTTAACTTCTGTTTAATCTCTGAAATTCCTCTTTGAAGCACATATTCTGTTAAAATTTTGGCCAAATTTACCAAGGCTTTTCTCCCTCTTCTCTCACATCTAGATTTTTAGTCACACTACTAAACTAGTAAGTGACCCAAATCCTGAGTAAGGAGCTTTGTTTAAGATGAGTTTTGCGCTTGATACCACTCCTCCATTTCACCCCTTATGAACTCCAAGTAACAATGTTTATTGCTTTCCACCTTTGGTTCTTTACTAACAGCTTCAGGCTGCTTGTCTTGTATATGCCTTTTACTTGGCTACATTTTCTTCAGTCTAAAAATCACCTTTTATCATTTTTATGGGTTGATATTATGGCTGGCTGCACCATCTATCAGCAATCAAATTGCTCTTTGATATAAAAGCAGATCATAAAATGCAGCATCTTTCTTCTTCAGTGCCAAGAGAACCTTGGGATCTGGCAGGCTTGTTGAAAATGCTCTCCTCATACTGGTTAGTGTAGAAAGCAAGATTCCCTTCCTTCCTTCCTTCCTTCCTTCCTTCCTTCCTTCCTTCCTTCCTTCCT